>CAOKZL010002367.1:0-373167 GCA_948472985.1 Iguana delicatissima | reverse complement strand
CAGATGATACCAAATTGAGAGAGGTTGCTAATACATCAGAGGACAGGATCAAAATTCAAAATGACCTTGACAGATTGGAGAGCTGGGCCAACGCTAACAAAATGAATTTCAGCAGAGAGAAATGTAGGGTCTTGCACTTAGGCAGAAAAAATGGAATGCACAAATATGATGGGGGACGCGTGGCTGGATAGCAGCACATGTGAAAGGAATCTAGGAGTCTTGGTAGATCACAAGCTGAACATGAGTCAGAAGTGTGATGCGGCAGCCAAGAAAGCCAACGCTATTCTTGCTTGCATCAATAAGAGTATGGTATCTAGATCAAGGGAGGTAATGGTACCACTCTATTTGGCATTGGTTAGGCCTCATTTGGAATACTGTGTCCAGTTCTGGGCACCTCAATTCAAGAAGGATATCGACAAGCTGGAACGTGTCCAGAGGAGGGCAACCAAAACAGTGAAGGGTCTGGAAGCCATGTCCTGTGAGGAATGGCTTAGGGAGCTGGGTATGTTTAGTCTGCAGAAGAGAAGGTTAAGAGAGGACATGATAGCCATGTTTAAATATTTGAAGGGATGTCATGCTGAGGAGGGAGCAGGCTTGTTTTCTGCTGCTCCAGAGAGTAGGACAAGAAGCAATGGATTCAAGCTGCAGGAAAGGAAATTCCACCTGAACCTCAGGAAGAACTTCCTGATGGTCAAAGCTGTCCGGCAATGGAATAGGCTACCTCGGAGTGTGGTAGAGTCTCCTTTGGAGGTTTTTAAGCAAAGGCTGGATGGCCATCTGTTGGGAATGCTTTGATGGATGTTCCTGCATAGCAGGGGGTTGGACTCGATGGCCCCTGGGGTCTCTTCCAACTCTATGATTCTATGAAATAGAGGTGTCTCGTGGGCCTAAAACAGATTTGGAAAGGGTGTAAAACATAGTATGATGTGTTTGGGGGGCGGGCGGAGTTTTTAATTTAAATATCAGGATGTTTCCTAGGGGCCACAGAAATGATCCTGTGGACTGTACCTGAGCCACAAGACACACTTCCCACATTCCTGCTGTACATGCAGCCTCCCCCGCACCCAATCTCTCTGCTTGTTATTTTTAAAACCCTCGTCCTCGTCTTCTAATTGAGGATATCAGTGCTGTTTCCCCATATAGGTTAGTATGAGGCTGATTCATACTCCTAGAAATATAGGAAGTGATTTTGGGAGACAAAGACCATCTGTTCTGTTCTGAGTAGAGAGGGACAAAGTGATTTTCAGAAACAGCATCCCTGGTGACATTGCAAGAATATTCTGAGAGATTTTTTTTAAAGTGTATATGTATTTTCAAGGCATTTATTTATTGCAAAGGCAATGTACAATTCCTAAAAATGCTAGAAGAACATCCCAACTGCCACTCCTGTGATCTCAGAAGGAAAGAAGAAAAGGCAGGCACAGTTCCATTATGCCTGGCCCCAGAAGCAGATGAGAGACTGTCCCTCCATCCCAACTGCTGCTTCCCTGCCTAGGGAGGGAGAGAAGTAGTAGTAGTGGTATCTGCTAGATCTAATCTTCTCCCTCACCATCATTCCCTTTTCCTTGTATATTATGTCTGAATGCTGGGAACTATCAAATTAACAATTTGTAAGCCTCTCTGAGAGTCTTTGTGGCTGAAGAGTGGGGTATAAATACTGTAAATAATAAATAACTCTAGTCCAATTGAAAATAGTTCTAATGGTGGTTTTGATAAAAAGATACAACACTTGTCACTCCCTCCGTAAAGCTCAAAATCAGCAGGACAAAGCAGAATTAGAGGTAGCAGACAAATGTGTTTGTATTTGGATTAATGTCAGTTGACTGAGGATTGTGATCTTTTCAACTAAAACTTTGTCACGTGCATAAAAAGGTAGCTAGTTTGTGTACCCCTTGGATTTTTTACTTCTCCTTATCTGGACAAAACACAATGTGCCTATGACTCACTGTCACACAAAACTTTTACATCTCAGTTCTTTGTTAGTCTCAATTTGTTAGTCTTCTGTTTTTCGTGCAACAGACTTACACTGCTATCCCATTGGAAACTATAATATTAGTGTCTCTGAAAAAGTGATGGAGCACTAACCACAAAGTTGTCCTCAACTATGTGACAATCTTCATATTGAAGAAAGATTGGCACACTGGTCAGTTGGCTAACCAGATATTGCATAGAGGAGTCCAGCGTTTGAATCCCTGCTTGGTGGTGGACACCCACTGGGTTTTCAGCAAGTCTCGTGCTTTCAGCCTAAAAGGAAGGCAACAACAGCTCCCTTCTGAACAAATCTTGCCAAGAAAACCCCATAATAGATTTACCTTAGTGTTGCTGTAAGTCAGAAACAACAAACACAGCAGAGTCAGAAAAAGCAAACACAGCAACAACAGCAAAGAGAGTAGCATATATTTCCTTTGTATTCAATAATAAAAAAAAAGCCTGGATCTGAAAGAATACTATTTTTAAGGACATAGGTCTAAAGAGAGCTGTATCTAATATATCAACAGTTTTATTATCATTTAGCGACACGCAGTTAGTGTCTTCAGCTTTACTCACTCTCTGCAGTACTTATCAACTCCATTTTAAATTGAGAAAAAGCTGATTAAGTTCAACAACTTCAATATTCTATTTCACTAAAGGATAGGTATGACTGTGGGTAAAAGCAACTTAACATACTTTATCTTGACTACTTGTATTTGTGACTATTGAGAAGCAAAAGTTTTAGTGAAATAGGAACAAGCTTAACAATGTGCTCAGTTATGAGTGTTTTTCTGAAAAGTATGGTTTGCTTGTCTTAGAAAAATAACTAGAAGTTCTTATCCTATCCTGTAACATGTTTGATTGCAGTATGACAGCCCAGACAGCTATGGATAAGTGCATGGAATTTTTTCGCAGAAAAATATAGCACTGGAAAAATTTCTGGAACATTTTCTGCTGCACATCTCTACCTAGTTCAAGTTTGAACCCGGTTATAGGGCTGAAATTGTGTCCTCTGTTAAAATAGATGAGCCATTTTCCACCATTGTAACCAGAAATCGGTGGGAAGGGTATAGGTTCATCAGTTTATATTCAGATAACAGCTGACTGTAATAATTTGAAACTAGGCACTGCAGGAGAGAGCACGTTGTGTGTGGTTTGTGCCAGCTCTTTGGTGGAAGGGATAAGAAATGGCTTCTAAGAGTTGAAAGTTTGAGTGATTTCCAGCAGGTTGACAGGTATTTTCCTCCTTATATAGACTTCATTATTTCTGTATTTGTGCTGCTTTTTATGGGGAACAGTTTGTGTTAGACAAAATGAAAGCTCTATTATGTGCTTTGCCCTAGTAGAACTGTAATATATTTTTACTTGAAATGCAGTTTCCCAGTCTATTTTATCCTATGTAGATAATAAGTTGTTTTTGTGCATCAGTTCAGTACAAAACTCTTCTGTTGGCTTAGAGCAGTGTGTTTGCAGCTGTTGCCTAGCAATAGTTTTGGAGTTAGGACCCTTGGGAGGTAGATGAAAGGACTTGCTTTATTTAGTACTGTTGTTCAGAGCCTTTTTAGATCAGCATTTCTCAAAATGTGGGCCAAGGACTTAGCCTGTTTTCAGGTGAGCCTCAGTGCTGCAACAAACCTAGTTTTTTCAGCAGTGGGTGGGTGAGTCATTGAGTGAAACTGGGGGCAGTGATAGTTGTAAGTTAAGGGTTGGTGGAGAAAGGCAGAGGGATGGATAAGAGAACACCTGGAGAGGCATGTGGTCTTAATACAAGAACAATAATCTAAGACCATGAAAGGTAGACACATGAAACTTCATATACACACTAAAGGGTCCCTAGAGGTGTGACTCTTAAGAGTTACTTGATGCTTAAAACACATTCATTAACTTTGGTTAATCTTAATGTGTCTACATGCCGACCATATTTTCTTCAGTTGATAGTTTTGCTGACTTTTCTAAACTCAGGAAGGGGTTGCAATTGATACAGCTTAGAACTAGGGTAGTAGTCTGAGGAAGAGAGTTATAGAGTTGCCCCCACCCTCCTGAGTTTGCCAAGATGCACCATGGGCTTGTATATTTGTGTCATACTGAAGTTTTATTTCCAGCTCCTTTCAAGTTGACTCCCACCCTTGAAAGACTGGAAATTCCTCCAGCGTTTATTAATTCTTGCTGTCACCACCCACTGAATTCTGAATTAACTGAACAGTGGGATGCTGTTCAGTGAATTACCAGTCCCTGTGTTTAAGGACCTTTCCTTCCCTCTCACCTCCCCGCTTCTGAGTGAGAGAAGTCCTTTCTAGCGTGTGCTGGTGACTGGCGTGGAAATGGAGAAGAACAGAGGTTTTGCAGAAAAGCATTTATCCAAGGCGTGCAAATAAACAAGACAATAATACACATGAGAGGCTCCCCCCTCCCAGGTACGCTTAGTTACAAGTAGTTACAAAAACACAGATACATTCTTTAAAATCAGCCAACTCCAAAATAATAAACAGCCCTAACGCAACTAACTGTCTTATTCCTAGTTACTCACAATTAGGTTCACAGTCTTAGATGGTCTAAAAGAGGAATGCGGCCAGGAGGCGAGGCATGGGGCCTGCAGCCTACTACTGGCACAGATCCCATCTCTAGGATGTTCCTTTGTTGTCCCTTTGTTCTCTCTCTCCACATGGCCTCCCAAGAAGTTTTATAACTTCTCCCTGGAAGCATCTCGAAGCATCCCGAAGATGCTCACCTCTTTCCTTTTTGATTGGTCAATTCTCACCCTGTGACCTATGATGTTGACCCACACTAAAATGTAATCTAATCCCAACACCTCATTAACCCTTGGTTTACCTGAAGAGGGAAGTATCCCCCTTTAGCTAAGTCTAGATAATGGGAAGCCCCATTATCAGAATTTGTCCCAGAAGCCATGATTTCATTCAAAAGTTGTGGGCACAGTTTCTCCAATTTTGACTGCTGTATAACTTTGCTTGAAGGTTTTGGTGCACCAGACTAAGGACTGTTTTGACTCTTGTGAAGCTGGGTATGTTCAGTTGCATAAAATAGTAAAATGCTTCACTTGCAGCCTCTGGATCATCAGATGCTGGCTGAAATGGGATAGCTGAGCCATGATATCTCCAGAATCAGTGTGTCTACATGAAGAAAGCTGAATTATAGGACTCCCTGCTGTAAGAATACACTGTGTCAATACATTAAACAGTTTCATAGAATGATAGAATGATAGAGTTGGAAAAGACCGCAGGGGCCATCCAGTCCAACACCTTGCCATGCAGGATCCAGCTTCTGCTTAAAAACCTCCAAGGAAGGAGACTCCATCACACTCCACTGAGGCAACATATTCCACTGTTGAACAACTCTGACTGTCAGGAAGTTCTTCCTGAGGTTCAGGTGGAATCTCTTTTCCTGCAGTTTTGAATCCATTGCTCCTTGTCCTATTCTCTGGAGCAGCGGAAAACAAGCCCGCTCCCTCCTTGACATGACATCCCTTCAGATATTTAAACATGGCTATCATGTCCCCTCTTAACCTTCTCTTCTGCAGACTAAACATACCCAGCTCCCTAAGCTGTTCCTCATAGCTCCCTAAGAGGCCCTTCACAGGGCCTGGCTTCCAGACCCTCTGAAGACTAATTTGATATTAAAATAGGATAGTACCATTAATTCACAACTGATAGTGCCAAAATCTGCTGTTGTGTGGCTGGTTGTATCCTGGCCACCACTTTGGGACTAAGGGACCACGGTAGCTGATCTGACAGCAAAAAGTTTGGGAACCTCGAGTTTAGAATGTGGCCCTGATGATTCCTAGACTATAGGTTCAATCTCATCCAGGCCACAAGTTTGATTACCTTTTTTTTTTAGTTCTATTAATCTCAGTTTTAATTAAAAGAGAGCTTACGTGTATAAGATAATTTTGCAGAAGGCAATTTTGAAAATTCCTAGGACAGATATATCAAGTGAATGATTAGAAGAGGAAAGTTTATCTCTGCCTGCTTGTTGCTGTTGAATGGATATACATTCTGATTGTTATCAGAGCCATTGGTCAATTGCTGCTGAAACATCACAGTGAATGTGCAGGGAACAGGATCTTAATATTTAAAAAAGAGGTAAAGACTCTGCTGCCGATGTCTTACAAAATAGGATGGTTTTGTTAAACAAAAAGGCCCAACCCAGTTCTGAACCCAAGAGTGTGTATGTGCCTTCAGGTCACCAGGTTAAGGGAGCCGGGTTATTGGAACTCATTAGAATTTGTTAGAAGGTTGTCTCTTTCTTTTTCAGATGCAACAGATCAGGAAGGCCAGTAAAATAGGAAGGACTGGAGAAAAAAAATATTAGGATTGGAGGAAATACATCTCATTGCTCTGTTGTTAGGCAGGCTAATCTGAAGGATGGAGGGGGGTACTGAAAGAAAGAAAAAGGGAGACATTGAAAGGAAGGTGAGAAAATGGACTTTCTGAAGCCCAGGTCAGAGCAGAAGAATAATCAAAAAATGGAAAAGAAGGTGGGGGAGCAAGTAAGTCTTGTATGGAGTAGTTCTGGGGCTGGATGGGAGGGAGTGACCTGTTTTGAGACTCAAGCCCTGCATTCACCAGGGTCTTTTCAGAATGCCAGGCCTTTTGGGCCTGAAAGACAGTCTCTGCCCCTCGTGAATATGTACGGAAGTGTTCGGAGTTTTGTTTAGACCTTATAGGTTGGTCAGTTTGCAGGACATGTCTATAAGACAGGAGATCTGAACTGTATTCTGAATGCTGTTACGTTTAACTGTTGACCAGTAAGCAGAATAAAGCTGATATGACTTGCATGATCTGCTTTATGGGTTATATTTGACTTAAATTTGTACATATATTTCAGGGATTTATGTTCCTTGGTACCATTGATGCTCAGTCAGACTTGACATCTGAACAGAATGCCATAAACCTCTCTTCTGGCACATACAATCACCATGACCATGCCACTGGCACACAGCTGATTTGTGACAAGTGTCCTGCAGGAACCTATGTATCTAAGCACTGCACAATGACAACCTTAAGAGAGTGCAGCCCTTGTCCCAGTGGGACCTTCACGAAGCATGAAAATGGTATAGAGAGATGTCATGTGTGTAGAAGGCCTTGCGTGCTGCCAATGGTTGAAAAAACACGTTGCACTTCTTTGACTGACCGTGAATGCATCTGTCCATCTGGTCAGTTCCTAAATGGCACCACCTGCACCCCTTATTCAGTGTGCCAAGTTGGATGGGGCTTGAAAAAGAAAGGAACTGAAACTGAAGACATCAAGTGCAAACCATGCCCTCGTGGCACTTTCTCTGCTGTGCCTTCTAGTGTATTGAGATGCAAAGCATTCACAAACTGCTCACAAAAAAATATGGTGGTGATAAAGCCAGGAACAAAAGAGAGAGACAACATCTGTGGACTTCCACCAGGTTTCCAGAGTGCAGCTGGACTTCTGTCAAGTCCCAAAGCAGATGAACAACACTACAAAATTTATTCTACTACTCCTATTCCGAAAGGTGAGTACAGAGCATTGCCAGATAGCTGTGCTGGGGCACACGAAACTGTGTCATGAGTATCAAGTTTGAAGTTTGGGGGTGGTTTTTGGAAAGCAGTAGTTGCGATTCAGATTGCTTTCCAAAGAGAATCCTGTTAGGTTCCACTTTAATTTGCCTTAGACTCCCTGCCCCCATGTCCCAGTAAGACACTTCTGGTTAGGATTTGTTTCCACCTGTGTTACTCCTCTGTATATTTAGCTTACTGTGGCATATAGTTACCTGACTAAAATAAGTCTGCCATTGATATCCACGTGCGTGTATGTGAAAGGATGTCATAGTTGCAGTCCTATAGACATTTACCTGAGAGTAAATTTCATTTAATTCAGTGGAACTTTTATATAGATCTGCATAAGATTGCACTATTAGAATCAATAGATACTTCTGTGCTCCTAGCACTTTAAGCCGGCTTTCTCCAACTTGTTTGTCCTCCTGATGCTATAGACTACAACTCCCATCAGCCCCAACCGGCCTGACCAATTATCATGTCCTGGATAACTGGCACTCACAAACAGCACTTGGAATTAGAACAGAAGAATTTATTTGGAGCAGACAAGCAGCAGAGCAACTTCCCCCAAAAGTGGCTGAGACTACTGTATGTTGGATGGTTACAGATTTTAAACCTTGTCATACACATTTAGGCACGTATCACAGTGATTGTTGAAAGTCATAAATGTCACATCACCCCACAAGTACCAGATTTTCTCAGATCCTTCCCTTGTTTGTTTATCTTTCAACCTGGGAGTGAGACAAGTTCCTGTCTCCTTATCTGTGCCATGTCCATTCCCATAACACCTTCTTGCTAGTTTTTCTTTCCCCCTTCTGATCTTTCCCTTCCTTGCTGGATGCAAAGTGACATCAAACACTGCAGCAATTAACCATTTGGCACCTGGGATACTTTCAATCTCCAAATTGGATGCATATTTTCAAACAGAAATTGGAAATTGATACATTGTAGTGCTGACAGCCTATAGCTCCCCTTTGATCTGTTAAGCCTGTTCTGTAACATAAATAGTTGTTCTGCTAGCATACTATGACAGGAGCCATACATCCTGATGCCAGTAGGGTCTGGTGGATACAAGATTGAAGAGGATTGCTTTAGTCTACGCTTTCTCTCTTTCCATATTTTCAGTAGGCTTGTGACTACAGATTCTCTTTGGGTGATGGTTTCAACTGGTCTTGCATTTCTAATTGAATTTTCGTATGTATGCACACTATCGCTCTTTTCCTCGTCATCTGGGTACTTTCATGATTTGAATGTTTTCTGATACTAATATTTGACTTCTTGTTTTAAAAATAGTAGGGACTGGTAGGGGCTGCAGACTGAGTGTGTGCTCACAGAATCTATTTGGTGTCGGTGATCTGAACATTATTGCTGAATATATATTTTCAAGAACCACTTAAACTTGGGCTTTTTGATTTATCAAACAGATTTGTATTCCACATTTTCACCATTTGGACATCACAATGGCTTAGAAGGTTGCTTGAATAATGATGCCCAATGTCTTACCAAGGTGTTCTGCAGCAGCACAGCTTTCCTCACCTTTTGGCTGCTGTCTGCCGTGTCTGTCTGTCTTGACCTCTAGTGGTAGAGCAGAAGAGCCTTTTCTCTATAGAAGGGAATGTGCATGTGCATGCACACACACACTCTAATTTGAGCATGAAGCAGGGTCTGGGCTGAGAGGTCATAGAATCATAGAAGCATAGAGTTGGAAGAGACCCCAGGGGCCATTGAGTCCAACCCCCTGCTATGCAGGAACACCCACCAAAGCATTCCCAACAGATGGCCATCCGGCTTTGCTTAAAAACCTCCAAAGGAGTGGAGACTCTACCACACTCCGAGGCAGCATATTCCACTGTTGGACAGCTCTGACTGTCAGGAAGTTCTTCCTGAGGTTCCGGTGGAATTTCCTTTCCTGCAGCTTGAATCCATTGCTTCTTGTCCTACTTTCTGGAGCAGCAGAAAACAAGCCTGCTCCCTCCTCAACATGACATCCCTTCAAATATTTAAACATGGCTATCATGTCCTCTCTTAACCTTCTCTTCTGCAGACTAAACATACCCAGCTCCCTAAGCTGTTCCTCATAGGGCATGGCTTCCAGGCCCTTCGCTATTTTGGGCACCTTCTTCTGGACACATTCCAGCTTGTCGATATCCTCCTTAAATTGAGGTGCCCTGAACTGGACACAGTATTCCAAATGAGGCCTAACCAATGCAGAATAGAGTGGTACCATTACCTCCCTTGATCTAGACATCATACTCCTATTGATGCAACCAAAGATCACGTTGGCTTTCAGACTTCCAGCCATAAAAATTGTCCTGTAGATACTGTAAAGTCTGTTTTCCACAGATGCTTAATCAAATTGGTCGTGGTTTATTTTATAACTTGTATAAATTTCTTCAAGGTGACCAACACAATTTTACAAATAAAACATTAGTATTAAAATCTGAAAGATAAAATATTTAAAAGGAAAATATTAGTAGATGAGTATGAAAGTAAAGTGTGCGAACAGTTTTTGGTTGTACAGGAGTTGAAGAGTGGAAATAAATATGTCTTTGTCAATATTGGAAACAGCTGGATGGCGTTTAGTAAGGGGCTTGGTACATTAGCAGACAGAATCCAAAGACTACTTGCTGTGATTTTTTTTTCCTTATCAAATGGGCCATACTTTCTCTAACATTCGCTATCTTTTAGGCGTATTTAAATATCAGTGATTCTGAAGCTGATTCGCTCCTTACTTTTGACCCTGTCTTATTTATGAATAGGTTTTTCTTTTTATAAATAATAGTCTGTCATGGGATTTTTTTGCATCTCAGTTGCTTATGGGCATTGTGAACACCCTGCTTCTGCTGCCATCCCAGACAGTTTGCTTCTCCTGAACTCTGTACAGTGCAGAAATAGTTATATCTCTAGATTTGTCCCTAAGAGCAGTAGCTGCCATGTTTCTTTACGCTTGTATGCACTCTCAGTGGCTTTATACCACAACCTGAATTGCCTCTTGATGGGTTTTCCTGCTCTAATGGCCAGCCAGATTTAAGGCCATATTGGTGAGAATTATATTAATTGCTCATAGTTTCTTTGCTTTCTGTTTCCTCTCTAATACTATATTTCTTTTATTAGGTGTGAACTCTTCAGCTTCCAACTTTGCTAACACTCCTCCCCCAAATATGTACACTGATGTGATGGCGCCAACAGACATTTACAATGAAACCTCAAAGAATGAAACAGTAGTTGTCAATGTGACAGCCCTGCAGTATCCTAAGCCTTTAAATCACCAGCAGATCCATTACCACAAGCATGCCCCGTCCATCGTTAAAGGACTGCCAGCACTAGAAATGAGTGGCAATGTAAAGTCCAGCATTCCATATAAGCCCCCTAAAAGAGGATCCCCCAGACAGGCTGGCCATAGGCATTTTGATATCAATGAACACTTGCCATGGATGATAGTTCTCCTCTTGCTGCTTGTTCTGGTGGTAATAGTTGTGTGCAGTGTCCGGAAGAGTTCACGAACTCTAAAGAAAGGACCAAGGCAAGATCCGAATGCGATTGTGGAAAAGTCTGTTTTGAAAAAATCTACTACCCCAACCCCAAACAAAGAGAAATGGATCTACTATTGCAATGGACATGGTGAGTGTAATAAAAATCTTGCTAAGATTTCCAGAGAATTCTGTTCACAACTGAAATTTTATGTATAACTTTAAAAAGCAACCCTGGGACACTTTAAAGGGAGCTTTATTGTAGTTTGAGGGTTTGTATCTAAGGTGTCATGGGACTCTTTCTGTTGTACTAAACTGTCATGGGATTTATCATCTTGTCTCTTCATGAGAGCTTGGGATCCTTACAGGTGAAGAGGTTTTTGAGGTTTGTTTTGTTTTTGGTTTTTTTTATTCAGAGTTTTCCAACTTAGAGGACAAGGCAATACTAAAGTAAGATGACGAAGCAAGACACTATGGATAATTGGCAATGAGGCATGTTAGTCTGAGTAGTTGAAAAATATGTTGTGTCTTTTAAATTACACTACTACATGCATACCTCAGCTAACATAACCTCTGACAAAGAAGTCCTTTTTTGCAAAGTCTTTTAATGACTTCCTAGCCCCCCCTTCATTTATATAGCTAGAAGGGTTTTAGCAGCAGTATCACAAGGTGCATGGTGAAGGAGGGCTTGGAGAAATATCCATCTTCAGTATCCTGTTGCAGCAGCATATCTGCAGTAAATATCTCAGTGAAGATTGAGGTGGGGAAGATGCAGGCTTGAGCTAATCCTACTATAGCTGTTTGTGCCTTTTTGCAATAGCGAAGATAAACAGCAGCTTCCCCCGGAATCCGTTATTAGGCATGCATGAAATTCGAAAGAAGGAGAATAGATAATCCCGCCTTACCATCTCTACCCAGTATGTTAACAAAAAAAAGCATAGATCTGTAAGTTGGCCACCAAAGTAGAAATCATGAGAAAGATGGAGGCTGCTGAAAGAAAAAGAAATGTCCCTGGATGCATTTTAGAAAGAGCTTTCAAGTGGTCTCTAGTAGGTTAAAAATGGTTTTGTTTGTTTATACATGTTTACTTGACCTGATTGTTTCATTTCACATGTACGTATATTTAGTTTTGATTAAAAAGTGTGGTGAACCTTATTGAACTGCTCTCTTTTTTGTGGTGTAGGAACCTATCCCTGTTCCCTACATGTTATTTCTGCCTCTGGTACCAAAGTTCCTGTTAACGAAGTAATGTTCAGAAATACATCTACTTTGTTAACTGAGTTACATCTCTACTTGTTCTTGATTATGAACACAGCAGAGGGTTAGCATCCCAGCAGTAATACAGTTTTGTCTGTCTATCCAACATCCATGTGGGATGTCTATTTCAGCTGTGATAACTGTTCATCAAGACATCATTTCATTTGAAAGATTGCTATTCTCAAGAACCGTATTAGCCCCTTTTGTTATACAGATCAGCTTGGTATTATGATGGAAGGAACTCTCAAGATTTGTGTGATATATTTTTTACAATTATGTATGTTCTGCACCGTATTTTTTTTTTAAAAAATAGAGAAAATATTTTTGAATGTGACAGCAACTTTCATTGGGAAGACAGCTCCAATCTTTGGTAAAGTATTAGACCCTTTACCTCTACCACAATCCTGGATTGTAGACTTTATGGCTGCCTTTTGAAAAGAAACATGGCCAAACCCAGACATGAGATTTAAATACATGCCTACAGTTGCACCTAATTTGAACCCAATATTTAAAATATTAGTAAGTGGGACTGTTTTAAATGTTGTCATCGAATTAGGTGTAAATGTAAACACATGTTGTAACTTGATTGTTACCCCTTAGTTCCAGTCATTGAGTTAGTTTCAAATAGCTTTAATTAATGCAAACAGCTGCAACAAATGTTCAAGACTCATCATTCCACTTCTGTTATGTGGCTAGGTGCTATCATGGTTCTTCTACTGTAGCTGTTTTTCATAAGAGTTCAAACGTCATGATAAACAGTTTTTTGGGGTTTTTTTACAAGCTGTTGGTGTTACAAATTATGAGAGGAGGCAGTGAGGGTGGGTTTCAGCCTTTTGTTTTCAGCCACGGTTTGGGCCTATGTACGCACAGATCACAAGTCATTTTAACGACCTCTCAGATTGAACCCAAGAAGGAGGATTGTTAGCTTGTAGGAGACTCATGGACAGGGACTCAGGAAGTTCTTTATCCCCTTCAGCTGTGGTAAAATGAGCTCCGCATATAAATTTGGAAAAATTTATAAATAATTTGCACTCTGTTTATGTTTTGAAGCTGGTGTAAAATGACATAATCACAGGAGGTTCAGATAGCATTTAGTTGCTGTGTCATTTCAGTGGACCTATCCCTTGGTGTAGTTAGTGATGATCCCTAAAGCTTCTCTAATAGAAGCTATTAGAAAGTTGAACAATACTTGGATTTCTGGTTGAAGTTGGTAGAATTAGGGATGAAGCATGGTTGTTTTTTTTAATGGTCTGTATGCCTTACATGTGGGCTTTGCACCTGTGCAGATCCATCTACAGAATATTCCAAAGCCGAGTAGCTTTTGGCAGTAACCCCGTCCTTCTGGATGCTACTATAGATAGTAACTACTATAGTTCCTTTTCATTTGTCATCAAATTTTGTTAATGGAACTCCATCTGAGTAGTGTTATCTTCAGTTGTCTCTAACTTCTGTCTCTGAACTGGTTGGTGGTTAGTCCTTTGCATGACCTCTGAGGCTCTCTTCAGGAATTGTTCCCCATGTGGCGAAAAAATCCGTCATTCAGATAGCCATTCCAAGTGTCTCTTCTGCCTTGAAGAAGGCTACCATGTGACTACCTGTTCCATTTGTAAAGGGTTCATGACTCAGGGCCTCAAAAACTACCTCTCCCACTTTCGCCTCTTCCTTTGGGAGCTATCTCTAAAAGTTGTGGATGTTGCTGTGCAAAATCACCCACTCCACTTGGCCTCTGCTTCCATTTGCAAACCAAAGCTATTAACTTCACTTCTGCATGGCCAACTTTCTTTCTTGAAATGAGTGACATCTCTTCTGTTGTTTTCAGTTAGGACAGTTATATCACTGACGATGATAGAGGGTTATCTGGAATTGGTACCGGTCTCTCCAGTGCTGAACAAGTCTGCAATGCATTGCAAAAGTCTACCTGAGGGCAAAAGAGGGGCACAGTTGAGTCTGCTCCTCTCAGGAAGACAAAGTGGGCATGAGGTAAGGACCTCCAGCTGTCCACTTTGAGATTGATTTAGGACCCTTCAGCCCATCATTCATCATCTTGAATCCCACTTCAGTCCTAGAAATCTCTTTTAAGAGGTACCTTGCCACTGAGCCGGAGCATGACTTCCATGCTGCAGCTTTTAAGAACCCTCCTGCTAATGGTTCTCAGGATAGCCACCTACCTCCTACTCAACAGCCTCCTGGACCTCCATCGAGAACTCCCACTCCACCAGAAGTCTCTAGCCTTTCTTTCTCAGCATCATACCTGTAGGTCAACCAGCTGATGGTCGCTTCATCCTTCACTTTCACTGGCCACATCAGTCTGGGATAGATTGCCATCAGTTGTGAACAGTATTGCTATGAACTGCAAAGGTTCTGATCACTCTGTTGGGAAGTCTCCCCAGATTCAGACTCTGGTGCTTCTGGGTCCTATGTTTGTGATCCTTCATGGCTGGAACCGTTCCATGCATATCTCTCAGTTCCATCAAGAGAGATTCGATCACTATCATCATACCAAGATGTACCATTGGTAGCAATCTGTGTCTGTATCTTCTTGGTGCCGCTATCAGTCGTGCTGTCTGACACCGTATTGGACTCTTCTGGCACATTCTCATGCATGGACAGAGACCCACCCATCTACCTCCACAGCTCATTCCTTGCCCCACCCAGAACTTCTCCCCCTCAGGAACTACTAGCCAAAGAGTCTTCTTTGTGGAATCCAGTGCCCCCTTCTAGGGCATCTTCCCCTTGCTTCTCTCTGTAGATACGGCTGCCGACTCCTTTTCTCCTCTCCTCCATGGAAAATGAGGTAGATATCTGTGGCCGTGCATCACCATGAGAAGACACACACTCCTGCACTGACTTCATCCTTTGTCTAGGCAAAGTCCCTCAGGCTTGATGTTAAAGCTCCACCTGCTCCCTCTCTCAATCCCATCTTTCAAAGAAGAGGAGTCCACAGTCCCGTGGTAGTTGTGCTACCACTTCTGCCAGTGCTATCAGAAATAGTCAAACAGTTGTGGATGAAGCCATCCTCAGTTCTCCCAGTTACAAAACACATGGAGAACCTTTGCTGGATACAGCAAGAGGGCACTTCCTACCTGCTTACTCATCCTCTTCCTAACTCTATTATAGACCAAGCAGTGCAATCCACTTCATCTCAAAAATCATTTTGCCTGGTAAAGAAGGCTTGCTACCTTGATCTCTTTGGCAGAAGGTTCTATGCCTCTGCTGCCTTAGCTATCCAAGGAGCAAATTATCAAGCCTTCTTGCAATTTATCAACAATTTGTTTGTAAGAAGATCACCTCCTTTATTCCCGCGCTCCCTGTGGACCAGAGAAATGTGGCCATCCTCTTTTGACAAGAGGCCCACTGGCTTGTCACCTACCAAATTATGGTGGCATACCATGGCACTGACTGTGCTGGTAAAGTCATGGCTGCTCCTATTGGATTCTGCCACTACGCTTGGCTGCTTTCGTTGGTTCTCACTGAAGATGCTCACAGCCACATCAAAGACCTCCCATTTGATGCGGTAGGCTTGTTAATACTTTGGTGATGAAGCCATTGATAATACTTTTCAAGGCCCAGACCACAGCAAAGAAAACAGGCTTTGGACCTGCCATGCCCTACTAGGCCTACTTGGAGGAAGTGAAGCTACCCATCTCTGTATTCCTCCTACCACTCTTCCTGCCACAGTCCTGCCAATCCTCACAATCCAAGTGATCCCAACACTCTTCCAAAACCCTTTAATACCAGGCTTAGAATCATAGAGCTGGAAGAGACTACAAGGGCAGTTGAGGACAATCCACTGCTATGCAAGAATACAATTGAAGCATTCCCAACAGATGGTCATCCAGACTTTGTCTAGCCCAGATTATCATGGGGGACCTTGTCAAAGGCTTTACTGCAGTCAAGATATGCTATGTCCTCAGCATTCCCTTTATCTACCAAGATAGTAATTCTATCAGAAAAAGATATGATAATAACTCAAAAAAAAAAAGAGGTAAGATTAGTTTGGCATGACTTGCTTTTGAGAAACCCATGTTGACTTTTATTTAGTGATAACGGTGTTTCTTTTTAAGTGCTTCCAGACAGTCTGTTTAATGGTTTGCTCTAGAGTCTTTCCTATATTGATGTCAGACTGACTTTGGGTCATCTTTTTTCTCCTTTTTGAATATGGAGACAATATTTGCCCTCTCTAGTCTCCTGAGACTTCTTCCATTGTCCACGAATTCTGAAAGATTATTGCCAGCAGTTCTGAGATTACTTCTGTCAGTTCTTTGAATGTAGTTCATCTGGCTCTGGAGACTTGAATTCATTTAGAGAAGCCAGATAGTACTGTACTTCTACTTTACCTAAACTGTGCTGCATTTTCTTTATAGCATTATCTGCTCCATTTTCTCTAGCACCACCACTGTTTTCCTTTGGGAAGAAGACTGAGACAAAGAAAATGTTCACTAGTTCTGCCTTTTCTCTGTCCCCTCTTAGTAGTTCATTATTTTCTCCATGCAGAGGCCCTACCATTTCCTAGTCCTTTTGCTATGGACAACACAAAAAAGCCCTTTTTATTGTTTTTAGCCTTTCTAACAAGCCTGAGCTCATTTTGCACTTAAGCTTTTTTTACTTTCTCCCTACAACTATTGGCAACTATTTGTTTGAATTCTCCTTTGGTGGTTTCTCCTTTTTTCCATTTATTATGGATTTCCCTTTTAAATCCTTAACCTTCTCCTCAACTCAAGGCTTGCCAGGGCTTTCCTTCTGCTATCCAGGACCCAAATGATGTGCTTTATGGTTCATTGAAAACTCTCCAGGCCGACTGTCACAGCCCACATTATAGTGCACCTTCTGGACCTCTTTATGGCCATGACGATGGTCATACTGTGTGCCAGGTTCCAATTCCACACACTCCAGTTGTTGTTTCTTCACCAGTTTGACCCTTGATAGCTGTGGCCCTTGCTGGTACTTCCCCACCATCTTTGCTTGTCCCTCCACATCAAGTGGCTTCCCCGCTTGAACCTTTCCAAGGGAATGCCCTTTTGCCCCCCCATCCAACCATCCTTGTCACAACAGATGCATCCAGACAGGACTGGGTGCACACTGTCAGGACTTCCAGGTCCAGGACGCATAGTTTTGTGCTGAATTTTGCCTCCACATCAATGCCCTAGAACCATACACAATCATCAGGGCATTTTGTACTTTTGAGACTTCTGCCAGAGGAAAAATGATCCAAGTCCTGTTGGACAACATGACTACAGTCTCCAACTTCAGCAAGCAGTGAGGCACCAAGTCACTTACGTTGACTGCTCTGCCCATTTGACTTTGAGATTGGCGCATCAGTGGATCATACTGTTAATAGCAGTTTATGTTCTGGGCTGTTCCAACATGGTAGCCAACTCCCTCAGCAGGTCCCCACTCAACCTGCACAAGTCAATCCTGTCCGACACAGCCTTTATCACTATTAGCCACCACTGGGCAGGCTGGCAATCAATGTGTTTGCTTCTCAGACCAATGTGAAGTCCAACCTACATTACAGCAGAGGGGGTTCAGTAACAACTCACTGTGAGACAACTTTCTACTATGCTGTGGGAAACATCTCATGGGCTTCCCAGTTTCTTCGCAAAGACTTGCCCACTGGGTAGTAGACTTGATTAACCTAGCCTTCCAGCTGGTACAGAAGTACAGTCTGCTACATGTCCACACCTACTCTGCTAGAGCAGTTTCTAATTCCTGTACCTGACTCTGGGATGTCTCTCTTCCAGAGATCTGCAGCGCGGAGACTTGGGCACAACTGTCCACCTTCGTCTGCCACTGTTGTCTTGATTGCAAAGGGCAGGAGGATGTGGCTTTGGCAGGGTGGTGTTATCTTCCGTCATGAGCTGACCTGTGGCACCTCCTGTGGCAAGCTGTCTAATCACCCATGTGTGAGGCACAGAGACTACAAAGAAGGAGGACAGGTTGCTCACCTGTAACTGTAGTTCTTCACATGGTTGTCTGTGGCCTCACACAACCCACCCTGCTTCCCTTTTTTTTTGTAGGTCAGCTCCTGTCAGTGGATGTCAGAACTGAGGGGAATAGCAATTGGCGCAATTTATACTGATGCCCAGAAGGGTGAGGTTGCTGCCAAAAGCTACTCAGCTCTGGGACATTGTGTGGACATCGTGTGTTCAGGCATGAAGACACATGTGAGAGGGCATAGGTAACTACTTGAAGAGTTCCAGTTACAAGTGAGCAGCCTGTCCTTATGCTTGCTGTATGCCCCATAGCTAGATCTTAGATATTTTTGATAAAGTTAGAGGTGTGAGGGACATGCAATTCTTACTGTAAATGTAGTACACAATGAAAGGAAGCTTGCCTCTTTGCTTCCCAAGTTGTTTCAGCCAGGTTGTTTTGGACTCAGGACTTAATAATTTTGAGCTGGGCCCCATTAAATGGCTGCGTACATTACTTCACCTGTGAAACACACTAATAACATTAATCTTTTCCTTTCCCCTCCATTATTACATGGCTTGCAGTTTATTACCTTGCTGATATGTTAGAATAAAACACTAACAGTTTGGTAATCCTGATAAGAAAATGTGCATATGTAAACAAATAGAT
This sequence comes from Iguana delicatissima, assembly GCA_948472985.1. Classification (NCBI taxonomy): domain Eukaryota; kingdom Metazoa; phylum Chordata; class Lepidosauria; order Squamata; family Iguanidae; genus Iguana; species Iguana delicatissima. Next base: position 354,350 of record CAOKZL010002367.1, on the reverse strand, counting down.
AGTTTTACCTATAGAAAACTTAGCCATACATCCATCCACTGTTCCATCCCATCTCTCTTTTGGTGAATGTTCATTTCTCCTGTGTCCAGTGTCAAAGAGCCTGGCAAGTGGACCCCAGTCTTAGAATATAGAGTTTGAAGGGCCACTGAGTCCAGCTTCTCACTCAGTGCAGAAAATCCAGCCAGAGCATCCTCTCTTTGGAGATGTTCAGAGAAAGAGACCCACCATCTCTCTAGGTAATTGGTTCCATTATTGAGCAGATCTTACTGTCAAGAAGTTCCTTCTAATGTTCAATCGAAATCTGCTCTCCTGTAACTTAAAACTATTCGATTGGCCCTACCCTTTGGGGCAGCAGAAAACAAGTCTCCATGCTCCTTTCCATGACAGCCTTTTCAATATTTAAGGAGTGCAATAATGTTAGTCTTCTCTTCACCAGGCTGAATGTGCCCAACTCCCTCAGCCTTTCCTTGTAAGTTTGGATGATAAGTACCTTATCATCATCTTCATCATCATCTAACTTGCCTATATCCTTCCTAAAATAAGATGCCCAGAACTGAACATAGTACTCCAGTTTATGCCTGGCCAGTGCAGAATATTATGAGACTGTTATTTTCCTCAGGGCATGTTCGTTCTTGAAACTACAATTAATGCAGGCTAAAATATTATTTGTCTTCTTTACTGCAGCATCACACTGCTGGGCCACATTCAGCTTATAATTAACAATATTTTTTTTTAACATGTGCTGCTGCTAAGCCAAGTATGCCCCGTCTTATACGTGTGGATTTCATTTTTGTGGCCTAAATGGAGAATTTTGCATTCAGTAGAGACTCTTTTCACTAGACAGTCAGATGTTCTGGCCTTATATTTTGTAGCCGTTATGTTCCTAAGGTTGTGCTGTGGATGCAGAACATTACAAAAAGCTAAACTCCAGCTTATTTTGTTTATAGATCTTACAATCAGGTAGCAGTTGACAATAAAATAATTAGCTTTGAGCAAAGGGAAATTTATTCCAAGTCAAAATGTATTCTATTAGGTTTTAAACTGACACATGGAACTATAGGCTTGATGCCTGTTCTCCAGTTCTTTTTTCTTTTTTTAATTTATAATAACTGAGCCCTGAGGGTGCAGTAGTTAAATGCCGGTACTGCAGCCACAAGATTGTGAGTTTGATTCTGCCTGGCTCCAGGTTGACTCAGCCTTCCATCCTTCCTCAGATCGGTAAAATGGGTACCCAGCTTGTTGGGAGCAATTAGCTAACACATTTTAAACTGCTTAGAGAGCACTTAGCTGATAAGCAATATAGAAATTCACATGCTGTTGCTATTCACTGGCTCTGTTTGAGCCAAGGCCTGCAGAGCCCATCTTCTGTGGAGTGATGATAACTGTGGAGTGTTGGTAGAGGAATATCTCAGTACGTTACACTCTTGAGATTTTTGGTTGATGATTCCAGGCATATAGTTTATTTCTGTAGCTGCAGAAGACACAAGATCTTACTCAGAATCCTTTCTGTCTTTGAAATAGCCCTTGTGTGATTTGGGTGGCAGGGGTCTAGAAGTGGCACTGTGCTGACATGAGCCACCATAGCTCACAGGGTGCACAAGGAAGCTGCCAGGTGAATTGGTGGAAGTGTTACTGGACTGCCTCTCGTCTGGCTACCTCTATCCTCCCTCTCTGTGTTCAGGGATGATGGCTGCTTGAACATGATGCACCATTTTTTATATTATCCCACTCCATCACAACATAAGGCTTTTGTGTGTTACCATTGCAAAAGAATTGTTAGAACTGACACAATTGTTTCTTCAAACTGAAATGTGAAAATCTTGTCTTCCGATAGGAGATATTTTTTTGTCTTAAAGGAAGTGAATGATAACTTTTATAATTATAACAGCAGTAGTATGACAACTGTGAGAGGTGAAAGCATGATTTAGGTTACCCTGCAAAATGACCTCCTGTTTAGCTGGAATGTATGAACTACAGAAGATAAACCAGGGCTTCTTATCCCAAATACCCCATTTAAAAGAGATTGTCAATTCTGCATGGGGTAGTGAAATCTGCACAGTATGGAAAAGTTATGGGTAGTATTCCCCACTGTAGCGCATGGAATATGTCTTTGAAGGAATGGCTCAAAAAGCTAGGGAGTTCATGTTTGCCACTCAGTGAAACTTTTGATGTGAAGAAATTTTAAATGGAAATATTGCTTTTCAAACGCTCTGTGAGAAGTTGAAGTTTTAGAATTGCATAGTCTTAAGTATATTTTGAGAGCATTTGCCTTTTGGGAAGGCATGGGGCAGATTTTTTTGGTATTTCATCTATAGTTCTTCTGTCAAATAGGGATTGACATTCTGAAGCTGGTGGCAGCTCAAATTGGAAGCCAGTGGAAGGATATCTATCAGTTCTTGTGCAATGCAAGTGAGCGGGAAGTGGCTGCTTTCGCCAATGGATACTCTGCAGATCATGAAAGGGCCTATGCTGCGTTACAGCACTGGACCATCAGAGGCCCAGAAGCCAGCCTTGCCCAGCTGATCAGCGCCCTCCGCCAGCATAGGCGCACTGATGTGGTGGAGAAGATCAGGGGGCTGATGGAAGACACAACGCAGGTAATGGCTACTGCATTAACTGATAAGTGATTAATGGTTAATGTATATGTTGCTCTCATTCTGCTTACAGAGTAGCCCTTTGGAGCATTTCTCTGAAGCCATGAGAGTATAGTAAATTTTACTGTATTGGAGAGGTTATTTCCCAATGAACATTGGTGCATTTTCACTTACTCTTTTTGTGTTTTCAGTGAGCTCATGAAACTAGGATTAAATGAAATCACACTTCCCATTTGTGAAGCAAGACATTGGCTGTTGAACAGATATCTGTTGTTACCTTGTGTATTGTCAGCTATTGAAATCACATCTCCCTCCAGACATCCTGTTATTAGTAACAGACACCATACTGAGGGGGACCACAAATAAAAGCACAAGGAAGCTGGAAAGAAATGAGGAAATAGAAACTGTCTTTTCAGGGTTTTTCAGTGCTGGCTGCATCTGTAGAGAGGAATCCCCTCTGTCCTGGTTTCCCATCTTTTGCTTCATAATTAACAAATTGGAAAAGCTGAAATGGCACTATTAGTCATCAGTGAAACCTGAATGATAATGAAAATTAAGGTTACTCTGACCAGTGTGACCAGGGGTTAAGCTGGGAAACAGGGCTTCAAGATCATTTGTAGCTATCTCAATATTAGAGAAACTTACTAAACCACGCATTTCTCATAGAATTGAGCAGCTATTTGTTTATTATTCTGGAGTAACAAAAGATATAGCAGAAGTGTTTGTTTGCTTATTTGACTTAATTAGTCTTGCCTCTGTTTGCTGGTGTTATAGGAAGTAAACTTGTGCCTTATTTTTGAAACACTCTCTCAACCATTCATAGTTTTTTTTATTGAAAATATATTGTGGTCTGGAAAGACTCCACTCTGGGAGTTGCTGGTCTTGATGGCAGTGGCTTCACTTTTTTTTGTAATACTCTGCAGAGTTTTTCTTTCTGTTCTTCTTTGTCTTTAAAAAAAACCCCCCCCAAAAAAACCCGGGGAAAAATTTTTTTTAAAAAAAAAAAAAATTTTAAAAATTTTTTTTGGGGGAAATTTTTTTTTCCCCAAAAAATTTTTTTTAAAAAATTTTTTTTTTTTTTTAAAAAAATTTTTTCTTTAAGGTTTTTTTTTTTTTTTAAAAAGGGTTTTAAAAAATAAAAAAAAAAAATTTTTTTTGGGAAAAAAATTTTTTCCCAATATTTTTTTTTTTTTTTTAAAAAACCCCCCCCCAAATTTTTTTTTTAAAACCCCCCCCCAAAAAAAAAAAAAAAAAAAATTTAAAAAAAAAAATTTTTTTTTTTTTCCCCCCTTTTTTTTTTTTTAAAAATTTTTTTTTTTCCCCCTTTTTTTTTAAAAAAAAATTTAAAATTTTTTTTTTTAAAAAAAAAAAAAATTTTTTTTTTCCCTTTTAAAAAAAGGGGGGTTTTTTTAAAATTTTTTTCTTTTTTAAAAATTAAAAACCCCCTTTCCCTTTTTTTTTTTTAAATTTTTTTTTTTTTTTTAAAAAAAAAAGGGGTTTTTTGTTTTTGTTTTTTTCCCGGGTTTTTTTTTTTTTTTTTTTTCCCCCCCCCTTTTTATTTTTTTTTAAAAAAAAATTTTTAAAACCCCCAAAAAAACCCGGGAAATTTTTTTTTTGTTATTTTTTTTTTTTTTTTTTTTTTTTTTTTTTGGGGAAAAAAAAAAAAAATTTTTGCCCGGGAAAAAAAAACCCCCCCCTTTTTTTAAAACCCCAAAAAAATTTTTGGTTAACGGGGGCCCAAAAAGGGGGGGGGAAAAAACCCCCTTTTTTTTTTTTTTTTTTTTAAATAAAAAAAAAAAATTTTTAAAGGGTTTTTTTTTGGAAAAAAGGGGAAACCCTTTTAATTTTTGGGGGGGGGTTTTTTTTAAAAAATCTTTTAAAAAAAAGGAAAAATTTTTCCTTTTAAAAAAATTTTTTTTTTTAAAAAAATTTTAAAATTAACCCCCCCCCCCCCTTTTTTTTTTTGGGGGGGGTTTTTTTTTTTTGGGGGGGAAAAGGCCCCAAAAAAAAAAATTTTTCCCCCCCCCCAAAAGGGGGGAAAATTTTTTTTTTTAAAAAAAAAAGGGGGGAAAAAAAGGGGGGAAAACCCCCCCAAAAATTTTAAATTTTTTTTTTGGGGGGGTTTTTTTTTTAAAAAAAATTTTTAAAAAAAAAACCCCCCTTTTTCTTTTTTTTAAAAATTTTTCCCCCCCCAATTTTTTGGGGCCCCAAAAAAAAAATTTAAAAAAAAATTTTTTTTTTTTTTCCCCCCTCAAATTAAAAAAAAAATTAGAATGGGGGGCAACCCCCGGTAGTTATTACAGGTAACCCAATGTTTTATTAAAAAGTATTGTTTGGAAGTTTTTAAAATAAAAAAAATTGGACAGTTATTTACTTTAAGCTTTCTTATGAGTGAAAGAAAATATACAATTAAAATTTATTCCACAAAGCATTGTCCGGTAAAGGGAACTGGAAGCCTTTTAAACATAGTGAAAACCCTTTTTAAAACAATAGACTGCCTCGTAGTAATGATGCAAAATTGTTTAAAAGGAAAAAGAAATTTTCAGCTGCCAATTGGGGTTTCCAATTTTGGGGTAACTGATGTTTTTAAAATTTGTGTCAAGTGCGTCAAGAAATATCAGTTTGGCCTTTTTTTGGGTTGAGTACTTGTTTCTTCACCATTTTAGGGCAACTTGACCAATTACTCAAACTTGTTTAATTTTCCCAAAAGTAAAGTTAATGGGGAAAAAATTTTAAAGGTAAATATTTCCTCATTTTTTGGGAGATGTGTTACCCTTTAAAAATTTACAATTAAAAATTTGAAGAACCCCAACCTGGTTACAAATTCTTGTTTCCAAAAAATGGAAGGGAATATTTTTTAATTTGTAATAAAAAATTTTTGGGGTATAATTTTTAATTTTTGACCATCTTTGAAAAAATTCATTTGGAAATTTTAATTGTGGTCTGTCTTTTTTTCTGGAAATTTTGGGTTGATAGGGGCTTTCAAAGGAAAATTTCTAACCCCCAAACACACAAAATAATTTTGGTAACGGGCCTAAACGAAAGGTAGAAGGGGAAAAAATTTTTAGAACGGGCAGACTCATCATTCTTTTAAGTTCATTTTAAAAGGGGCCTTAGTTATTTGCTTAAAAATGTTAACCAGAATTTTTCCCAAATAATTTTAATATTTGATGACTTTTTCCTGTGTTTTTGTCAATATTTTAAATAAACTTAGCTAAAACTGACAATTAAACTTTTAAATTCTTTTACTGTTAAAATTTCCATTTAAATTATTTTGGATCCTTTAAAAGAAGTAACCCCTTTTAGGTTTGGGGTTTAAAGCGGGGGGAAAATTAAGATTTTTTTTTATTTGAAATAATTCCTTTGTTTACCTTGCTTTTTTTGTTCAGGGTTTAAACTTGATTCTGAGCTATTTGCAATTTTAAAGAAAAGGAAGGGGGCAAAAAATCAAGTTTGGAAAAACTAAAAACCCCTTCAATGTTGGTTTTCCTTTCTGTCTGTTAGCACTTTGTCTTAACATTTGTTTTAAAAAAGGGGGGAAAAACAGTAAAAAAAAGGAGGTCATTACTTATTCTTAGCTTAATCTCTTCCACCATGTCAAGCAGAGAGAGAAAACCATCCATTTCCTTCATGAAAACCTTTTTCCCCCTCAGACTTATTCTTTGAGCTATCACTATGTGTTTTCCTTCTTCTGATCCTTGGTTTATTTCACTTTCACACTAAGGTGTGCCTGGATCCTCATCCCTTTGCACACCAGTTTCTTTCCTGATCTGCTATATTTTTCACATGCTACAGAAGACAGAGGGAACCAAGCACTTGAGAAGAAGAGTCACAGGTTGTGTCACACAAAGGACTTAACGTAACAGAAGGAATATAACTGGGACTGCAATTCTGGTGGCAACGGGGAAACCCCCGGTTTTAAAAACCCGAAAACCTTTTTTCAACAGGACACCTGTTCCAGACTGCTCTCTTGAACTTTTAGGAATGCGGTCAAAACCTTAGTTAAAATGGGTAGATAAAATAAAAACCAAAAAAACCCCAGAAGAAAAAAAATTTGGCCCCGGTTAAAAGGATTTCTTTCAAAAATTTCCCTTTGGAAAAAAAAAATCAAATAAAAAAAAAAAAAACAACAACCCAAAACAAAAAACAAAACCACCAGATTGAAAAATGGGGGTCAGAAACAAGGTACTATAATACTGTTCTTAAAAGGTTAAAATGCAAGCGCAAATCAATGTTATGTGTGATTCTGTGGTACCTCCAGGATCTTTCACTTATACATTATGGTGACAAATCCAGTTCAAACTATCATATTTCACTGGAGTAGTACTAGACAGCAGTTCTCTATCAGATTACTATACTCTTGAAAAAAAAAAAGTTGCTGCTTCAATATCAGCACCAGAACCACTACAGAAAAGTACATACAAAACAGATTTCCTGTTAGGAAAAAGCTAAAAGAAATTCTCCTACTAAATTTTTTTTTCCAAAAAAAATGCAAGTTTAAAAAAGTAAAATTTACAAAACAGCTACTCTTCCTAAATTTTATGTTGCTCTTTGCCATTACAAGAAGGGACAAGGTGCTAAGTTAAGCCAATATAAATTTTACAAAAATTTTTCTCTCTGTTTTTAAAAGCCCCCCATCAACCATTGCTGACGCACTGAAAATTTTTCTGAAAGCAGAAGAGCAGAACTTGCTTACTAACGTACTACTATGAAATGCTGAGTTTCTGAAAATACAAATCTACAGCCAACATCATATTCTACAACTTCGTGGGGGGCCAAATTTAAAATTTCCCTTGTAAAACCTTTACTACGCTGTATTTTTAAAGGCAATCAGGAAACTGGGCCCCCGTATCAGGAACAGGGGGGTTTTTCCCCAGGCCCCTTTGGGGTTCCCCGGCTTTATTTGGGAAACCCCCCCTCCCAAATTTAAACCAGGGACTCAATAAACGATGCAGCAGAGGCAGCCTGCTGTTTGGTCTCAGTTACTTCAGAAACCAAAGGAACTGAGAACCACGGCCATGGCACATTCTAGGTATAACAGCGTAACAAGTCTTTAAAAGCAAAAAATTTCCATAGCATGATGTGCTAAGTCAGCAATTGCATGCCACATGATTAAAGGGGAAAGCTGGAAAATGTCCTTAGCTTTTCTGCTCAAAATTAGAATAAGTGTAACACGTAAAACTTTAAACAAAATTATACATTATTTAAAACAAGGAACTATAAACTGCGCTTGATGTGGGAAAAATTAAAAGGCCCCCCTAGATTCTTTTGCCCATCAGAATTACATCAGAGAAAGCAAATTTCAGGCCACATAAAACAGCAGAGCTATCCCCCCTTAAGTAAACATTCTGGACAACAATAAATTAGCTGAATATGCAACTCTGGGAACCCCTTCCAAAAACCCCCACAAAAGAATTGTTAGAACTGACACAATTGTTTCTTCAAACTGAAATGTGAAAATCTTGTTTCCATGGGAAAATTTTTTTTGTTTAAAAAAAGGAATGAAATTTTAAATTATAAAAAAATTTTGACAACTGGGGGGTGAAAATTTTTAAATGCCCCCAAAAATTTTTTCCTTTTTAGTTGGTTAAATAACTACAAAAGATAAAAAGGGTTTCTTACCCCAAACCCCCTTTAAAAAAGGGAATTGTAAATTTTTGCAGGGGGAAATAAATCCACAGTAGGGAAAAAATTAGGGAAGTATTCCCCATGACGCATGGAATATGTCTTTGAAGGAAGGGGCAAAAAGGGTGGGACCATGTTTCCCATTCGGGAAACTTTTGATGTGAAGAAATTTTAAATGGAAATTTGTTTTTAAAAAGCTCTGTGAGAAGTTGAAGTTTTAGAATTGCATAGTCTTAAGATATTTTGAGAGCATTTGCCTTTTGGGAAGGCATGGGGCAGATTTTTTTGGTTTTTTCATCATAGTTCTTCTGAAAAATTTTCTTCAAGCGGGTGGATCAAATTAACCCAAAGGGGAAAGGATATCTTTTGTTTTGGGGCAATGAAAAGGGCGGGAGTGGGGGTTTCCCCTTGGAATCGCGGGTCAAAGGGCCTTCCTTTACACACCCACCAGGGCCCAAGGGCCCCCTTGGAGCCCATCAGCGTTTTTGGAGCATAGGGGGATTATGTGGGGAAAATCGGGGGGGCTAATAAACCCAAAAGCGGGTTGGGGTCTCTTTAAACCAAAGTGATTAATGGTTAATTTTTGTTGCTTCTTTCCCAAAAGGGGCCCCCACCGGCCAAAATATAAAAGTAAAGGACCCAAAATAAACCACCTTTCCTTTTTTTTTCCAGGAAAAAAGGAAAATTAAAATTAAACCCAACTTCCCTTTTGGGAAGCAAAACTTTGGGCCTTTTGCAAACTTTTTCCCCCACCACCATTAAATCACATCCCCCTTTTAAACCCCGGTTTTTAAAGAAAACAACCCCAACCCTGGGGGGGCCAAAAAAAAGCAAAAGGAAAGTTTAAAGAAATAAGGAAAAAAACTTTTTTGGGCCCCACCCGGGGGGAAACCCCCGCCTTTTCCCCATTTTTTTAAATTTAAAAAATTGGGAAAACAAATGGCAATTAGTTTTAGTAAAACCTGTAAAATTTAAAATTAAATTTTAAAATGAGGGGAAGGGGTTAAAGTAAAAACAGGGCTTAAAATTATTTGAAACATCTAAATTTTAAAAAATTTATTTTTAAACCCCCCAAAATTTTATAAATTGAGAGTATTTTTTTTATTATTCTGGAGAACAAAAAATAGCAGAAGGTTTGTTTGCTTATTTGATTTAAATTAGTCTTGCCTTTGTTTGCTGGTGTTATAGGAAGTAAACTTGTGGCCCTTTTTTTTGGAAAATTTCAAACTTTTTTTTTTTGAAATATATTGTGGTCTGGGAAATCTTACTTGGGAAATTGCTTTGGTCCTTTATGGGAGTGGCTTCACTTTTTTTTGAATACTTAGGTTTTTTTTTTGTTCTTCTTTGTTTTTTTGGGGGTGGTTTTTTAGAGATTCCAGAGTTGCATATTCAGCTAATTATATTGTTGTCCAGAAAAGTTTCTTAAATGGGATAGCTCTGCTGTTTTATGTGGCCTGAAATTTGCTTTCTCTGATGAATTTTTTTAAAGGGGACAAAAAATTTAGGTGTAACTTTATTGTAACTATCTCCACATCAAAGGAGTTTATAGTTCCTTTTTTTAAATAATGTATAACTTTGTTTCACAGTGTTACGTGTTACATTATTTTTAATTTTGAGCAGCAAAAACTAAGGACATTTTCCAGCATTCCCTTAATCATGTGGCATGCAATTGCTGACTTAGCACATCATGCTATAGAAATTTTTTGCATTAAAGACTTGTTACGCTGTTATACCTAGAAGTGTGTCATGGCCGTGGTTCTCAGTATACCATGGTTCTGAAGTAACTGAGACCAAACAGCAGGCTGCCTCTGCTGCATCGTTCTAGTCTGAGTGCTAGGTTAGTTTAGGTAGTGTGGGGATTTTTAAAAGACCAGGAACCCAAAGAAAGGGCCTGGGGTTAAAGCCCCCTGTTCCTGATATGTGGGCCAGATCCTGATTGCCGTTTAAAAATACAGCGTAGTCAAGTATGTAGCAAGGGAAATGTCTAGTTTGGCCCTCAGCGAAGTTGTAGAATATGATGTTGGCTGTAGATTTGTATTTTCAGAAACTCAGCATTTCATAGTAGTACGTTAGTGAAGCAAGTTACTAGCTCTTCTGCTTTCAGAACTATACTTTAGTGCGTCAGCAATGGTTGATGGGGTCTTTGAAGACAGAGAGATAAAATTATGTAAAATTTATATTGGCCATATGGCTTGACTTTGCACCTTGTCCCTTCTTGTAATGGCAAAAAAGCAACATAAATTATGAGGAAGAGTATGCATGTATTTGCATAATTTATACTGGTTACAGAACTTGCATTTGTTTGGAACAAAAATTTAGTAGGAGAATATTCGTATAGCTTTGGTCCTAAAAGATCTGTCTCTTGTATGTACTTTTCTGTAGTGGTTCTGGTGCTGATATTGAAGCAGCAACATTTTTTTCTTTCAAGAGTATAGTAATCTGATAGAGAACTGCTGTCTAGTACTACTCCAGTGAAATATGATAGTTTGAACTGGATTTGTCACCATAATGTATAAGTGAAAAATCCCGCTACCACAGAATCACACATAACATTATTTGCCTTTGGATGGTTTTTTACACCCTTAAAAAACAGTGAGATATAACCCTTTTTCTCTGAGCCACCATTTTTCTAATCTAGTTCAGTCCAGGCCTTTTATTATTGCCTGGTTCTTTGACATTTTTGGAAGTTAGCTATGTTACATAATAGTTTTTCAGTGTTTTGCTTGCAAAATGCCCAGTCAAGATTTTTGTGTGATATTTTTTTTTTTCTGTAATTAGGCTTCTGATAACTATCATTGCATGAATGCTATAACTGAAGGAAACCAAATTGTTTAATGCAGCTGGCTGGCTAACTGGATTTTTGTAGAGAAATATGAAGAATCTTACTGCTTAGGGAATTGCTTTTGGCTTGGTTATTTTATCTAGCACTTTAACTAAGGTTTTGACCGCATTCCTAAAAGTTCAAGAGAGCAGTCTGGAACAGGTGTCCTGTTGAAGAACAGTCTGTCAGGTATCTTAAAACCAGGGTGCTGCCCGTTGCCACCAGAATTGCAGTCCCAGTTATATTCCTTCTGTTACGTTAAGTCCTTTGTGTGACACAACCTGTGACTCTTCTTCTCAAGTGCTTCAGTTCCCTCTGTCTTCTGTAGCATGTGAAAAATATAGCAGATCAGGAAAGAAACTGGTGTGCAAAGGGATGAGGATCCAGGCACACCTTCAGTGTGAAAGTGAAATAAACCAAGGATCAGAAGAAGGAGACACATAGTGATAGCTCAAAGAATAAGTCTGATTAGACAAGGTTTCATGAAGGAAATGGATGGTTTTCTCTCTCTGCTTGACATGGTGGAAGAGATTAAGCTAAGAATAAGTAATGACCTCCTTTGTTTTACTGTTTTTCCCCTTTTTAAATCAAATGTTAAGACAAAGTGCTAACAGACAGAAAGGAAAAGCCAACATTGAAGGTATTTCTGAGTTTTTCCAACACTTTGCACTTTGTTTTACTAGCTTCTTCCTTTTTCTCTCAAAAATTGGCAAAAGGATAGACTTCTTAGAATTCATTAGTTTATAATTCCATCTGTAACAAAAAATTAAGACATTTGAGAATAAACAAATGTTGCATATTTTTCATTTTCCCTCAAATTAAAAAAAAAATCTAGAATTTTGGTACACCAACTCTCTAGTAAGGCTAGCATGCAGCACAAAAAAGAGGTGAATGATGGTCACTTCCAAAAAACCTGTATTGTGCTGGGAGACAGAATAATGGATTTGCAGAGATTTTTGAAGGCATGTGAAATAAGAACTGGGTGTATCTTTGCTACTTGCTTTACGTGTCAGTGTTGTAGCTCAGATTTTGATTTTATCTTATAAATAATTCTGAGCTTCACAAAAGCAATGGGAAACCAAGTCATACATATTTTATTCTTAGGATATTCTATTATGGATAAATCACTATGCCTGGATTAACATTTTTTTAAGTCAATTATCATGACTAGCCGACCTCTGTTATCATATGTATACTTGAGAAACTGCTGGAGCATGAGCTAGACCCAGTTCTATTGCCTGCTTTGCTCCCCACTTGCTTTTTTCCCCCTTCCCCACTGCTTCGTGTTGGGCAGCTGCCATTTTGATTTCCAAACAGCTTTACTTTTTCAGGAGTAGTAGTGTAGGAAATTAAAGTGGTTGGCAGCCTGGTCTTGGAAAGCCACTGATACAACCATGAAACCATTTCAAAGAGAAGGACAGAAGGGGAACCACATTCAGAATGTTCCCTCAAACATGGAGATGGTTCTGAAAGATGGTCATAATAAATTGAAAAGATTTATCTAGCCCTTTCTTCATTTCTCCTTATTACTTAGTTCATGACATGATGTCCTTCTCATTTTGTTGGAAGACACAGCATACTTGGTGAACTCAGCCTGTGGTCATATGTCCGTTAACACAATTGTTTTTAAAAATTCGTGAATTCCTTGTAAAGGTGTGTAACACTATCCTGTTCCCCACAAAAATGAATGGGAATTTAAAGTACTTACTCCTTTAAAAGTTCTTTTGTCCCTTTGTGCATATTACATTATACAGTTTTGGAGGCCATATCCATAGATCACATAATTTGAGTAATTGGCTCAAGTTGGCCCTAGAGAAAATGGCATGAAGGAAGGACAGAGTACTCAACAGGAAAATGAAAAGCCCAAGTAAATTGCTGATATTTGCTGGACAGCGTCATTCTGACACAAATTCCCCACACAGCAGAACAGTTAGGCATGGTCTTTAAGCCTCCTGAGTGTGCGTGATTTTCTCAGACATCTGTGTCAGCTGGAAAGCTTTATTTTTCCTTTTCCTTTTATAACAAGCTTGTAGTCATCCATTACTAGCAGAGGACAGTCTGCATTGTATTAGAAAGTAGCAGAATTAGGTCACTAATCTCTAGCATTAGTGGTGTTTAACTCCTTTCAGTCTCCTCCATGCAGAATCTTAATAGCTTCTGTGGAATGCAGAGAGTTGTGTTGTGTGATTACTTTGTCTTCTAGCTCATCAAGAAAAGTAATCCTCTTTAAAGTAAAATTGAACTGATCACATCTTTATTATCCCTTTATTTGAAATGATTACTTCTAAACTGAATGCACCAGCTTCTCTCCAATATCATAATAACATTGGGTGTACCCTGTAATAACTTAGGAAGTTGCTGCCGACACCACTTTTCTAATTTTTTTTTTCAGTTTGTCTGCATGGGGGGGTAAAAATTAAAAAGTCTGAAAGCCTTTGGCCAGCTGCTTTCCTGAGATACCCAGCTTTGCTTGGGAGCCATTTTCATGGCCTTTGATTGTGGTGACCAGGGGTTTAGGAAGGGTTGTCAGATTATACTTCCTCAGAACTGGGCAAATTATTCCTTAAATTATTCTGATTTGACACCATCAAAAATATCTAAGATTTGTAAAAACTCTGGGAAAATCTGTTGGAAATGTGGAGAACAAATAGGTACCCTGTATCATAATGTGGTTGATGTGCTCTTGTGCCAAATTTTTTTGGAAAGAGTTTCAAAAATGGCTACAGCAGATTTTCAAAATTAAGATCCAATTAACACCTGGGTTAGCCTTGTTGGGAATACCTAATGAAGATTTCAAATGCTGCAGTTATAAAGTGCTGCATTACATGATAACATTATATGCCCCAAAATGGAAAAGCCCAGAAATTCCAACTAAAGAAACATGGATTTAAAAAATATTAGACTTTGTAGAAATGGACAAGCTTTCAATGAAATTGAAAAGAAGAACAACTGAGCAATTTCAGAAAGATTGAGAGCGCCTATTGGAATTTCTGTAAAAGGAAGAAGGGATTAGATTGTTTGGAGGATTTACAGCTTAAAATTATACAAAAAATCTTATAAATGTAAGGGCAATTTAAAAAAAAGAAATGGGAAATATGTATGTTTTTAAGGCACTTATATCTTTAAAAAGGGCAAAAGAGAGCAAGAGAAAGATAACAAAATAACAGGTTGGCCAACGCAGTTATGTAAGTATATAAATATTTTTGATTGTTATATTTGATTATAGGAAACTATATAGAGATGAAAAACAAATACTGTAAGTATAATTGGGTCAAAAGTGGTGGGAAACTTAAGGAGAAGATATATAGAGTTTGAATAAGAGTTCTACAGAGTCTCAGAAAAGAATATTTTCTTCATTTGTATATTTATTATATAACTATTTTCTTATAATAAATAAGAAAATTTAGGATATTCATGAAAACCTACATTTAAATAGTAACAAGATCAGATAGGAAATGTACAAATTAGATACCTAGGACATTGAATACAGCGTTGTATATATTATATACGTATATATATAAATTCTCGTACGGAAAGGGAAATATTTGTATAGTTAGTAAAAATATATAAAAATTATTCAGATTTGCATTCTCATTAAGCAGTTTCAACACATTAGTTGTTTGTTTTTTTTCTTTTACCTTTGTACCATTTTTTACAGTTACAATGTCAGGAGGCTGGCTTCTGTCATGCTAACAGGGAGAATAGATTTAACTCAGGCAGCAGAAGAAAACGATTAGAGATTGGTGGCGCTACAATGTATTCGTTGCTAACTGTGGTTCATGACAGTGCATCCATTGCAATTATCAGTTGCTGTTTGCAGCTTGTATCCAGGTATGGGTCCAGTGAGCTCCAGGCACGTATGGAGCTGACCTGGCAATAGCTGGTGCACAGAGGCATCTGACGCAATGCGGGGGGGTCAAAGAGGGGAATGTACTGACGGGAAGGTGTTGTGAGAACAACCAGGCCAGACAAGATCACTTTTCTTGATGCGTGTTTGAGCAGGAGGTAATTAGTTCATACACCTTAGTTTTTTTTAGAAAAAATCAACAACATGTCTGCAAAAGTGTAGGTAAACAAGAACTGCTAACATGCAGGCAAAGGATTGACTTTCTTTGGTGGAAGTGAACCTCTTATAAAACAAGGCGGACATCTACCAGGCACTTCAATTCAGACTGGATGGCTTGAGCAGAACATGGTGCTAAGTCAGAATGGCACCTTAATTTGTTAGATATTACATTTTGGTGCACAGATTTGGTTAGCCAGCAGTCCTCAGTTTGTATCATTGTAAAACATTCAGATCACAAGGTTCACAGAGCCCTGCTCTGTGGCTGCCTTAATGGAAGTATGAGAAGGCATTCTACTGTATGTTTCCTCTCTTCTCCCATACCTCATAAAATGATACAGAAGATGCTGATGACTAAAGGGAGGAGGGCCAGAGGGGTGCTCATAGCTGCATATTGATCAATATACTCAGAAACCTTCAGGAGACTTAGTAGCATCTCATCAGGAAGCAACTTGCAGTTCAAGGCCTAGTCACGGGTGCTGCCACAACGGTGTTCTGGTTAACATCCTGCAGGCTGAACTGCAGTGCCTGACACTCCTGGACTGTCCAGAAAATAGCTTAATTTTAACAGTGTCTGTGATACAACATGGAAAACCTTCCAAACTTGATGATACAAGAAAGATGTGATACCTAAATTCAGTGGAGATTTTAGGCTTCCATCATGCAGGTGCTGAAAATAGCTTGAGCACTAGTACCATTAATCAACAGGCAGCTATTTTATGTAGAACATTGGATTGTAATGGAAGTGTACTACTTTACATTTTGTGTAAGTAGCTTCTGCAGTAGTGTGGGTTTGATCATTTCTTCAAATATTCAGAATTGGAGCCTTGGTTGGTTATTAAGTAGTCCATCAAGGAAGCATCCTTTCAGTGGATGGCTGGGTCCTGCCTAAGTGCTCCCACTACAATGGGAGATTTGGGTACATACTTAACACCCAAAGGAGTTTTTCTGGCCACCTTCATGTCAGATATATGTTGTTCTTTTTTTAATGATATCTTTATTGATAATTGTTATGAGCGGGGAGAAAAACCACCGCCCATCAGTGCCGAGTGCGAAAGGTGCACCCAAGCCTCGTACTCAGGGCCTGCCCAGCCTGACACCTCTTTGTGATCAGCACTGAACAGCCAGAGAGATCTCTGAATCAAGCCAGGGCCAGGACAAACGAGTCTACCTCAGTTCTCCCTCGCTGAGAAAAAATCTGATCTTTGACTACCCACTTTAGCAGTCCCTTCCTCACTCTTGTCCCCCCTTGGCTTCCTCCTTTCAGGGTTATCTCCCTCTTTACTGCCTTCCCTAAATCTGCCCTTCTCCCAGATGTAAGGATCAGCACTGATTTATATTTTTCCAAGACTGTGGTACTTTTGGCACTAAGATCAAGAGGATATTATTGGAAGCGTGTATATTCCAGGATTCAAAATAAGACTCTGTGACACTGTTTTAAGGAACACAGAACTTCAAACATTTATTGTAACACTGTTGTTTTAAATTTGTTTTGTATCTAAATGTTTATAAGCAGCACACCATTCTTCTTTCTCTCTCTCTCTCTGTCTTTCAATTCATTCACTATCTCTCGTGCACTCAGTTTCTCAGTTTTCTCTCCCACGGAGCTCTTCAAATCTCCAGCCTCTCCCAAACACACCACAAATCACACCTCTTCAAACATACACTAGACAGTTAAAATCTGTTATTTTCCTCTTTCCACCAGCCCCTCTCCTGGGCTATCCAAGGTTCCATTTCACCAGCCAATCAGCTTAAACACTCTCAGTTGCCAAAGAGGCTCTGTTGTCAAGACCTCCTCCCCCTGGATCAGGTTCATCATAATAATTTTCAAAAACACTATGATTCTATGAATACATGAAGAGAAAAGAAGAAAATAAGGTAGAAAAAAGACAATAGGGGACTAAAGTATAAGAGTTAGAAATTAAAGAATTAAGAAAAAGATGACTACCATTCTTCCTTTAAATGTGTATGACACTCAAATTGTTTCCAGTTTCTCAAGAATAATATCCATCAGTTCTTTTTCCCATCCCCATTTCACTTTTGCCAACAACCGAAAAAGAAAAATAAACTTTCCTTTCAAAAGTTAACATATCTAGCATTCATATATCAGTATTACATTCTATTACTTGTTACATTTATGTGGTAAATGATACTGCATTTTCTAATCTTGATACCAAAAGGTACTTACTGACTTAATTACAGATTATTAACTTCACTTCAGTTGACCCACCACTTGCATGGGGTTAAAGGGCACATGACCCCTGCAAAAGTGGAAAATCCATGAATATCATAAGCCCTCCAAACTGTATTTAACACGCACAAAGAAACCCTGTCTGTGTTGGTGGGATGGCTGAGCCTGGCCACACATGCGTTCTCTTGCTCACTCGCTTGCTCGGATGGGATGGGATGGGGAAGTGGAAGGAGGGAGAAAGGGGACACTTGTCCCATCCCCTTCCTGCCCATGCGAATGAACAAATGCTTATGTGTGCCTTTCTCCCCAACTATCCCCTTTTCTTCTCCTGAGAAAGAGTACTTTTCTTTTTCCTCTTTCTCCCCCCTCCTTCAGTCTTATAGCTTAATCCTTTCATTAAATTAACGTGGTTTCATTTGACCTTCGATGTATCCCCCACTTGGGTTATAGTCCCCATTTTGCAAACCAGAACGTCTTGACCTTTTATCTCTCCCATTTCAACAGCTAAATCCCCCCCCCGTTAGCTCCACTTGAATATGTTTCTCCATGTGATTTTCAGCCTCCTTCACTTCAATATTAACCCCACATTTCCTCCCCAGCCTTGCATCTCCCCACAATTCTACCTTGATCTCGTTCCTCAGGTTCTCTAGGTAAAATAAGGAACAGGGCCTCTTTGCCTTTAATGGTTGTGTAAAAGAGGGAATTTCAGCAGGTGCTGCTCTTGTGATAACCCCAGGGCCAAGGCGGAAAACCTGTCCCTTATTTCATTTAGCCACTGTGGCCCTAAAGGGAAGCCATGGCACATCTACTTAGAACATATAGGAAGATTATAGTTTCTAGAGCAGGGGTGGGCAATTATTTTTTCCATAGGGCCACATGAGAAACTAAAAATATTGTGGAGGGCCGGGCATATTGCCCACGCTAGAGCGACCTCTCCTGGAGGTCTTTAGAAGAAGAAGAACTGCGCTAGAGCAGTTAAAAAAAGTGAGGTTCTAGACCTCAAACTGCTCTAGCGCAGCCGCGGGGGTGGCGCTGTGAGTTTTATAAAAACCACCTTCGCAAGTGGTTTTTATAAAACTCACCCGCGCTGCCCTGTAGCAACCCCCACTGAAGAACTGCAGAGACGCGGTAGCGCGCCCCTGCAGATCTGCCCGGCGGCGGGCTTCCGGCTGGCGCACTGTCCTGATTGTCGGAGCGCTGCTGGAAGCTGCCGGCCGCCATTTTGGGCACTGCCAAGCACCGCCGAAATTCGGCAGCATTTGGAACGGCGGATCCGCGCTCTCCGCAGGGACGGAGCAACCCGCTCACGGGTAAGTTCTGCCCCTGCATGCGCGGCCCCGTTTCAGCCCCCCGTGAGGAAAGGGCCTTAGAAAGTATGTTTATTTTGTAATTTCCAATTAACCTTACAAGGGCCGGTCAGAGCCAATCAAAGGGCCGTATGTGGCCCGGGGGCCGTACAATGCCCAGGTCTGTTCTCGGGTACATTGCCCTGGCTGTCAGACACTAGAAGAGTAGTCCAGTTGGGCTCAGATCCAAGTCTTCAGTGGGGCGGCAGCTTCTGCCACATTCAGGGGCAGTTTTCCAGTTGTAGATATCTGCAGACATGGGCTTGGCCCAAACTGTCTCATTTCTTGCATGCAAAATTTGGGAAGAATGTTGCGCATCATTAGGGTGTTGGTCGATGTTCCCTAACCCTGCAGGGGTTACTCTGGCAAATTATAAAGAGGCTGAATGTCTTTCAGGAACCTCGGGCGGTGTGGGGAAGAAAGATTCCTTCCTGTTAGTCTCTGTATTGTGGCTCTTCTAGGATGTATATTTCCTTCATTCTCTGGAACATCACCTCTAGATTTTTTGAATGGAAGTCAGCAATGGCATCTACCAGCATGGAACATAGAGGGGAATAGGCAGCGGTGCCCAAGATGCAGCTGTTTCTGGCTTCCCCTCTGTTCCTTTTATAGGCAGAGTTTTTCTGGATGTGTATCCAGTTGGTGTATTTTTCCGTTTCTGCTTTCCTTCCAATTAGAGCTCTAATTCGGGGGGGGCAGTGTGTCACCCATCTCTCAACAAAGTAATTACTTTGGCTCTGTCTATATGCTTCAGAGGAAAATGTTAGCCTGAAGATGCCAAAAACGTTCTGAGAGACTCAGAGAACAGTTATTTACGGTATTGAATTTTCAGTTTGTCCCTGCTGTTTTTACTTCAAAGGACCTTGCTGGGAAGGACCCCTGTCTGAAACTAGTGAGAGCCCCTACCAGTCACTGGACAGTGCTGTAATGAAACAAGAGATTCTAGCACTGACCCCTCTAATTCTCCACCTGTAAAGGGAATTTAAAGCAATGTGATTCCTTTCTTGCATTTTTAAGGCCATCCTTTCACTTGCTCTGCTGTGTTTGTAGACCAAGCTTCTGTTGTTTGTACAAATAGAGAACAGTACAGGAGAAAAACATACGGCTACCAAATGTCAGCATTCAAATAGCTATTGCATTTTCTTCTTTTCTAGCATGTGCACATTGCAGTTCACTTGAGTTTTCAGACTTAAATGAATGCTGCTTTGTGCAAATTATGAGTTGAATTAGCAGCTAGGCGCTCAGTGTGTGTGAGTGGGGGTTGGGGAGAGATTCACTTGATCCTTTGTTCTTCTGCTTTCCAGAACCTTTCTCTCCTCTCTCATCCCACCCCCCTTCCCCCTTTTCCCTTAAGCAAGGCACAGGGTGAGTCAGCATACACACAGTCTCAGCGGCGGCAGAGTAACTGTTGACGCAAGAGCACTTGGCAGCTTACCACCAGAAGGACTCTCTCTGTAAGAGATTCTTTGCTGCAGTGGGGCTGGCCAATTTTTCTGGTTTTAGTCATGGCAAATAATTCACAGCCCTATTTTGGTTTTAGTTCTGGTATAGCCATTTCTTTCAATACATGCATGGAAACAGTATTTCTCTAAAAGTAAGGGTTTTGTGAGGTAAGTAATTGTTGCTGTTGGGTGCCTTCAAGTCATTTCTGACTTACGACAACCTATTACAGGATTTTCTGGAGCTGAGAGTGTATGATGTGCTGAAGGTACTTCTTGTCAAAATTACATTGGAAGAATTACTTAATCATTTGTGAGTAAATTTGTGGGTTTTACAGCATCAGTAAGAGATTAATGTGGGTTTTACAGCTTCAGTAAGAGAAAGGCTCATATATTAGGATCTGAATATTGTTACATCTCCTCCCACTCCATTTGTCATTCGTTTCAGTTTAACAAAACTGGCAAACTGGCTTACAACATTAATTTTAAAATTAAGCATGCTTGTCTTCTGGACTCCTTAAAATTCTTTTCCACAGTTGCATAATGCGAAAAGTGATGATCTCATTAGATACAACAGGGTATAAATTTTTAAAAATTTAATACAGATGTGTAATGTTTCTCAGTGGGAAGATGCCAAGAGAACAGTTTGTACTTTTACTTGCAGACAGCAGTGCCCTGATTCTCTAACATGTATGCACCACACATCTGGCATGCATATCTAATGTACCAGGTTGATGAAGGGGACAACTCAGAGAAGGGAAGATATTTTAACTTCCACCTCCACTTACATACATACACACACACACACACACACACACACACACACACATACACATATATGATAGACAGGTATCATCTCACATATGTGCTCTTGGTTAGTGAAGGGGATGGGACAGAAAAAAGCAAATGTGGGGTATTCACGTGTGAATATGCCTGGAGTGCAGTAAAATTATACTGCAATCAATAGGTACTATATTTAAAAACTGTAGTGTGTAATAAATGCTATCCTTCAAAGCAGTGGGCCTTAACTGGTGATCATATCAATGACTGTGCTTCAAACTGGAAGGAGGTCTCAAGCGGAGTGCATCAGGATTCTGTCCTAGAGCCATTGCTCTTCAGCATTTTTGTTAGTGACTTAGATGAGGGGTTGAATGGAATCCATCTCAAATTTGCAGACAGTACATACATGGGAGGGGTGGTTAACATATTGGAAGATAGGAACAGAATTCAAGAGGAGCTTAATAAACTAGAAAATTGGGCAGAAATTAATAAAAAGAAATTGAATAGAGACAAGTGCAAAACTCTGCATTTTGGCCACAAAACCTGAATGCACAGGTATAGGATGAGGGATATATGGCTTAGCAGTACTATATAAATATGTGCTGCATTATAAGTTGAATATGAGCCACTGGTCTGATGCTGCAGCAAAGAAGGCAAATGCTGTTATAGCCTGCATTATGTAATGGTTTACCATTAACCATTAATTAATGGTTTCCAAGCTGAGAAGTAATGGTCCCACTGCATTCTGTGCTGGGCAAGCCTCATCTGAAGTAATGCTTTCAGTTCTGGGCCTATTACTTTAAGAAGGATATAGACAAGTTGGGATGGGTTCAGATGAAAGGTAAGAGGCATGGAGAATGAAACATATGAGGAAAGTTTGAAGGAACTGGGCGTGTTCAGCTTGGCAAAGAAAAGACAGGATTGGCATGATTGACTCAAATGGTCTATGAGGCCCTTTCCGGCGCTTTCATTCTATGTCCTGGTTGATATGTGTGTAAAACAAAGTGACATTATGTTTTTTATTCTGAAATTCACTGCCCCATGTTCAATGTTAATCTGCTGGGAGCATAAAGCACAGTGTTCCAGAGAAAAAAATGTGACGGAACCCTCTATGGCAGTTATGAATGTATAACCTAGTGTTGCATAGTTGTGACTGTTAGGTATTCAAAGTCACTCAGTCCTCATTTATACAGCAGCTTCCACTACAGTCAAGCAGGGTCTGATCAGGAGATTGGGAAAATGGTTGGTACTCCTACCTCCCCTTGTGTGAGCAATAACCAGCATGAGAAGGGATGCTGATTCTGCCTCTCACACTGAAGATCTCCCACGGGAGTGGATGGAACAGCAGTCAGAACGGCAGTCAGTCTGCTTCCCAAGCGACAGGGGAAAAGACCCCTGTTGATCATAGTAGCTGCTTCCCAATAAGTGCAGATGGGGGGGAGTGTAGGGTGGGATTCACTGTGCAGCACCATAACTAAGGTTTACACATATGTAAATTCATTCTGGATTCCAGCTGTGCTCTCTGAATCATTGCCAGTTACTGGATGCTGTGAATTTGTCAGTCAGTTTTGGTATTTAACGCAAACCAAGTTGAATAAGGTTGTATTGTAAATGTTCTAAACTATTTCAAAAACAATCAGGTTTCCTGATGTAGTAACATTTCCTTTGTATGATATGCTCTTCACTAATTAGTGTCACCTCTGCAGGTGCTAAAGGAGTACAATAATAACTAATAAATTCCATTGCCCAGTAGAAAAAAACTGAGCCAAGGGGGTTCTTTGCTTACTCTGGTACAGCATTGAAGAGATAAACATGGTAGTAAGGTGGATCCAATAAAACCTTTAAGATATTTTGCAGTCCACCTCAAAACCTTGTGTAAAAGCAAAACTGTGAAAGTTAATCAGAGTCATCATGTTGCAAGAGTTAAAAAAAATCTAACTAGTTCATCTCCCAGGACTGTCTACTCTGCACAGACTCAAGGGGAATCTGCAGGTACAATTGACATACTAACCAAAAATTTGTTCCAGACAACCAAGATTAGGCTGTGCTGTCCTGATGATGATGTAATTGTTTTTGTTAACATTGCTGGCATTTTTCCTATTAGTATATTCAGTTGCTAGTAATTGCCAAACCTTTCTTCTGCTGCAGAATCACCAAGCCCTGCTTTTTCCAATTTGCCTCAGTCAGCTATAGTTTTACTTTCTGTATACCTCTCTGTATGGACTGATTCCAGTCCTTTCCTCAGCTTCCCCTCACCTCCATAGTAGACTTATCCCTGCCTTTTCCCTGCTCTGGCCCTACGTCATAGTGGAACATCCTCCTGTCCTGTGTCGTCTTTGCCTTAATCTGTTTTTTAATCATCTAATTTTTTTATCCGTTGAAACATTTAGCAGTGCCTCCCTCCTTTTCAGTTTTGGAGAAAGGGGATTTTTTGACTGAGAAGACTTCATGATATTTCCTCATAATGTCCAGCAGGGAGGGGAGGGGGATATAAAGCCCTCTAAAGTAGATTGGCCTAAATATCCTCACAAGTACCATTTTGGGCATGACCACCTATTGACTGCTTGTGACCCAATACATTTTGTATCTTTTTATTGTTACTCGTTTCCAAATGTAACAGAATAGCATAACATGTAAGTATAACGTCAGATTCATTTTAATTGTTCTATTGTTTAAGGTTTATTCCAAGTCCCAGAGAGGCAGTATATCTTCAATTTAATTTGTGGAATCAGGTGTTTGGGAGGTTCACTGTTCCATTATCTAGAAAGTATTCCTCCAAAGATGTGCATGATTAACTGGTGAAGAAGAAGAACTTTCCTTATTTGTGAAGAAAATAAATGGATGCAAGTGTTTTAAAAAAGTCGAGCTCTGGTTTTCCCTTTGCAACTTTCCGTTTGCATGTTAGTTCCATACCCTAGGATGCTTAGCTTTTCTCTCAAGTTTTCTATTTTCATATTTCTAATCTGGTTGCGTTGTTGCACTGAGCTTTTTATGGTGTAATTTACATTTTCTTCAACAAATATTAACAGTATTACCAAAATTCTACACTATGTTATAGTTTAGCCATATGATTACTGCCTTCCAAAATTCTTGTACCCTAGTGCGTTTTGTGTCTTTGTCTTTCAGCTGGAAGCTGACAGATTGGCTCTTCCTGTAAATTCTGGTCCCCTCAGTCCCACTCCCAGTACAGATCCAAAACCAGATTCATCCATTATCCCTGTGGAGCCATCACCCCTGGAGAAGAACAAGTGTTTCTTTGTGGATGAATCAGAACCTCTTCTGCGCTGTGATTCAACTTCCAGTGGTTCTTCTGCTCTTAGCCGAACAGGCTCTTTTATTACCAAAGGTATTAGGTTCCAACAGTTTAAAAAAAAAACTTCAGTTTTTTTGAAAAACACACTAGTTTTTCATTGTTCTGTTAATTTATTTTATTCAGAGGTCAGTGAGAAAAGGGCCTGCAAGAATGTAAAAGAGTGCAAAGTTCAATTTTGCCGTTGAAAATGGCAGCACAAGTTTCTTAAACATTTTTGTTAATGGTTATTACACATATGGTAAGAGATCTACAGTTTATGAAAAGAAATACTGTTGATTTTACAAAAGAGGTGCTACAGACTAAACATCTTATTTTAGCCTGCCTGCATTTGAGGATGCTCATGGAAGCAGATATGAGTATCTCTCCCCTGCTCACACTCTTCTGCTTATGGTGAACCTGTAAGAAAGATTACAGAGAGATGGTGACTGACCCAGGTTCAGTCAAGTATGTCTAAAAGAAGATGTAAATGTGGGTTTCCAAAGGTGACCATGCCAGCTGCTACATCACACTGATTCTTTCTTCTCTAAGGCATTTTTTGTTGAAGTGATAGAGGAAGAATGCCATTTTGGCATCTACGTACATGTATTCTTGCTATGAAAAAGACTAGCCTAAGTTACAGCACACTTTGGGCACATGGCTACCTACTGTTTTCTTACTGGGCTAACATTATTCATAGCTCAGTTATTACAATGGTGAAACAGAACTAGCTACAGAAACCCTAAATTCTGAGTTAGAGAGAAATGCAGCTAGATGTAAAAGATAAGGCTGGTCATAAGGTGTATTAAGAATGGACCTTTAATGAATAAGAAGTAGGTTTGTTTATTTATATTCTGCTTTTCTCCTGTGCAGAACCCAAGGCAATTTACACTGTACATTAAAACACGATACAGCTAAAAATCATAACATTAAAGAACAATTGAAAACCAGTTAAAGTCGTATTAAATGAATTTTCATATTAAAACAGCACTGAATCAAAAACCATTTAAAAGAGTGTAAAACATAACAATGAGTGGAAAAAGTACAGTAATCAACGCTGAAAGGCCCAAGTCAGTGGCCAAAAGACTGTATACATAAAACCATCTTGACCTGCTAGCAGAGCAACCTTCCCTTGTGTCCCACCAAATATGCCTCTGAAGATGGTAGGATTGAACAGAAATCTCTCCTGAAAGATCTTAAAAGTAAGGCAGGCCTAAATTACAGGAGGTATAGTCTTCCAGAAGTTCTGGAATAAAGCTGTTAGATGCTTCTTCAGGCTTCAGTTTCTGTTAGAGTATCTTACTGGGCTCTTCCTTTCCCAGAGTTTATTAGTTCAACCATTACACCTAGTGGGCTTTTCTCTGGCGTAATTGCACACAGAAGTCCTCTGGTCATGTGTGCTGAGGAGCATCAGGTGTTTTCCCATAGCGGCAGCTTCCATGAGCAGGGTTGCAGTGGACATGCAGAAACTCCTGTCCCTGGGTATGTTTATCTGACAGTGATTGAAGTGGTCTGGTTTCAAGTAGCATTTGAACGAGCTCTGAGAGTCAGTTTAGGTACTGCTTGGGGATCAGAAAGTCTATCAACTGGTCATAATTCCCATGTGAATCTGTCCCATTATTTTGTTTCCCCACTTTCATTTCATGTTAGTGATAGCTGACAACAGGATGGGAGGAAATGCATTATGTAATACATAGGATTCACATGCAGAGTTTATGAATTGGCTGGACTTAGCAACATGAATACCAATTATCCTGGTGAGTTTAATTTATAATTTGTCTTCAAGTTGAGGTGTCAGTTTGAACTTCTCGTTGATTTATGAAGATTTATGAAGAAGTAACTCAGAAAGTTTCTAATTAACAGCCAATATTCTCTTTTCACAGAAAAGAAAGATACGGTGCTGCGCCAAGTGCGTCTGGACCCATGTGACCTGCAGCCCATCTTTGACGACATGCTTCATATTCTGAACCCAGAGGAGCTGCATGCTATTGAAGAGATTCCACAGGCAGAGGATAAGCTGGATCGGCTTTTTGAAATTGCTGGGGTCAAAAGCCAAGAAGCAAGCCAGACACTCCTGGATTCAGTTTATAGCCACCTACCCGATCTGCTTTAGACCATGGTCACCAAATGCACTCTGCATCCACACTTTGGCTGCTGCTTGTACTTGCTTGGCACTCGGTAAAGACCATAGACAGGCAGGATATTTTGTAGAATCCATGGCCAGTATTTTCTTCTAGGTTTTAATTTGGTGGAGGCAGAAGTTTGCACACCTTTGTGACCTTTCATGTTTATTGCCTGAATTAAAAGATCTTGTTTTTTTCTTCTTTATTACAACCTTTTAATTTCTCATTCAAATCTGTTATTTGAATAACTTAAAAACACAAATTTTCTGTTAATTGTTTATCTCTTGACTCAAGATTTGTGATTGATTATAATCTTGTCAGAACAATTTTGGATTTTTTTTTTTAAGAAAAAAACTCTATAGCATGAATTCCTCCACCCATCCATCATTTCAACTATTTTTTAATTCTTATTTTCTACCCTGTTCATTGTTGGTATGGTCAGTTTTTTTTTTCTCAAGAGAACTGTTTAAAAAACTACTGCTGAATGAATCACATTTATTGACAGTTTACTAGCATAGCTATTTATTGTACGGTACTCTTCTGAAGAAAGCAGATAATGGTTAGTGACCTGTGCTGCTCTAAATCAGGGGCATTTTGACTATAATTTCTCCAGCCTTCAAGACAATAAGACATTTTAGCCTGCAGCTGAATGTAATTCTGTACACTCAACACAGTGGGAGTATGTTGCCTTGTCATTTTAGGATCGCAGCAAGCTTGGTAACTTTGGTCAGTTTGGAGTAGCACCTGGAGCTGGACTCTGGAAAGTGAAGAACCCTGGTGGTACCACATTTATCCTTCTATAAGATTTACTGTGCTTTAACATTGTTTTTCTGTGTGTGTGGTTGGGTGCATTTTTTATACAGATGTGGCCAATAGATATGTTTCAAAAACTTCACTTGGTCTTAGCATTTCCCCCTCCAAACACACTTCACTTTTTATTAAAATGCTGCATTGTAAGAAATTTGCCTCTATTATATTTGCAACTACTATGCTGCTGGATCAACTGGTCTACAGTAATGCTTATTTTGGAGATGATATCACAAGGTGGCATTTGCTTCCTTGCTCCAGAGTGGTTATGATGGGATTTTGGAAGAACTTGCCTTCTGGTGTACTAATTTATTAATAAATAATAGGTGTTTGCTATGTGTTAATATTTCTCTCATAATCTCCCATCATTTCTTGAAAAATATCTGAGGTTGCAGGTTTGAATCAGTAGGTGTTCTGTGATTTCAGGTTGTCCCAACAGCAAGAGATGACTTCAGCTCAGTATTTAATATCCACAAGATGATAGTAGTCAGAGAAATTACCTTGCGTGATCTGGTCTAATCCATAAAATGACACTTAAAAATAATGTAGAGATTTGAAGACTGCAATTCAAAGTGCAAGGGGTCTAAACTCAAGCAGTGCAATTTGTTCTTCTGTGCTTAAAATGTCATGCTGAATGTTTTGGCACTGCTGCCATGCTGTGTGTTGAAGGCATTCAGCAGTTAACACCTTTGAATTAAGTAATCTTTAAAAAATAGCTGTGGACCCTAAAACCCAGAGGAGAGTATCTGCTCTTGCAGTCAATTTTGGTTGTCACAGACATTTTAGGTTTTAAGTTTAATATAGACTTAATACCTAGAGTGGTAAACCTTGCCATGCAAATGCCATTCAGAATTTATCTTTAGTAGTGTAATTAGGTTGTCCTTATCTGTTCTTCCTAGATGTTTTCCTAAAATGAGCTGCAAATGTTTTTCCTCCTTAACCAAATGTATACAAGACTGAGGTATCAATTGTCTTCAGTTGATGGGCCATCACAAAAACAAACTGTTTAATTATAAGGAGTTCCCTTTTATCAGCCTTCTAATTCAACAAGAGCTAATACATTCAAACATGCCTTTTTGAAGGTCTTGTTATAATCAGAGTTTATTGTTAGGTTGTTGTGGGTTTTCCAGACTTTGAGGCCGTGTTCTATTAGTATTTTCTCCTGACGTTTGGCCTGCGTCTGTGGCTAGCATTTAGAGTTTGTTATTGTTCGTAACTGCTGTCAAGTCAGTTTTGACTTGTCTTTTCTAATTAGTCATGTCTTCTCATAATATGACCAAAGTACGTCAAGCTGCAGTTCAGTCATCTTGGTTTCTAGGGATAATTCAGGCTTGATTTGCTCTAGGACCCATTTATTTGTCTTTTTAGGAGTCCACAGTATCCCTTGAACTCTGTTCCAGCAATGAATTTCAGATGAGTTGATTTTGTTCCTTTCAGCTTTATTCATTGTTCTTTTTTCACAACTGTACATAGAAATTAGAAATACAATGGCATGAACTTTAGTGTTCAACGATATATCTTTATAGTTGAGGATCTCATCTAATTTCTTTTTAACTGCCCATCCAAGTCATAATATTTTCTGATTTCTTGACTACAGTCTCCACTCTAATTAATGATTGAGCCAAGATTTGGAAAATGTTTTTTCAGTGTCATACTTGTCTACTTGAAAGTTACATAAATTTTCTGTGGTCATTATTTTCATTTTCTTTCTTTTGTACTTTCTTCCTTGATTTTTTTCAGTAATCATTCCAAGTCTTTGCTATTTTCTGCTAGTAGTATGGTGTCATCTGCATATCTTAAATTGTTGCTCTTCTGTCCTCTAGTTTGCATGCCTCCTTCCCCCAAGTCTAGTCCTCCTTTATGTATGCTATCCTCAGTGTACAAGTTAAACACGGTTATAGAATGCAGCTTTGCCTGACCCCCTTGCCAGTTGGAAACTGTTCTGTTTCTCCATACTTGGTTCTGACAGCTTCTTGTCCTGGAATCAGGACAATCAAATGTTGTGGCAAACCCATTTCTTCAAGGGAGATCTGTAGTTTCTCATGAACTACACAGTTGAAGGCTTTACCTGATTTTCTTCTGAAATTCTTTTGTCTGTTTTCTTATGCAGCATGTGTTTGGATACACATGCTCCTTCCTTTCCTGAATCCAGCCTGGACATTGGCATTTCTCACTCCATATTTTCTTTAATTTCTATGGGGATGTTCTTTAGGTTTTATTTTGGCACAGTGGCTGGTTTAGTGTTCTTCCTTAGCTTTATTCTAATTTTTGATATTAGCAATTCATAGCCTGTGGTACAATCTGCTCCTTGTCTTGTTTTTGCAGAGAGAATTGAGCTTCTCCGTCTTCTGCCTCTGACTATGCAGTCTATTGATTTATGTGTTGGCCATCAGGTGATGCTCACCTCAGTTTCTCTTTGTCCGCTGCAGCAGCAGCAGCGTTAAAGGAACAGTTGGTGAACTGAATCACTTCTCTCAGTCTCTTCAATCTTGGATTTTCAGTCTACTTTTTTGACAATTTGATCAACTTGCAGAAAAGTGGACACCCTGTACCATGTGGTGGAATCTGGTACAGAGTGGTTTCTCCAGCATTGTAAACCAAACTTAATCATAGTGAAAGCAGCACAGTCAAAATCCACTTAGAAGTTGGGCAGCCCTAATGATGAGGAAGATAGGAAGTCAGATATTTTGCAAAAAAGTTCTATTCCACTTCAGAATTATAATTTGAAATTGCCAGCTATGAGGCTTGCATGTCTGCCTACCACAGAGAATGACACTCTTTTTGGCCAAACTAAACCAAAAGGAGGACAGACAAATGACCACTGCACTCTGGACCAAGGCCTACAATCTTGCCTCTCAACAGTTTACTACTGTGATGCACATTAACAACTGCAATGACAAAACCTTAGTGGGTATTATCACCCTCAGATGGCATACTTGGCTAAGATCATCAGGCCATTCCCACAAAGCTCACACTACAATTGAAGACCTACCCTTCAATGAGGCACACCTGTTCAACAAGGAGATGGATGACAAGCTGGAGCATATGGACAAGTTGTCTACCACTGTCAGGAAATATAGGTTCCAGCCACAAGTTTCATGGTCATCCTGATCCCATTATCCTTGCTCTGGGCAGCCTTCTGTATCAAAACATTCTTTCAGCCCCCACCCCCAACATCTAGGCAGGCAAGGTTCTTGAATCCACAGCTGTCCTCTGTGAGGAAGTCCTCTTCAACCTCTTGGTACCATACACAGTTGCACTACAACAAGCTCATACTAAGCACTGTCTTTGATTGCCCTTCCCACCTTCTCCCTGCCAGTTCTCATCACTTCAGTAACAGACTGAGCAACTACTTCTGTGCCTGGCCTTCTGTAACATCTGACCTGGGTTTTGGACATAGCCAACAGGAGCTACACCATTAAATTCTTGGATTACCTCCCTGCAAGGGTTATTTGAATTACTCTTCCTTCTGACAGTCTCACCAAGGAGGTTAACACTCTTCTCCTCAAGGGTGCCATCAAACTGGTAGTTGTGTCCTCCATAACACAGGGGTTTTTCTCCTGATATTTAATGGTTTGGGGAAAAGATGGAGATCTACGTTTCATCCTAGACCTGAAGAACATCAGTTTTTTCATCCAGCCCAGGCACTTCCAGATGGTTACCCTTGGTGCATCGTGCCTCTTTTGCAAGAAGGAGATCGTTTTGTGATGTGGGCCTTGAAGCATACCTGGTTCCACATTGGAATCTGACTTTCACATCAGCATTTCCTCTGTTTCTCCCTAGGGAGGGAGAAAGGTGTGCTGCTTCCATGTCCTTCCCTTCAGACTGTCTGTTGTCTTACATATCTTTACCAAATGCATGGCCATGGTGGCAGTATGACAAGATGTTATTGTCTTCCCTAAATTGATAATTGGCTCCTTGTTGCCCATTCCAAGGCCCATCTTCTCACTGATATTGGCCTAATGCTTTGCTTCCTCAACGATCTAGAGTTGATTGTAAGCCACAAGAAAACTCATCTCCAACTCTCCCAAACCATCACGTTTATAGGAGTGATCCTTGACTCTCACAAAGTAGCTGCCTACCTTCCCAAAGAGAGACTTCAAAGTCTAGTAACAGCTGTCCTTGGAATGTGACATTCCAGATGAGTGACCACCAAAGATATTCAAATCCTTGTTGGTTTCAAGGCCTCCACCATGGCAGCGATGACCTTGAATACATCTGCTTCAAGCCTGCTTCCTCTCTTGCTTCAACTCTCTCATTGACTCCCCTTATCTCACCATACTGAGGTGCATACAGTATCAAGGTGGCTCCATACCGACAATGTTCAAGCAGGAATGCAATTCCTCCTCTTGCAAACAACAACATTGGTGATGACAGATGCCTCCATGGAAGAATAGGGAGTGCACACAGAAGGACTTTCCATCAAAGGATGCTGGACCAACTGAGAGATCAGCTTCCACATCAATGCACTGGAGATGCTGCCAGCAGAAAATGCCCTATGATCATCCAAAGCATGCTGCTTGGGTGACTATGGAACTGAGAGTTTGAGCAGGAATCAAGCTGGTCATATGGACCAGGACTGGTGAAGCTACCACCAAAACGCTTGCATAACAGCTCTAGAAGTTTGCAAAAGATGCACTGCACAGGTGCAGTAAACCCATTTGTGTGAGTTCACAGATGACCACTCACAAGCAGTTCTTCTCTGATTTGCGCTTCTCGCATTCCATGTTCCTATAATATGTATTGAGCGGATTAGGACTTTCCTTTCACCTCTGAGTGCATGAACAGCTAAATGTCCTTTTGGCTTGAGTCCAGTTGCATTTCTAGCCACAGCACTACTCATATTTGTCCTCTGCTGTACCCCAGTAGCTTGTTGAGTGCCTTCCAACCTGGGACACTCGTCTTCTGACACTATCTGTTGTTTCATTTTGGATTCTCTTATAAGATTTTTATGGTAAAAGACTATGAAAACCATTCCTCCATTCCTCCTGTACAGTACTGACAAGTGTCAGCTTTGGTGTCACTTGCATTGTCTCTGAGAGATCCTCCTCTAGTGTCACATGCATCCCTCCCCATACTGCTCAGTAGGTGTTTGACACACTCAATCTTAACTCCTTAGCTAAATCCATAGCAAGAGCATTGCTTCCATCAGCATGACCTCTTGCCTCACAGGAGCACAGTGTTTGCCACTGGAGAAAGGTAGTGCCATTGGTGGGTTTGTGATATCATTAAAATAGGACAGGACAGTTAGAGAGAGGGGGACAATCCTTCTGAAAGATCAGCAAATCTCATGGTAACATCATAATCCCAGCTCCCCAAATCTGTATAGTCAAATCACTCAGTCTTTGTTTAAGTGAGAGCTTAGCAGCGTGGAAGCCAAGACTCCTTACATACTGTTATGAAAACCTTAGGTTACTAACTGAATTTAACGCAAAACTCATCCATCAGTTGAATTTCATCCCGTGAAAAATTCAGAAGGGGTACAAAATTAATTTTTCAAACATGAATTATTGTTTTGTGTACTGAAATAGTTAGCGATGGGTTCAAGTTTAACAAAGACTGTCAAAGTTGAGGGAGGTGAACCAGCAGTTAACAGAGGTGTACCACTTTTTAGTGATTGTAACTTACCGTTCCCCAAATTGCGTCTCCATTTAACTTCTGGGGCAGGAGTTTTATTTTAAAAATTTCTACAGATGGTGGAAAAATGCACCTTCCTCTAGTTCTGTAGAACCTAACAGTGCCAGACATAGCTCTTTCAAGTTCATGTTTAGCTTAATTAACAGGTTCTGCCCTAGAGCTTGGCTGATGAAACCCCACTGCCAAATACTTAGAACATTTCACTTGTTCCAATAACTTCTTTTGTCAAAAACTATGATTTTAGTTTTCCTATAATTTGCATTGAACAAATTTTGCTTATAATTATCACAGAAGATTTCCAGAAATCTCCTGAGATATGATATGGGCTCTGTTATCACTCTCCATGTAAGCAGTATTGCAGTAGCTTTTCCAGCTACTCTCCCTGAGGAGAAATGTGGCAGTGACAGCAAATTCACTGTATATACAGATTGAAAATCACTAGTGGCAAAATAAACCTCCAACTCACTGCCCTTCTTCCTTCTGCCTGCTCCCTGACTCCCTTGCATACAACTTCCTTCCTCCCCTCTTCTTGTTGCTGCTAAAATGGAGCCCATAGAATCCATCAGCAGCACTCTCTATAAGCATTGCAGCAAAGAAGGAGGGAAAGGGATATGAGATTTACTGCCCTTTGTTTCAGTGAAGCAGGCAGCTTTGGATGAGGGACAGAAAAAGGATTTCTTCAAATGCTTAAGCTGGGCTGTATGTGAGGTGGAAGGCACAGAGTCATAGAATCATGGAGTTGGAAGAGACCACAGGGGCCATCCAATCCAACTCCTTGCCATGCAGAAACACACATCAAAGCACTCCCAACAGATGTCCATCCAGCTTCTGCTTCAAAATTTCCAAAGAAGGAGACTCCACCACACTCCGAAGCAGCATATTCCACTGCGAGACAGCTCTGATTGTCAGGAAGTTTGAGGCTCCAGTGAAATCTCCTTTTCTGCAGTTTGAATCCATTGCTGCTTGTCCTAGTCTCTGGAGCAGCGGAAAACAAGGCCGCTCCCTTCTCAACATGACATCTCTTCAAATAGCTAAGCATGGCTATCGTGTCCTCTCTTAACCTTCTCTTCTGCAGACTAAACATACCCAGCTCCCTAAGCCACTCCTCATAGGGCATGGCTTCCAGAGGAGGCAAGTGGGGAGATAATGTATAATCAAAAAAATTGTAGATGGTCCAACCATGCCACCTGTCATGGTTCAATTTGGGAAGCAGATAATTGCTTTACCACACATCTTGTTACATTTAGACCAGATATGTAGGAAAATTTTACCATCTGATAGAGAATCCTGCTGTTAAGATAATTCAGTCCAAAGTGGTATTTCCCCATATTCAGATGCATAAGATGTTAACAAATGCTGCAACTTACATATGGAGTTCTTCCACTTCCAAGTGTACTTATGCAGCAGTTGTGCAAGTGGCAATAGTATTTGATTTAGCTCTTACTCTTCAGTGGGAACAGGAGGACAGTGGAAAAAGGTCTATGCAATTCTTAAGACAAAAACATTAGAACCTTTCTTGATGCAAATACTGAAGTATTTCACAGCCTCAGCCAAACACCACTGCAGTTGCTTAAAAATGAGTACTACCACCTCTGGCAAGAAGGTTTGATCTTTAAAATCATACCAAGACCAAGGCCTTGGGAAGAAAAGGGGCATTCATATATATAACAACTGGATATTCTGCCCATGAAGCATCTGCTGATCTTTTCATGCCATACATGAAACCATACCTGGGGTAGCGTAAGTGGCAACTTCATAGTCAATACGTTTTTCCCATTTCCTACATTTCAGTGGGGAGGCTAGTGAATTCAACTGCCCACTGTTGTGAAAGGTGAGCCTGCTTGTTTTAGGACATAACCTGGACTTTTAGCCAAAAAAGAGGGGACAGGTGCTGTTGTGTCTCAAAAACAGCACTGGGGAATGCATAGTGCGTATGGATGTCCCTACTCCCATCTCTGGCTTAAATAGTGCTATTTCAGGAAAGGCATGCCAAAACAGCAGAAGAAATTTAAAAAACAGGTGACTGGGAGTGGTATGACAAATGTGCTTGCCTCTAATTGTGGCTGCAGTGGTGTATTGCAGCCTTCTGCATTCCAGAGCATGCTCACAATGCATCACTGGCATTTTTTCCCCAAGTTCACTTGATATACTTCATACATTTTCCACACAGATGACTAAGAGCCTGGCTTGATGTTATGCACCCCACTGGCCCTGAAAAGGGGTTCTCATCATATAAAAAATTACAGTACATAAAATTTTTCCAGTAGATAGGTTGTCATCAGTGATATTCTGTTATTCTCACAAATCAAAAGGAAGGGAGAGCAGCTAGTTCGTTTTGGTGAGAGTTTGACACAATTCTATTGATCCTAACAGTTGTGTGAATGTAACAGATTTTGGGTGAAGTAACATATGTTCTTATGGGCAATCAGTGGGAACTCAGTGAATATGGATAAATGAGGTTCCATTTAATTATTGTAAGTGTAGGATGAACCTAGGCTTCTGCACTGTGGTCTGAAAGAAACATCTGCTGCTTTTTGCAGTTTTGCTGAATTTGCCAGTAGTCAGGTGCCTGTATTAGTTTTTAGCATAGTTATTGCTTACCCTATCCCAAAGAATATGTGGGGCAATCAGGTTGTTATCTCCCTTCATCTTCCCAATTGAGATAGAGATATGCAGGTGTGTCTGTAGCTATTCAACATGTTTTATGTGTTACACAGGAGTTGGAACCCTAATCTCTCTAGTAGAGTCGTCATACACATGTATTTGTCAAACTCATGCTGTTTCCAACATTTTCACCCCGAAAAATGATCTGCCCTGTATCAACTGTAAACAACAGTTCAGTTTACCAAAATGACTCTGCTCTACAGATCCCTTTTTTTTGGCGGTGGGAGGGAATCCTGTTCCTCTAGCAATTCTGCACCCATACCCCTCAGAGGGTAAGCCTAAACCATTATGTATGAGGTTTTAGTACTCCTGTCCCAAGGGGACCTGTTACACATACCAACACAAAGCAGCAGTAGCAGCAGCTCTCCAAAAGACATTTTAGATGCCTAAAGCTATGCTCTTCTGGAAGTACTTGGCAGGTCAGACTGTTCTCAGACACATCATGTTAAACTCTGCCAGAAATATCAAATAGCAAGCTTGTCTGTTACTTTACTTGTCTGGGCTTAACTTTATGTGGGAATCAGATGTTCACAGCTAGGTATGCATCATCTGCAATATTTTGTCACAATCCTCATTTTTGTGATTGATGGCCTTCTAAAGTACTGATGGTATCAGACATTTAGTACACAACCATCCCAACTAATAATGCATTTCTGTCAGAATAGGTAAGTAATAAACAAACTTGCAAAGATTAAGGGGGTTCTAAGACACAGGCTGCTATTGGATAAGATGCAGAGAGCTAGATTCAGATTACATGAGTTGTGACTGAGCAATTTGGAGAAAGGGTGGGGAAAAATCTACACCTACACACACACACGTACACTAAAGAGACAGAATTAGATGGGAGAGGGTAACACTCGGAACCTTCTGGAAGAAACACTGGAGAACACTGATTCTAGCTGAAAAAGTGCAAAGGAATAGAAATCTTTAGCAGAGATCTCAAAGACACATCAGAGATTGTTGGAGCAGCAGCCAGTGCTTTAGGAAAGAGATTAAGCTGATGAGATTCCTTGCCTAAAATCCCAGATTCTACTTTCTCAGAAAAAAAGTGATTTCTAATTTGAGCTAAGTGAGGCTTGGGTTTAGTGATTTTAGCTTACTGTATGCTAGGCAAACCTTAAGTTTGTATCAGTGATAGCACAGAGGTTCTTAACCATTCTTTATCAGGGACTGTGTTTAGATATTTTTGTTGCTGCAGACTCCCAAGACTTAAGATTTAAAACCCTAAAATGCATCAGTTTTTTAAAAAATTGTTCAAGGATCTTCAAACTGGGGGAGAGAGGAGAAATGCACATTTCCTGAAAGGTGCTGAAGGGCAAGACTTTTTTCCTGCTTCTTCCTACCAGTTTAAGTCTGGAGTCGACTGAACAGCAACATACAGGGCCAGCCAGCCATTCTGCCAGCCAGTCAGCATTTGCCCTTCTCCCCCCACCCCACCGCCACATTTCCAATCATTCATTTTATTGGAAATGCTCAAACTCCCTCCTGCCCTTTTTTTTTTTTTGCCTTCTTTATCAGGAGAGATCAAAACAGGCAAAGGAAGAGGGGCAAAAGGGAGGAGGGATTGAAGGCAAAAAGGATTAAAGCAACCCTTCGATAAAAAGACCTTGAGTACACCTCTTCATTTTCATTCATATGTGCACACAGTTTCATCTGAATCAGGTGGTGGCTTGTTTTTGCCAACAGTGGTCCCTCCAACTTCCAGTGTCTTGCGGGTGGGGGTGGGGGTGGCATATGCAGTGCCAACACTCACTCTTCTCATTTGGTTCCACTCCTTGTGAGATCCTTGATGCAGCAAGGCAGCCAACTCTGAAAAAGGATGGCAGGGTGGAGTGGGGCCAAACGAAAAGAAGGAGTGCTGCGGCAGCAGGTGCCAACACCTAGCAAGTCATTGGAAGTTGGAGTAAGGGAACACCATTAGGAAATTAAGCCACCACTGGACTCAGATGAAAATGTGTGCACTTATGAATGGAAATTAGGTGGTGCACTTGGGGTCTTTTATAGAAGGGTTGCTTCAACCTTTGGTTTTTTTCCCCTCCCTCTTGCCATCCCTCCCTCCTTTGCTTGTCTTAGTCTCTCCTCCTACTGATGAAGGCAAAAAACTGGGGAGGTGTTTGAGCATTTCTGGTAGTAGACCGGACTGCTCTCTGCTGGAAAAGAGGGGAAGGAGAAAGAGAAGAAGGGCAAAGGCTGGCTGGCTGGCTGGCAATCAGTCAGCCAGTCAGTCAGGTAGTGCTGCTGTCACTCAGCTGCTGAGCCTGCCTCCTCCCCACAGTGGAGCAGTCATGTGGCAAGCAACACATAGGCCCTGCCTGCTTTCTTTTGCCTTGGTTCCTGTCATTTTGATATTCCATTGCGTGAGGGGGACAGGTTGAGCAGCCTTCAAGTCTTTCATGGACTCTATGAGGGCATCATGGAGCCCTGTGGGCTCAGCTCAAGAACCACTGAACTGTTGCAGGAAGAAGTATGCAGGAGCAGGAGGCTGAACAATATTACAGGTTTGTTAAGGCAGAATTTCTTGTAGAGATTGGAGCAGCAAAAAAGGCCTTTTTCTATTGCTGAAAGCAGGAGACAGACCAACACATAAGAACCTAGGTGCTTTATAATGCCAGACCTTTTATATGAATGGCAGGGGAGTTTGGTCTGACCTTCTCTTCAGTTCCCTAATTTGACTCTTAATCTTGCACTGGATTTTTATACCCCATAGAGTTGTGTAATCTCTCTGGATAACCACATTTTGCCAATAGGCAAAAAAATACAGAATAATTTTTAACATCCATCACCTGATGTTTAAGATGTTATGCCATATTTAAATAACAAAAGTGAATACTGAATGTTAATCCCTTTCTTGCTCTTTCTGCATGATTTGTTTAATTTTGGGGTTTAGGTACCAAATTCATGGCAATTAGCATGGGTGATTCTTTTATCAAAACCCAACAAAGATTTGATGGAAGGCAAAAAAATTTCCAATGGCCCTTTTATTTTCGGGAACTGAATGATTACAGTTGCCCTTTGACTTTCAAGAGTTTAGGCTGCGGGCCCCCTTGTGCAAATCAAGGTATGCTTGTTCCCCAAAGGGCCAGGCCCCCCCCTCCCATTCTCTTCCAAGGCCCCCCCCGCTGCCATTTTTTTCCATTTTGCCTGGGTGTGCTGCCTGCCTGGTCCCTGAGCAAAAAGCAAGCAAATGAGGGGGGCAGCGACATGACAGAGGAGGCCCGCACATGGGGCTGTCCCCTGCCTTTGGGTTTCCCTTTTTGCCAAGGTCTGTAGAAGGAAGATGTGCACTTGGGAAAAAGGCGGGGGAATGGGGGGGGGAAAAAGGGGGGGGGCGGAAGGCCCCCTTGCGAATAATCAAGTCCTCAAAGGTCAAACCCACAAATGTGAAAGGGAACTGTAATCAGCATTCTGGCCAACAGGTGGAGTAAAATGGGCTGTTCAATATATTAAATCAGACAAATTTCAGAATTAAAAAGATATTAAATGAAATGTACAATCCTCCAGGAAGATAAAGAAATTTTTGATACCATCAAGGTTTTTTGAAAATTTTTGGGATTCGTTTTTACTCAAAGACAACAGCCCAACATTTTTTTGGTAATTGACCAATAAAACAATAATAAAAAAACAGAATAAATACATAAAAACTAATAAAAAAAAAAAAAATAGCAAAGATTAGACGGTTGGGCATGGGCCCATTTGCTATTATTAACCTTTTTAAAACCTTTATTTTACACATAAGATATTTTGAGTATAACAGTTTGCTCCTGATTACCCAAAAGATGGGTAGATAGAAACCATCAGAATGTCCGGGGAATTAGTTAAAAGGGAGTAAAAAGGCTTTTGAATGTCTCATAAAACTGACAATATAGGAGTACAGGGTTTTAAATTTCCCCCCCGCACCGGTTTCAAGGACAGAATCGCATCTCGAAAGGGAAATTTTTCCCCATATTGCCCTTCCAATACCGCTGTGGGAAGAACTTTAAAAAACGAGCCAATGTTAAGGCTCTCCTGAATTTGGGCACAGTGACATAGTACAAGTACGGCCGGTTTAGAAATCATCAATTGGTTATTAAAAAATTTTTTATACTTAGTGAAGGTAGCAATTTCTGTTTAACCTTTATATCTAATATCCTTCGTTTTACAATAGCTTTTGCTTGGTCTAATCCTAAACCCAGAATATGATTGTTTAAAATCCACAAAGGCTAAAAACTTCTGAAGCACAGCTTTTTCCCCAATGGGGTTTTATTTTATGGGCCCAGAATTAACTGGGGTATTTTATTTATTATTTGTTTTTAGCCAATAGGTAAAGATGTTCAACCAAATATTTTTTTCCAATTTACTAACTCCTGCCTCCCTTCGCAATACAGCTTTTGGGAAAACACACCCCAGCAACCTGAAATATGCTCCTCAGAAACTTTGTTTGAACTCTTTCTAAAAAGAGATCTTTTTATTATACCCCCCCAGTTTGGTTATGTAACGGGTTGGGCTGGGCTTTAGCTGTAAACAATTTGATTCCCGCTGGGATGAATTGCTCCTTTGCTGAAATGGTAATTTTAAATGGCTACAGCAGCCCCTCTGACATTCTGGACACTAATTAAATAACATTTTTCTCCCAAGCTTGGAAAACTCCCCAAATTTTTAAAAAGATTTTAAAACCTCTCAAATAATTGCCCCCCCTAGGACCCAATTTCTTTGCTTAGGGTTTTTAAAAAAAGGGTAAGGATCTTAGTTTTAGTGTAGTTTATTATTAGTCCCTCTTCAGCACAGTACTGGATAAGTGATCAAAAGGCTTTCTAAGGCCAACAGAGGTCAATGACAAATTCTCCCATCATCAGCATATAGTAATAAATTGATATGCCTATGGGCTAATTTAGGGGGATGGAAGGGGGTTCCAGATAAGGAATCAAAGAGTTTATATAATAGTTAAATAAGAGTGGACCCATTTAACATCCCTGTCTATTTTCCTTTTTTACTTGTACTTCCTTAGTGACATGCCCTTTTATTGCCAAACCTGACTTTAAATTTTGGGGGGATTCTATGAATTTTAATGAGCAACAGAAGAAGCGCTTATCTATTGTGGAATTTTTAAGTTTGAGCCATAATCTGGATCTAGATATTGAGTCAAATGCTAATTAAAAGTCAAAAAAATCGGGTGAGGGATTGACCAACTTGGTGAGTGTACTTCTTTTTGGATGTTGCAGTACCATTGCATGATCTACTTTTAAATTTCCTTTTTCCCTAAAACCAGCTTGTTCATCCCTCAAAGTATTCTCATTTTCCCAAACCCAAAGTTTTTAATTTAACCTTTTAATTTTTAAATACTTTTTTACTAATCCATTTAAAACAAATTGTTTGGGGCAAAATTTCCAGGATCATCCCTTTTCCTTTCTTTAATTGGGATTTTTGGGCTAACCCCCCATTTTTAGGAATCAAAAGCTGTACGGTAATTTAAGGGAAAAGGGGAGGTTAACCTGGGATCCCCCAGTCTAGGTCATTTTTTATTACCTGATAGGTGATAATAGAAAGGTGTTTTCCCCGGGGTTTTAAGTTGATTAATTAAGTTTTTGGGTTTTTTTACACAAGAAACTGGGGGCCAGTTTTAAAAAGGGAAAGGATTTTGTCCAGCTCCAATTCAATCATGGATTTTTCCCTTTTTCAGCGTACTTTGGATCAAAAAAGGGGTTTCCCAAATATGGGTGGTTTTTGGGGATAATGGTTTATAGATATTTTTTGGGGAAAAGATGGGGCTACCGCTCTCCAAAAGAGGGGGAAGTTATTTGTACTAGCTGCTGCTATAAAAATGCTCCCAAGATACTCGCATGTTATCCTTTTTCTTCTGGCGGATCAACTGTTTGTACTGTTTTTTCAGTCTCATGAGTTCCGAAGTTGAACAAGAGTTGGTTTCCTTTTTTTATACAATTTAAAAAGCCGCTTTAAGGAATTCCAGGCTTCATGACACTCTTGGTCAAACCACCCCATACGTGTTTTTTAGTTTTTCCCCAGCGAAAAACGTTGGGGAGCAGTTAACAAAGACTGAATTAATTTGATTAAGTTGTTATAATTTTTCCAACACCTCATCATCTGACTTTGGGCTTCTTTAAAACATAAAGGCACTTGCTGATTCCCTTTTCCCCGGGAAAACTGTAAATATTTGTTGTTTGGGGGGACCATTTAGCGCGTATAGGACAAAGGTCATCAGACATCACTGTAATATGGCGTGTGGGGGGCATACATCCTATCAAAAGCCCTTCATACACAACATAACAGGGAAATGATCACTCTCAGGACAAATGACAACTGAGAACTTAGACAGGGTGGGTATTAAACTCATTGAGATGCCAACATATCTTTAAAAAAGGGGGGGCTTAAGGCCAGTCCAGTGAGTATATTTAGCGGGATAATCATCACTTGTGGACCCATTCCAAAACACCAAGTTCAGTTTGGAAAAAAATTTTCATTAAACACAATCCTCTATAATCACTACATGTGTCTTTTGACTGGGGCCCAAAGGGGGGGGTAATTTTCAGGGGGGGAAATGTTGGCAATGAAATTTTGCAAAGAGCGATCTGTCATCTGCTTAATTCTTCATTAAAAACACCAGCCACTATGGTATGCGTACAAAGGGAAAAGCTGTCATATTTTTCCACATACATGTTTCAATTTGTCCCATACATGTTTTTATCTGTCACAACATACAAGGTAAAAAATTTAACTTTATCATTTCAAGTTAAAATTTTTAATTAAACAAAAAATGCCCGTTGTATTAAAATTTAAAGAAGGTAATCTAGTTACTTGTACCTGTAATAAAAGATATAAAATACCTTAACCCCCCACAAAGCCTCCCACGTCCTGTGCCAGGTACAGCATCTAGCATAATTGTCTTATACCCTTCCATGAACAAATGTTCCGCGGCCCCCTGTCTCCTGAAGAAAAAAAAAATGATATCTAGATATATAAACCCAAAAAGAAGGGTCTCTACTTCTAGATTTTCCTAAAATTTCCCGGTAATTAAAGCCAATGAGGCAGCATTTATTGAATGTCATTCAGCTTCATCCATCATGGGGGCTAATGCAGGCAATTCTTGTTGGCTCATGGCTCCTGCGTTGCCTGTTATTAAACTATGGAGCCTTTGGGGCAGATGTTTGGGGGGCTTTGGCTTAATTTTAAAGGGGTACGTAGAAACTGTTGACCTACTGTCTCTATTTTTGGTGAAGCATCACTCTCATCTCCTATCCTGTGGCACTGTGGTCAAATCAATTAATTTTGAACCCGGGTGGCTAGGTAAAAAAATTGGTTTGGGGGTCTTTCGTCTTAAGCTAGAGCACCTTCTTCTTTTTTTTTTATTTAGGATTTGGGGAAAATACATACCAGTGGCCCGCCAAAAGGACAGCTGGAAGGTAATAGGTAGTTAAAGATGCTTTAGCAGAAAACACTGACTGTAACCCCAGTTTTAACTGCCTCTAGTTTACACAATAAGGTTTGTTTTTTCTTGGGGAGAAAAGTTCCCAAACCCTTTTTAATAAGGTCTTCCTACCTCCATGGGGGGAAAATTTTTATTTGCATTTTCCTAATGATTAAATCATTTGTGTTATTTTTGGTGTAAAAATTCACTTGGTCTTTGGACTGTTGGGGTAGTTTTTGTCGAGGATTGCTTCTTTGGCTCATAATCTTCGGTGAAATCATCCTCCTGTACATATTTAAACCTTCCCCTCGCTTAACAGCGGTTGTACATTATTATTATGGAAAACACGAGTGGGTATAATTGAGAATCTCCTCAGCAATTCCCTACTTTCCAAAATCAATGTAGGGAGAGCAAAAAGCCTAAAATGTCAATATTATTCTTTCAAAGCCATGCCATCTGGGGAGCCAGGAGATTCCTGTTATCTCACTAGAATATATCCTTCGTTGGAGGAGTTGTGGGGTGAGTATAGTACTACTGTTTATTGTACCGTTTCCCCTCATTAAAAGGGTTGATTGCAACCTGGGGGGAAAAAACCTATCCCCTGTAATGTTAATTCATCCCTGTTGTTTTCCTTGTAAGTGATATCTTGTTCCACGTGTGGGCTGGGGGTTTTAGGGAAATTTAGGGGGTTCCCTTTACCGAGGTTTTTTCAGTTTTTCCCCTTATGTCCTTAAATTCATCTATTTTTCATTTATATCTAGTAGCTTTTCAAAAATTGCAATAACCGTTTTGGCTGTTAAAAGGCAATTCTTGGCCACCAGGTCCAAGTCTGCATTTGACTTACTTGTGGTTTTTAAGGTATTTTCCCCTTTTTTTTCTGTAACCTTCTTCATCAGAATAAGAAAAATCATCTGCTTCCCCTTCTGACCCAGGCATGGGTTTTCCCAAGGTTTGTATGTGTAGGGGAGGAGTAGGAAAGGAAGAGGGCTTGTTTTTTTGGGTCTTCCCTAAAAAACTCCTCAGCCTTTGTTGTCTAAGAGTAGCTCTGCCTCTACAAAATTTTTTTAGGTTAAAAATCCCTCTTTAATTTCAGCCTCATTCCCCCTTTTAGTCAACTTCTTTTTTTCCCTTTTGGGGTTTTTCCCCTTTTTCCCCTTTTGCCTTTTTTCCCCTTCCTGCCTTGTTGATGTTATTTATAGTTATTTAAAATTATCCAAGG
The DNA here is from genome assembly GCA_948472985.1 of Iguana delicatissima. Classification (NCBI taxonomy): domain Eukaryota; kingdom Metazoa; phylum Chordata; class Lepidosauria; order Squamata; family Iguanidae; genus Iguana; species Iguana delicatissima. The sequence goes on along the minus strand of CAOKZL010002367.1, from coordinate 310,353 downwards.
CTTAACCCCCCAAACTATCTATTTCCAATTAAGCTTGAATACACCCCCCAAAGCTTTGCCAGGAAATTCCTTACTACTGATAAGCCCTTTCAAAAAATAATTAAAATAAAATAAAGGAATTAAGAGCTCACTGAAACACTTTTTACGCTGCCAGCGGCCATTTTCCACGCCCCCTTCCCCTTTTCAAAATTTTGTGGGCATATAAATTTTTTGGGAAATTTTTCCCAAATTTATAACGGGTACCTGGTTTTTTTCAAGACTAATTTGATTCGCTCTCCACTGGTGACAGAGGGAAAAAAAAAGAGAAAAAAAGGGGGCCCGCTGTTCTCACTCCTTTTTGCCCTAGTGAAATGTTTTCAGGTCAACCCAAAATTTCTTGGGGTATAAATAGAAAAATATCTGGTGTAAAGGTTTCAGCAGTGGGCTACAACCCTGGGAACCAGGAATTGATTCCCTGCTTTTTTGGGCCCTGGAAACCCATTTTGTGGTCTTGGGCACATGACACACTCTCAGCCCCAAAAACTGTGTGATAGGTTCACCTCAGGTTTGCTGTAACTAGAAATGAATTTAAAGCACACAACAACAACATCAGAAATAAATCTATTTTCGGGCAGTTTCAGCAATCACAGTACTTTAACCCAAGGGATGAGCTTCATAATTTTAAGAAAACATTATCAGAGTTTACTACAATTTGGATTTGACTATAATTCTTAAAAAAAGGGTCAGGTGTTTTAAAATTTTACTATGCCTGAAGTTAAAAGGCTTGAACTTAGAACTTAGTCAATATGTCAATATCATCAAAATCATCAAAATATCTGGGAAATTTGCTTTCAAGTAATATAAAAAAATATCATTTAACTCTTAACCCCTTTTTTTCAGGGACCAAAGGAAACACATGGACCAAACTAAAGCTATTGTGACTGTGCAGATCCACTGCAATACAAATGGCTTTATTAACAAAATTGGTATCAAACACTTCCTATTTACATATCTGATTCAACTATCAAAACCTGGTGATTCTAACAATAAAATCCCTCAATAATTACCATAAACCACAAATATGTAAATCAGCTCTTTATTATAAGCAAACAGATGGGAAAGCAGAATTGGAATTCCAGGTTTTCAGCTTTACGATGCCTTCCAGCTGGGTCAACTAGTTGACTTGCTTTAGGTACTGCTCATGGACTTTACTCGAATTAGAGGGAGAAAAAAAAGAGAAACAAAGTATTATTGCTTAAGCAACACAACTCATGTTCTTTGATGTCCCTTTCCTGAGAAACATCATTTAAATTTGGTCATTATGTCAGGAAAAAAGAAATGTTATCACAACCTTCTGTTTATCTCTTTCCTAGAGCATCCAGTATTCATACATGTTGAAAAGCAACTGATTTGCAGGTTGCAGAGAAGCAGACTTGTTTTGCATAAGACACTTATTTACAAGTGTGATAATGGAGCTTCCCATTATCTAGGCTTAGCAAAGGGAGATACTTCCCTCTTCAGGTAAACCAAGAGTTAATGAGGTGTTGGGATTACATCAAGGGTCACAGGGTGAGAGTTGACCAACCAAAAGGAAAGGGTCAGCATCACAGGTCACAAGGTGAGAATTGACCAACCAAAAGGAAAAGAGGTGGGCATCTTCGGGATGTTTCCAGATGCTTCTTGGGAAAAGTTATAAAACTTCTGGGATGCCATGTGGCTAAAAAAAGAAAGAGAGAAGAGAGAGGAACCAAGAGATCTGGGCCAGTGGCAGACTGGAGGTCCCATGCCTTGTCTCCTGGCCCCTCCCATCTCCTTTAGACCATCTAAGCCTATAACCTAATTGTGAGTAACTAGAAATAAGTAGTTAGTCGCGTTAGGGTTGTTGTTATTTTGGGAATTGGCTGATCTTAAGAATGTATCTGTGCTGTTATATCTGTTTTTGTAACTTCTTGTAACTAAGCGTACCTGGGAGGGGGGAGCCTCTCAAGTGTGATATTGTTTTGTTTATTTGCATGCCTTGATTAAACACTTTCTGTAAACCTCTGTTTCTCTCCATTTCCACGCCAGGCTTGGCACACGCTACATAGGACCCCTCTCACTCAGGGGAGGTGGAGGTGGAAAGATCCTTACGCTTAGAGATAGGACAGTGTCTCTCCTGTACTGTCCGGCTGATTCATAATTCGGGGGGGTGGGGTGGCAGCATACCTGATAGAGCTGGGGAGATTGCCAGCCTTTCCAAGTGTGGGAGTCAGCTTTGGGAGGCTGGCAAGAACCCCAGTAAAATGCTGGGGGAATTTCCAGTCTTGCAAGGGTGGGAGTCAACTTGAGAGACTGGAAATAAACCTACAGTGTCACAACAAGCAATCAAGGAAAAACTGCCCAATACTGAAAGGAGTTGAATGATTCACAATAGTCCTGGATTAAATTACTGAAGGCCAGTGGGTCCCAACCTTTTGTTTTCCAAGTGTTTTGGACTTCAGCTCCCAGAATTCCTGACTGGGGCTTCTGGGAGTTGAAGTCTCAAACACTTGGAGGATCAAAAGTTAGGAATCACTGCTGTAGGTCATTAATTTTATTTCTTTTACCTCTGTACACTCATAACCAACTAGACAATTAAATTAGTTTGAAGAATTACTATTGGCTATAGAAAATAACATGAAAGAATTAGCTTCAAGGCTTTATACTATCTCCACATAAATATTACATAGGTAATAGTCCGAAGACCATAGAAGAAAAAGACCTGCAAATAACTGATGAAGAATGACAGAAATTTTGGTTGAGCCATCAATAAATAGGATGTTGGCTAAAATCAAAGACATTCAATTAAGACAAAAATGGTGCTTAATTCCATTGTGTCTCCATTATACTACTAAAACTGGTCTAAACAATATTGACACAAGCATGATGAAATCAGCTCATACAGTCATCTGTGGTGCCAAAAACACTTAGCTATGGGCTGGAACATTTTACTGAAAGTGATAGAACAACAAATCTGAAGGTACAGATGTCACCAGAACTGAGTCTCCTATCTATGTAAATTGATGGCCAATAAGAACTTATGCTGCAAATCCTTAATTGACTCCATGTGCCTAGTGGCTCATCTTGAGACTGTGCAAAAGTGGAAAAAATAAGAATCTCTCTTTACTTGCTGTAGTCCAGTGGTTCTCAACCTGTGGGTCCCCAGATGTTTGTGGACTTCAGCTCCCAGAAGCCCTGAGCATTGACCATAGTGGCTGGGGCTTCTGGGAGCTGAAGTCCATGAACATCTGGGGACCCACAGGTTGAGAACCACTGCTGTAGTCCTAACGCTGTTAAAAAAAGCTTGCTTATCAAATGAGAATTAAGAAACAACCAGACTCCTCTTTTTACAAAATGAAGTGTCTATTTATATCTTTTGTCAACTTTAGCAATCACTTATATTTCTCAACTGGAACATGTCTTGCTGTAAATTCTCTTTTTTTGTTCTTCTTTAGGTAATGTGTTTACAGAAATATCCATGACTGTTTCTTCTCTTCCAATCAATCTGCTGTTAGCAGCCTACACTCCCATGCTTTAATATGGTTTAATTGGCATACATCAAAATTGATATAAAATATAAAACATACCTGATAGGGCAGTGGTTCTCAACCTGTGGGTCCCCAGATGTTCGTGGACTTCAGCTCCCAGAAGCCCCAGCTACTATGGTCAATGCTCAGGGCTTCTGGGAGCTGAAGTCCACAAACATCTGGGGACCCACAGGTTGAGAACCACTGTGATAGGGCTTTATAGCCAGACTGGCCAAGAGGAAAGCTGGCTGAACGTGTGTGTTATGAAATTAGTCCAGGAAAACATCTCCTGGGCATGGTGAGGTCATAGTCAGGAAATCACCAGGAAACTCGAGACATAATAGGCTGCTGCTAGCCTTAACAACTCTGCTTTCTTAAACAATAGTGACTGGGAGATTCCCACCAGACTACTGACTGTTTCAAGCCCTCTTCCCTCTAACCTGCACTCCATCCCATAGTCTTCACACATGTCCACAAACACTGTGCTTTCGGATAACTGTTAGCCTCTTGATCATCTAATGCTAAAACCATCAGCTCATTCCAGACCTTATTGTCCACTCTGCAAACTCCATTGTTTACTTGGCCAGAGAGCCATTCACACACATGCTTTCCAGGTAGAAACTAGGTATAAACCCCCCACCCCAGTTTTGAGCAGTTAGCTCACAGTACCTTGGTTCCTGAACATCACTCTGTCATTCTGATTTCCAATTGTACTGTCCTTTTTTAAAAAAAATTTTTTTATTGATTATAAAGAAGCAAACAGAACAAAAAAGAAAAACACCACATGATACACATAACAGCGGGGAAAAAAGAATTTTGACAAAAACAATCTTACATTATTTCTCTCCAATTCCATTACAATCATATACTTATTCAACATATTCTGTATCATACTGCTTATATACTTTTGTTGCCATATTGATATCTCATTCTCATTATGTGGTGGAGACAGTTTCGGGTCAGCCCAGATGACCTCTGGTGTGAGGGAAAAGCAGTTGAGAAAAGCAGTTAATTTTCCCTGCAATTGAAGTGACTCTGTGTTTGAAAGAAGAACAATAGGACACTGTGAAAGAGCAACGTTAGGGAGGATGAAATGTGCCTCTGGATGGCCTTGCTATGCTTTGCAGATTTAGCAGAAATTACGCAGAAAAATGATGAGAACTGTTGTTTGTGTTAATTTCCCTTCTTAAATACGCTCATGAATTTGCACTGGGAAATACTGATAAATTGTTTTGAATGTAAAGAGGCGGGGCTCAGACTTTTAATAATTTTACATCCACCTTAGTATTTACACAAATTTTTTTTAAAACCGTGAGCTCTCTATCTCAGTTCCACATGATATATTTTGGGGGCTCATTTGGGATAGATGGGCTTTTTTTGCCCTCTTGAAGCAGGAGCTGTTTCCTCTGTATTTGTGCCCCATCCACAGGGACCTTGGGTACCCCCAATTCTTTATTGCATAGCCCTGTCCGTGGAGTGTGAAGCCGGAAGTTATCTGTGAGCTAAATCTAGGAATGGTTTGGAAATCTAACACAGCCACAGAACAGAGCCATAGGTAAGTGTGTCAAGGGCCTTCCCCTAAAGTGTGGGACACTGGGGGAAGAGGGATTCATCACCCCCTGGAATCCTGCCCGAGTATAGCAACTCAACAGGTGGAGCTGCTGAAACCGCAGATTCCCTTACACACACACGGTAAATGTGGGAGGCTGTGTTTATAGCGTGAGAAAAAAAAGTGTGTGCGTGAATGGCATCACAGTTCCCAGTTCATGCCGTGAGTTCCGGGTGCCCTGGGCTCAATGCGTACGATTGAGTGTTAACCCCTAATGTCGAGCTGTTGATCTGACCTCAGCTCACCCCCCCGCACACTGTGTGCTTGCCATTTGGTAGGAATTTGGTGGAGGGAGGGAGCTCCAGATACTCTGGCTTTCACTAATGTCAAAAACTCCAAGAAAGCTTTTTTTTTTTCTGGTATGGTTTGAGCTCAACAAAAATGTTTTAATGTGTAAGAAACATAGTCCAGGAAAAATGTGGCTTCCCCTCTCTGTTCGCAATTGTTTTTCGGTGCGTAGCCATCCCCCCGCAACCCTCCTTAAGAACCGACCTTAACCCATAGCTGCTTGTTTGGGCTAAACATTCATTTAGCCACAGAGGTTTGGGAATAGCAGAAATAGTTAGCGAGTTAATGAAAATAAATAAGCCTTTAAGGTGTTGGATAGGAAATAGTGAAGGTAAAGGGAGGTCTGCACCTGGGCTCAGCACATTTGCCTCCAACGGTTCCAAACAAACATAGCTCGAGAAATTCTAAGATTCTCCAGCACTTTTAAGTATTCCCAGCAAGATAACAATTTCAGTTTACAGTCTTCAGCTTAAGAGTCCTATTGTTTAAAGTTATATTGGAAAAGAAAGAAGAAGAAAACAGAACTTGCGCTACATGGGCTAACACCCCCTCTGCCCTCCCTGTTGAAAGGAAAGAAAAACAAATCTGACAGCCTTGAGACCGTCTCTTGAGCGAGGAAGCTTGTCAATCAAAGAACGCTCAAAAAGGGGGGAGCAGCTGCTTTCCCCCTTTAATGATAGAAGCAAAATAGTCGGGTTTCTCCCCTAGTAGTTTTCTCCTCATGTCTCAAAAAGAGAGAAAGGAAACTTCAGTGAAGATTTATGTAGTCTCTACCAATTTGCAAATTCCCATCATTCACCATCACTTAAGGCTGTGTATGCAGCTGGTGGTAGCAAACTGTATCCGCCTGAATATCCCCACAGAGATTCATGGGACACTATAGTGACTGAATCCCCACCTTGGCTTGAGAGGTGCAAGGAGCAGTGCAGGAGGGTTAGCTCAGCTGAAGGACAAGACTTAGAAGAAATTTGGAAAAGGTCCCAGGAATCAGATAGTCCCCCTGAGGAACCAGAAGAACCACGTACACCCCCGCCATATGTTCCAGCAATTCACAACCAGGAGGCACTGGCAGAAGAGGTTCAGCAGTGCCAGCAGCACAAGGTCCAAGTGGCCTGGACGTGGGGACAGCAGGCCACTTCTGACCCCTTCACCCACCCCAAGAACAGAGGCACTGGTGCCTAAACCAGTGAACCAGCCAACACTAATCACCCAGGGGGTGAAGGTATTATTGGGAAGCTCCTTAGCACAGCCACCCCTTTAACTCAATTAACAGTCTGTGGAGACAACACAAGCCTCCCCACTCCTCCCCCTTTTCCTCTGTGAGCAGATATATGCAGGTTCCCCAGGAGCCATGGAACTCTGAAAAGCCTATATCCCATATTACCAGCAGGGCCCCCACCAGACAGATCAGCCAACTGGGGGCTCCATGCTCAGCAGTCAGGGGCAACTACCAGTGAGTTCAGAGTTATCAATATACACCCTTCACTGACGTCAGACCTACTAATTGGAAGACGCACTATGCAACTTATGGAAAAGCCACAAGAAAGAATAGAACTTTGCTCCAGTATCATGGCCTCACATGTCCCCAATTGTAGGACATCCCTCAGAGTTTCTTGCGCCTCCACCTTGTTCACCACTGAGGAGTGGAAGAGAAATTCAACATGCAGAACGGCTAGCCAGAAACAGAGCACCTCCTGTAGCCAATTGAGCAATGGATGCAGAGGCAGAGTTCCCCTAGCTATTCCAGGGGTGATCAAAGGTCCCCACCAGATGAATATGCCACTCATCTATCAAGCCCCTTTAGTGGAAGCCATGAGAGTAAGGATACTATGAAGAGAGCTGTTATGTTTAAAGCGTCAGAGGTACCCCAAGGACTATCCAGTCTCCAGGGGCATATTTGGAGAGGCTACTTGATGCCTACAGGCAATACACCCCTGCTTCAACACTCACCTGTGAGGCAATCAACAGCAGTGAATTTGGCCTTTGTGTTGAGAGTTACCCTGACATATGGAAGAAGCTATAGAAACAAGAAAGATTTGCAAGCACGGAACTCTCAGCCAGCTGTTGAGATTGCCCAGAAGGTACATGTGAATAGGGATCAAGCGGAGAAATGGGAAAAGGATAGCCAAATGCATAAGAAGGTGGAATTGTTGGCCGCTGCATTGACTACTGGAAGGGAGACTCAAAGTGGGGAGGAGGAAGGAAGAGGAAAGTGGAGAGGATAGATAAAGGCCAGATTTGGGAAGAAATCAGTGTGGAATTCGCAAGCAGGAAAAGGCCAGTCCTTTCAATTCAACAAATAGAAAGGAGGAGGAAAAGGGGGAAGTTTAGGAATGACTGACTTTGACTTTTGGCTTTCCCCCTTGACAGTGCAATTAAAGCTGCAAACTGATCTCTGACAATGAGTTTTTTCCAAGCAACAGTTACATAGGAACTTTGACACACTGGGATTTGTAGTACCTGAATAAATTCCTCCTAGGCTTACAAATGCAAAGAGCAGACAAGTGAAGTGTTAGATAAGCCCACAAGGTTCTAAAGCTGCAGCAGTGACTCTTTAGGAACAGCCACTGCCTCCAAAGGGACCTGCCAGTGAGAGCCCCTGCCTGTGTTTGCATGAAAGAGAGGAGAGTGAGACCGCAGAAAAGTGAGGATGAGCAGCAGCACACACCCCACCCCCCAGCCAGCGCCAGCCAAGAGGCCAGGAAAGCGATGAGGGGAGCGGAGGCTGGCAGGTTCAGCCGAGGGTGGCGAGACTGGGAAGGGAATAGGGACAGCAGCCAAAAGACGCAAGGAGGCTACCCCACATCTGCTCTCATTCCCAACTTGTCATGCAAGGGAGGATTCACCCCCCCTCTTTCTTAGTTCATTTGAGGATCTAGGGTTTTAGAATTGGACAGAGAAGAGAAAAAAGGGCCAAAATACTGATGTTAAAAGTCCAGCAGCAGCCACAGCAGAAATCTAAGTGGCCAAGACAAGGGCTGGCTCTGTATGAAGCAAAGCGACTGACAGGAAAAGAGAGGCGAGGAATGACTGGGCGTGGAAAGCTGGCAAGGCAGAGAGATGGAAGAATTGTGCTTGGAGAATGGCTCTTAGAACAAAGAGCTGAGAGATTTGAAAGCAGCAAGCTTCCATGCTAGCTCCAATGGAAGAGGCACTGAAAAGGAGAGAGAAGCAGAGGCTGTAAAGATGTCTGTGGCGAGCTGGAAGGGCAGACTGAGGAAAAAGTTTTATCTCTCATTCCTCAGACAGAAGAGCAAGGGCTTGACATCCTGGAAGGAGAAGTTGCAGCAGAGAATGAACAGGAAAAGGCGGAGTCTTAGATGCAAGGCAGTCCAAATTGCGAAGAGGCGGAGACCAGTTCCCCATAGAGCGGCAATTGGGAAGGCTCCCTGGCCTGCAGGCCAGCAGGCTAAAGCAGCAAGCAAGCTGGCAGAGAAGGTGATGGTGCACCTCTGAGCTGGGAGGGAAGGTAATGGGGCACTTCTAGAGGCGACAGAGCACCCCCCAGGCTGAAAGTGGAACTGCAGCTGCATACTCTGACTGAAAGGGTGGAGGACAGAGAGAAAGGGAACAGTCCAGCTGTGACAGCCAGGAGACCAACGCTTACAGCTAAAAGAGCCCATACCATATAGGCTCAAACAACAGAATGCCATTGTCGACAGATCATCAAAGATTAACAGAAGAGGAATTACCTCGTAGGAGTCACATTGTCCTGCACAGACTGACAGAATTCAAGGAAAATGGGAGAGACTGACAAAATCCTGAAGACGCAGTAGTTCAACGTGTATGGCCCAGATAACAGCCCTGGCTAGCTGCCTTTGGACTGGATGCTACCACAGGGCAAGTGGCATAGACCGCACTCCCAGCTGATTTACAGAAACCTTTCACTTTCATTCCATGTGCAGCCCACAATAACACAAAAAACCAGGAGTGTTTTGGCTTTTGCACAGCCCCATTATGATAAGGCATAGGATGAGGAAACACTCTGATGGTAATTAGAAGGGTTGCCTCTCTCCAATGAAAGTATGAAGCCATTTTGGGTGGATTAAGGAGAGGCACAAAAGGAATTAGGAAACATAACTCTACAGGGCTAGCTCATGCATTAGGGAAAGCTCTGAGTACAACAAGGGAGGGAATGTTAGAAGCAGTAATTTTCTGATATATAACAGCAATCCCTCTAAACCAGGAGACATGGGTGAAGGATTGGGGGCAACCTGGGTGATGGGTGGGAGGAGACCTTATCAGGGAAGAGTGACAGCTCCCACTGTGGTAAAGGTGGCCAGGATGAAGCCTTGGTGCATTACATGTAGGGAAGGTTCATTCTCTCCCACTGGACCAGTCGCCAAACTAGAGGGTAACCTCTGAAGCTGAAAATCACCATGCAGTAGAATACCTCTTTACTAGACCATGTTGGCTCTGCACAGGAGCCAGACACCCTGCACACGGCTAGATCTCCACCTGGAGAGGAAGAACAATTGGGGCTGATTGTCCTGCGGTGACCAGGGTACCTCGCACGCATCGCTCTACGCACGATCAGATCCTGAATGTGGAGACAATAACATGGGTTTGTGGCAGGCATAGGAGGCAGGAAGCCTGGCCTACCTATTTATTACTACAGACGATGTTTTGTGGGATTGGAAGATATGTGTATATGGCAACTGTTGGTGATGATGAGATTGATGCAGTAGGAAGGGAGGCTGGGAGGTGAAAAGATTCCACCAACTGGCCAATCAGATCATGAACACCTTGAATGTCAGTAATGGCTGGGTATGTACTCATGGGCTAAGCTAGGAAACCATCCCCACTGAAAAGTAAAGTTCAAAATCTCTGAATCTCAGAGCATGCCCAAAGGAAACATCCCAGTGTTAACTTCAGTTATAGCAATGGTTTCATTGAGTTATATGAGAATAGGGGCTGGTCCTCCTTAGTCAGTCTAGAAACTAGCTTTTACAATGGTAAATGGGTATATGATTTATCTTCTGGGATGAATTGGTTTGGCCACTGAGGGTATCACCATCTAGCCAGTACACAAACCAGTTTGGTGGCAAATCTAAAAGAGTTTATAATGAAAACAGTGGGTATGATCTATACATCCAGAAGGCTGGAAGTCACCATCATCCCCATGGGGGAAGTTGCTTTTCATGTAAGGCAGATGCATTGTTGGCTGTCAGCCCAGCACTAAATAAAGTTCAGACTATCTCTTCAGTCAAGGGGGTCGTGATTTGGAGTAACACTCTAATTCCCAAGTATTCAATATTAGAAAATCCTTATTTTAAGAGTTTACAGGGATGTGGACTTACTGTATCCGTGGTTCCCAGAAGTATGGGTAAAGGCATTGCTTGGTATTGCTTTGAACTCTGCTCTCATACTCTGCATGTTAAAGTGTTTCCAATCTAATAATTAGCAGAAATACAAAGGCTGCTGTATATGTTTTGATGGCACAAACAAGTAGTTATGCTTGAATTGCTAATGAATTCAGCATAAAGGGGGGAATGTGGTGGAGAGAGTTTCGGGCTCAACCCAGATGACCTCTGGGTGTGAGGGAAAAGCAGTTGAGAAAAGCAATTAATTTTCCCTGCAATTGAAGTGACTCTTGTGTTTGAAAGTAAGCAACAGGACTGCGAAATAGAATGTTAGGCAGGATGAAATGTGCCTCTGCATTTGCCATGCTTTGCAACATTAGAAGGTTACGCAGAAAAATGATGCAGAATGGTTGTTTGTGTCAATTTCCTTTCTTAGATGCTATGAATTTGCACTGGAGAGTATAAATTGTTTTGAATGTAAAGAGGTGGGGCTCAGACTTTTGAGAATTATCTCACTGAGACATTGTGCACAATAAATCTTTTTTTAAAAAACTGTGGGTCTCTATCTCAGTTCCATGACAATTATACTCATTATTAATCAGAATATTTCATTCTTAACTCTGTACTTTTCAATTACATTTAATTTATTACTATTACTAAATATCATCTTATTACTAAATATAAACTATTCCTAAAAAAAGTAATGCATTTCCCTCAGTACCAATTATGTTTCAACTTACTCCACCTTCCAGAATTCTTCTTATGGAGGTATGACACCTTCCTCTTTTATTAAAACCTTTTCCACAAATATCTTCCATATTGCTTCAAAATCATTCCCCTTCATTATTCCTTTTTTGGCCTTAATTTGACATGTTAACTTATCATTAATCACAAATTTCCACACTTCTTTATACCAGTCCTCTATTTGAAAATCTCCATGAATTTTCCATTTTCTTAATATAATTAACCTTGCTACAGTTAGTAAGTTTAAAATTAAATTCTTCATTGCCTGGGTACAATTAACCTTATCAAATATAGTTAATAATGCTATACATATTTGTAAATCAATTTCTGTTATCTTCTTCACTGCTCTTCTGGATCAGTAAATATTGCCCACTCCATCAAGCCTCTATTAAACTTTCCTCCCCTTTCCTTCAGTTACCTTGTGTGAGTGCATAATCATTTGGATCTTGTGTGTACATGACTGAATTCCCCTCAATAAAACACATTTTAGTTTACTTTTGAATCTCTGGCTGGTTCTTCCTTGCAGGAGATCCTGTAAACATTGATGTCAAAGATCTTATTAGGTTACCCCCTCAATCACAGGCCTCCTAATTTGAGCTAACAATTCCCCACCATTTCATGGAGGTACTGGTATTGCGGGTGGACGCCTAGGTCACCCATGTTTTCGGGTAACACTGCTACATAGGATGCCAATTGATTATTTTGTATTAAATTAGATTTTATGTTTGTTATTCCTCCATTATATTTCAGGGAGAGTAAAAGTCTACCTGTGACTTTGAATGTTTTGACTGTGGTTACAAAGCTTCTGCAGTTGTGACCTTGGGAACTTGTAACTGCATTCAGCCAAAACACAGTCACAAAATTCTCTATAGACCTTCACATTTAGTTAGCGAATGTTGCCAATGCTGTCAGGAGCAGAGTTAGCATGTGTGCCCATGTCCCCACCATCCGTGTGTTCCTCTGTCTGTTCAGGCCAGTGAACACATGTCTGGCTTATGAGTTATACCTTTTGGTCCAGATGGACCATCTCTAGGAAGGAGGTTGGGCTAGGCCATTCAGTTTGTCTAATTCTGGAATCTGCCAGCAATACTAATATTTGTTGGGGCAACTGAAGTCTTTCCACTGTACATGTGGAGCCTTATAGCAACTAACAGATTGGTAGTAAAAAGCTGCCTTGAGGGGAAAAAATAAGACTGTCTGATTGAGGAAGTGACTCCTCTGTTCACTGTAAACAAGGTAGTGCCTGGAAAGTGCAAATTCTTGTTTGGAGGGGTCCACAGGTGCCAAGCAATACAGTTTCTTTCACATGACAGCAACATTTTTCCATAGCTGTTGCCCCACAGAAAGAAGTTTGTTTGCTTCTGTTGGATAGAACCCAACCAAGAGATCCAAAATAAATGAGCATATGTTGACACAGTGATCAGGGCTTGGAATATGGATAGCTAATGTCTTTGTTGACATAGTGTTTGTCAATTATAGGACAGAGGTGTGGTCTGTTGATCAGAAATTTGAAATCTGCTGAACCAGTCTAAACATTGTGAAAATGAACACATATTTAATGACACAGAGCACAAGGGGTAAGATGCAAAAGACCTAGATTAGGTCTCTGCATCCTGACGTCTAAAATGAACAGGATGCTGCTAGAAAGTGGATCTCCAGCTCCTGGCAGGAAGAAGAGATAAAATACTGCATATAAACCAATTGTCGTAGCAATTGTGCTGGAGTTGGAATAGAACCTCCAAAGATTTTCTTCAGAACTTAGTTTGATGTCAGATGTATTCTAGGTATTGGTATAAATATTAACATATTTACCAAATGTGCACTGAATATTTGACAGTCCTCATTCATATCCTGTTACATGCAATCACTATGCTCCCAGACAAGGATGTGAATCATATCAATTGACATATCCAGACAATTTTGATGATGTAGATTCAGATGGACATCTAGACATACAAATTGCCAGCATTCCCTGAAGGCTACCAAATACAGATTATCCCTGTTAGATTTTGGCATCAATTTGCATTAGACATTCTGTGGTTGTCCCATTTCAGTACTAGGCAGTTGCTGACATGATGTAGGCTTTTTAGATATGGTGCCTTATCTCTCCTGCCCCATGGATTCAGATACTAGCTGAAAGTGTTGCTGATCACCAAGACTTTCAGTGACATTCAGACTTTTGTTCCTAATTGTTGTGGAAACCATGGTAGAGAGACAACCTACAAATATTTTAAATAAATATATAATAAATACAGATTTGACATCTGATACGTAATGGTATTTTGAGATAATTTGTATGCATAGCATTTTAATACTGATGGTCAGCATGGATTATTTAGCATTTAATTGTAGTAGTTGATCCACAATGGTACATAGTTTCTGGGAGCATTTATTAGATAAACCACTACAGAACTTACTATTTGGGGATTCGAGCGTATTTTAAATATTAGTTTCAGATCTTGAAGAGCAAGGTTTAAATCCCTGGATTAGTAGTCTTAGTAAACTACTCTCTCTTAGCCTAAATGAGTTTACAGGAATTTTGGGTGGACAGAATAGGCCATAGGAGCCCTGCTGTAGATCCTGATCAATCTTTGCTGTCTTAGAGCTGCTGGACAAAGAGGCCTGCTGAGAGGCAGGGCTGGCATATATATCTACACACACACACACATACACACACACATACCCAAGGCTCACCCCCATTTCTCCAGTGGCATCCTTGTGCTTCTGTCACATCACCTTCTTTATGATCTGGGTGCAAATGCATCCTTGACTGGAACCCAGAATAAACTGACATGATTATTTAGGTCAATCTTTTAGAAAGCTTGTGTGTTGGCAGAGAGTATTGGGGGCGGGCAAGCTTTTCCCAGTACCATACTTTCTTGTTCTTATTTGTTCTGCAAGATTTTATTATCTGGTCTGGAGGCAATTTTCCAATGGACGTACCTTCCAACATTTCACAGATGTGGCCAAGCAAAAGCAGAGTATGGTCAAAATGGCAAAAGTTATTAATGAGGAAGAACACATAAGCTAGGAGAGCCTGTAGCAGTTTGATTCCCTTGAGTCTACTGGGAAGGACAGAATTCCATCCCCTCCCCACCAAGTAATTGAGTGCAAATTGATTTTGCACTTTGAACTCAGTTTATAGCTGAGGACAAAGAGGAAAAATAAAAGGAGAAGAGATAACGTGGGGCATTTTAAAAGCAACTGAAAAAGTGAGATGATAGATTGTTAGTTGGAACTGCCTCTTATTATCCTGATTTCTGGGGGTCCTGGGGGTCCCAGTCACTGAGTCAGTTATTTCGAGTTCAGGGGGGTCCTTGTCACCATGCTCCAAATATAATATGGGGAATGGAAAGTTAGCTTGAGCACAAGTTGGCAAAGTGAGAGGCAGGGTAACTCAGCAGGATCTTAAAACTCAATGTATACCAAGTCAGGTCAGGTCAGGTCAGACCAAAAACCAAACAAATGGTTTAATAAATGATTTTTATTTTATTTTTATAATATGTCAGCCACTGCGCACTTACGCACGTTCACACTCACTCACACTGAGCCTAAAAGAAAATAAAAAGGGAGGAAAATTGATAGGGGATTTTAGAGAGGGTTTTGGGGTAATACTCCACCTAATCCAGACGTCCAGGAAGATCAAATTAGATGGGAGAGCGAAGAGCGATGAAACTCAGCATGTGGGAGGGAGCTGAGGGAGAACGATAGGCAAACTGAGTGACAGCAAGCCGGGAGGCAAGCGAGAGCGATTCCACAAACCACTTAAAACAGGGGATTTTTATAGGGAAAAATGTACCTGGAGGGCTAGTCCTCTCCCAGGGAGAACAATAGAGAGAAGGGCTACATCAAAGCCCCCAACGATGGATATCTCCGGCTTGATGATTCGTGGTGGTCTGTGAATGTCTCTGCCGGAGCAGAACAAAGGCATCGGCAGAGTGGAAGTTGCCCTCACTTGGCAAACTGATTGTGATTCTATGAGCTACCATTTCAGGGCAGGGAACTCCTTGTATGCTTGATGGCTGAACTATCTGTAGGGCTCCTTGGGGCTACATGACAGATTAAGTCACTGGCCAGACCAGAATTTTCCTAACATCGACCGTTCAGCCACGCCTGCCTACGTGCTCATATAGTGACCCTGTCAGACACGTGGAATGATTTCTAATATTAGCTACGTGGAGATATTGGTTTGATGTGGTGGATTAATAAATTGTAGACCCCGGGAGAGAGAGCCATTGACCACAGTAACACTCTGCCAAATCAAGATAGTTGGAAGCTATGCAGTGGATTGGCATTGCAGTCTGCTTTGGGTCAGGCAGTGTAGAGGGCTCCTGCACTTCCGTTACGTTTACATGGTGTAAGTGCCCAGAGGAGGGCTCCCTAGGCAACCATTTTGTGATTTGGTCTTATTTTAGTAAGCTTCCCACCTTTTCTCAACCATTTTGTGTCCATTTTCTCCCCAGGAGGGGATCAAATAGTACCAGCAGTGCAAGCAGCAGAATCTGAGAAGTATGAGAGGGGCAAGCGGCAAGAGCACAGTGTGAGATGAGAGAGGGAGTAGAAGAGATGGAAGAGCAAGCAGTGTAAATGGTAGAGGCAGGAAGCAAAGGAGGGGTGCATTGTGAGGACTTAGGCAAGAGAATGAGTAGAAAGGAAGGGAGAGTGAACCGAGGGAGGAATGGAAAAGAAGGAAAGGGAGGGCGAGAACTGCAATGTCAGGGTTCAAGGAGTAAGAGAGCTAAGCATGATGAGAGGCAAGATGGAAGAGAGGGAGATGTGAGTTACAAGACAGAGGATGGGCGTAGGAGGTGCAGCAGGAAACTCCAAAGAACAAGCAAAAGCTATACCAGGAACAACATGTGGACCCCCAGGGATGGGGAAGAATGGGGGTTGGAAAATTTAGGAGCACAAAAAGGAGGCAAGGCAGCAGCAGCTGAAGTTCTCCAGGAGGAAGGGAACCTTGCAATTCATTGCACCCAGTCTCTGCTCCGTGATGCAACCATTTCAGTATGTTACTCTGAGGAAAAGAGGAGCAGAGAAAGGAAAGAGGAGACACTAGATAGGAGTTTATTAAGGTAGATGCTTGATATTAATACAGTCAGCCCTCCATTTCCATGGGACTTAGGAGTACAAGACCCCCCCATGAAAGTGAGGGGGGGCACAAATAAAAATAAACACTTTAATAAACCAGAAGTGGATCATAGACTGTGCTGGAGGACAGAGTTTCCGAAAGATAGCACTTCTATAGGCTTTGCTAGGTCCTCCAGGGGTCTCTATGGCCCACTTCTGCCTGAGGCTGACCATAGAATTGCTCTGGAGGCCCTAATAAATCCTAGAGAAATGTTCTCAAGTTTTTTAAAAAAGTGTTTGTGTTACTTAAATGCAGAGGTATATCTAGTGTGGGGCAATTGGGGTGTGTACCCTGGGCACCAATGCCAGGGGGCACAAAAAAGCCAACCCCTCTCCCCTTCCCCTTGGGTCTGGTGTGCTGCTGCCCCCGCCCCTGCTGGGGTCCTCCCTGGCCTGGTGCAGGAGTGGCTGTGGTGGTGGCAGCAGCCGTTCTGCCCACCTCCCCCACCCACTGCTGCCCCCACCCGCTGCTTCCCCTGCCTATTGCTGCCACCCCCTGTCCCTGGGGCCCTTCCTGGCCTGGTGTGGAGGTGGCAGTGGCAGGAGCTTTAAAGTTGTTTTTGATTTTTGAGGAAAGCATCAAACTTTTCAGTTGACTAACACAAAACCTCCTGCAGTTATCTGTCTGAAATATGGCTGAGTTAACCTTCTCTTTAGGATCTCCAGGGGCTCCTTGCTTCTGACCAAACTGTAGACTCCAAGATTTCATAGGATGTTGCTCTGACAGTTAAAGGGTAATCATAGTGCTGTAGTATGGTGTGGTATTGTTACCTCACTGGTAAACCCTGTCCCGGGGTCTACAACTTTGATATTAAAATATGATTCAACGTGCCTGAGAGGTCACCTGGATGCGCATGTAGGCAGCAACAGCCAAATGATCGAAAACCAGGTCAGGCCAGTACAACCGCCCGTCACGTAGCCCCAGGAGACCTCAAGCTGTGTAAACCCACAGTAGACAAAGGGTCCTCAGCCCCTGAGGAGCCAACTTGAGGTGATTAGTGTGTTTTCCCCCAAGCTGAGCACTGATAGCAATAAAATCCTATCAGGCAAGGACCATTTACATAAATTCACACCACAACCCAAAGTTACTGAAGATCCTGAAACTCTGGCAACACCTTATAATCTGATCATGCAAAGGGAGTTGCCATTGTGGAGCTTCTTTTCTATTGCAACACCCTTTGTTTTCCCCGGGGGAGGATTTGCCCTCCAGGTACTTTTTCCCCTACAAATAGTCCCAGTTTCTGAGCATTTCCTTGGATCACTCCCAGTCATACCAGCAGACCGTTTCTCCGTCCATCGAGTAACCTGTGCTGAGCTCTACTTCTTTGCTGTTTTTCTCGGACCAAGGACTTCAGGAAAAGGTGCAGTATTACCTCAGCTACAATCCCTTCAATATTTCCCCTATCCAGTTTCTTCTCTTTTGCTTCTTAATAGGTCTTGAGTGAGTGTGTGAGTGATTGGACTGATGCGTGAGACTTTCATTCAATAACATCATTTATTAGATATTTTTGTTTGGTTTTTGGCTTGGCCTGACCCCTTAAAAACTGGGTAAAAGGACCCTGCTAGGTTACCCTGCCTCTCACATTGCTGTTGCTCATGCTCTGGCTAGCTGCCATTCCCTATCACGTGGAGCACATTAAGGCGTCCCCCAAGGGACCCCAGAAATCAGGGTAACAGTATGAAATGGTCCTGGGGTTTCTTGCATTTCCCTCAGCTGTTTGTCAGACTCTGCTTGGAAATGCAAGTGTACTCTTGGACCAGTTTTAATAAAGTAATCATGACCAGTGTGGATGCTATGTAGCACAAATTTACTTTGACCCAGATGAAAATCTTTCTGACAGAATACCTCAGCATGGCTCTCTAAGTATGAATATGTAATGTCAATATTGGTTTATTCACTTTTCAGGTTTTTAGTGTTCTGTCTGAGAGCCAGCATGATGCAATGGTTTGAGTGTTAGATTTTGACCCTGGACATGAGGGTTAAAATCCCTGCTCATCTGTGGAAACCCATTGGGTGGCCTTGGGTAAGTCACATTCTCTCAGCGTCAGAGGAAGGCCAAGGCAAAACTCACTTCTGAACAAATCTTACCAAGAAAATCCCATGATAGGTTCACCTTAGGATCGCCATATGTCAGAAACAGCTTGAAGGCACACAACAACCAGTTGTTTTGTCAGTCTCAGCACCTGTATCATTAGATCCTTGAGCTTTATGCTATTTCTTCCTGCTTTTCTAGCTTGCAAATCTGGTTCAGTTCACTAGCCAATACAATAGCTTCACTAAGTGTTTTATGTTTTTCACTTCTACATTGAATCCAGGCATCTTGTTGGCCTGCAGTGCCAAAGAAAATAACTTAAGCTGAGTTGTCATGTACTTTTAACATGTCAATTGCCATCAGATTCCTGACCTGGCATCTTGTTTCTGAGGGTCCCTGGTAGCCACTTCCTATCTGAAAATGCTGTCTTGGACCAGTCCTCACAAGAGCTTGAGATTTTCAAGGCAGTTTTCAAATGATTGTAATCTGCCTGGATTTTTTAGGGCAGAGAAATGAATACTTGATCTGCTTTTGCTCTTAGAATAGTAGGAGTTTCATTTTCTCCTCATCAGACCACCTGTTCACCCTGGCAGCATGTTCAAAATGCCTAATACCAGAACTTCATTCTTTGTCAACTTTTAAGACAGATTCAAGCATAAAAGAGTGTCTTACACTCTTTGGTTTCTGTGGCTTCTTTCTGTACATCATTTCATTAATACTCTTATCATCAGTTTACTCCACTGCCTGCTAAGCTCTGATCCTACACTCTGTCACATATGTTGTATACAACTTTGTGGCCTATTCCAGCAGCTCACCATGCTGACACTTTTGAAGAAGACAGTAATTCAGTATTGGAAGATAACCAGTACTTTAATAGGTAACTTGATAATAGCCAGAAGTTCAAGAAAACCAAGTACAGCCAGTCCTCCACATTTGCAGGTTACACTTTTGCGGATTTGATTATTCATGGATTATTTGCTGTCACTGCTGCTGCCTCCCTATGCCATTTTTAATAGGAACTGCAAGCCTCATGAGACTGAGAAACTGCAAATGAGGCTTGTAAGTCCCTGTGGGGCAGCAAAGAAGATGGCAGTCAGCCCCACCAGCCACCCACTTCTGCTTTGTGAAGGAATCCTAATGCCTCAAAGGAATCTATGGTGGGTTGAATATGGTAATCATAGTTTTTTTGTGAGTTAAATATGGTTTTGGAAGGCCTGGTGTTATTCACGGCTTTTCCACTTTCACGGGGGTCCTGTGTGGAGGGATGACTGTAGTTTCCTCCAAAGTCTTCTCCTTGATCTGCATCTCCACTTGCCCATCCATAAGTCCTCATGGCTTTTAGATTTGCACCTGGCCTTTAGAGCCCACTTCTTCCACTAGGCAGTGCTTTCACAATTACATAAGGCTCACACTGATTTTATGCTGAAGTTTATCTTTACTTACAGTGCTGCTTGTCTATCAATGCTGTGAGAATTAGGGGGCTTTTAAAATCTTATTAAATAAACTATAGACAATAAGCTATAGAAGAGAAGTGCAGAAATTGACAATCAGTGACTGCGGCCCTCTTTAGCTGTCTGGAACAAATGAAAAAAAGTACTGTCTTGTGAACTTTCTTGTATTTGTCGCTTTTTCCCCACCCTGTGTTCTATGACACAGATCAACTAGGTTATTTTCAGACATGGAAGGAAAAAGGAATTTATACAATGCAGGATTTATATATGGAAAGAAGAGCTAAAACAGAAGAGGAGTTAGCAGATAAATTAGTGCCCATGACAGTTGGTTTGCTCTATATCAAGTGTCCACATTCACAGCTAGATTAGTGGCTAAGAAGGAAACACGAAGATCTCTCACAATGGTTGAAAAAAATATATGCACGGCAATTGAAAGGACAGGTCTCAATTATTTACAATTGCTTATTGGGGCAGAGATATTACACTGAAGCTAGTGTTGAGATAAATTGCAAAATAAATTTAGACATTAAGATAGCAGATGAGAGGTGCATAAATATGTGGAGCTTACTTCCATTTAAATCATGATCTGCAACAGTAAGAGAAACTGCTTTAAAAATCATACATAAATGGTACTGTACTTCAATCTGAATAACCTTTTGAAACTTGAAAAGCCTGAACTGAGGAACTTAAAGAGATTAACTTTAACTGCAGTAATTGACAAAATATAGAAACTTTGAAAATAAACATGGTAAAGAATAATTCCATTTAATTGTTATGATAATAGATCATTGCTTTCCTCAAAAAAGTTGATAACAGCAAGTTCACTCATGTTTAATTTCTGTTGAACTAAAACGAAAACAAACCAGTCTGCTTTACAGGACTGTATGCTGTAAATAGAGTCTGCTGAGAGAAACTTAACTACAGTGTGACATCTAGTGGCCAAAAGAAATTATTGAATCTTTGTTATACAAAGAATATTATGTTATATAAAGAAATGAATTTTAATAGGAAGAAATATAGCGTACTGCACTTGGGAAGAAAGAATGAAATAAGTAGTAGGGGTGTGTAGCTCCTGTCAAAAATGATTTATGACCCTCAGATTTGATTGATTTATGACCTGTCAGATTGGATTGATTTATGACCTGTCAAAAGTGATTGATTTATGACCTGTCAATCTCCCTCCCCCGGAAGTGCTAGGGCGGGACATCCGGAATGGACTGTGTCCCCTCCCCTCCCACGTGGTCCCAGCCGCCCAATGGGGCGATTTCTAAATCGGGTTCTAATTGGGCCCCAGCGGAGCCACGTGACCCCCTCGGATCCACGTGGACCAATCAGGGGTGATTTCCTAGGCGCGTTGCCATTGGCTCAGCGGGCTCGTGTGAGCCCACCCACCACCCTCGACCAATAGGGGCGGATTTGGACCCCTCAGAATCACGTGCGTCAAACCGGCCAATGGGAAGACGCCCTTTGAGAGATATAGTGTGGGGAGAGAAACGGCCATTTTCGCATGCCCGGACAAGTCCTGTGGAGACAACATGGAGGGTACTCCCCATAGACGTGGTCCTGCTCGCTATACTTGGCCTCTTTCACCTTTCGATATTCAACCTAGAAGGCAGTCACCGTTTGATGATCCTGAAAATGCACAATCAACAGTCTGGAGTATGGATTCTGCTGACCAGGACCCAGATCTTGAATGCGATTGCCGTTGTAATTTAAAATCAGCTATCCAGAGGATAGGGAAGATGGGAATTCCTGATATCCCACAGAGCCTAGATGCAGTGGATGGTCCAACCACTCAGACTGAACAGGCGATGGAGGTGGGAAACCCTGAGCCAACTCTACCTACGCTGGTTGAAGAGTTGATGAGCGAAAGCATGGATATTGATTCAGGCTATGAGAGCTCAAAGGTAAGAGCTTTTTTATTATTTAATATTGGTGGGCAGGTTACCAGTTGCCAAGAAGAAAGGGGAATAGGCTGTTTTCTCAAAGCCACCCCCACCAAATATGTATCTATATTATTTCTCTCTCCTTGTTTTCCACACAGGAGGCAGAAGACATGGACGTTGATATTGCTGAGAAACAATCTGACAAGAGTTGTGTGACTGTAAATGTTCCACCTGCTCCTGAGGAGTAAATATGTTTTCTGCTCTTTCTAGCAATAAAAAGTAGTTTGTATTACATCTGTGTGTTCATACTTATTTAGCTGGGAAAATGGCAGGGCATGAAAAAATCCTAAGGGATATATATTATTCATCAGGGGAAGTTGGGAGCTTTGGCGGCATGAACCCCCTCTTTCAGGAAGCCAAAAAACAGAACCAAAAACTAAGGAGAGGGAGGTTACCCAATGGCTTTCTGGGCAGGATGCTTATACGCTACACAGACCAGCGAAAACTCGAAAACTTTAAGAGAAACAAGATTGTTGTATCTAAAGTGGATTCTCAGTGGCAGGCTGATCTAGTTGACATGCATCATTTTTCTAAATACAACAAAGGGTATAAGTATATTTTAACAGTCATAGATATTCTATCTAAATACGCCTGGGCCTTAGCTTTAAAGGAGAAAACTGGTAGAGAGGTGTCCAAAGCCTTTAACACCATTTTCATGCAAGATGGAAGAAAACCTGACAAATTACAGACTGATCGTGGCCAGGAATTTCTAAATAATGCCATAAGTGGTCTATTAAAAAAGCATGGGGTTCATCATTTTGTCACCAATAATGAAGTCAAGGCAGGGGTTGTGGAGCGATTTAATAGAACTTTAAAAACCAAAATGTGGAGGTATTTCACAGCTAATAATACTTTTACCTGTATTGATGTGCTTCCCAGGTTTATAAAAAGTTATAATCAAAGTTTTCACCGAACAATCAAAGCAAGGCCCGCAGATGTTAATGAGTCCAATTCTCTAGCAGTGTGGAAAACAGTATATGGAAAGACTATCCAAACAAAAAAGGAGGTTCCGCTACTCAGAAAAGGAGATCATGTGAGGATTTCTAAAAGCAAGGGCGTTTTTGCCAAGGGATATGAACAGAACTTCACCACAGAAGTATTTATTGTGGACCAAGTCATCAGAAGTACAAATAGACCCGTGTTCCTGCTGAAAGATTATCACGGGGAGGACATAGTTGGGAGCTTTTATCCTGAAGAGTTACAGAAGGTCAATGCAAAACAGGATCAAGTATACAGGATTGAAAAGATCCTAGTCACTAAAGGGCGGGGCAAGAGAAAGCAGCACCTAATGAAATGGTTAGGCTGGCCTAGCAAATTCAACAGTTGGGTGCTTGCTTCTGAAGTGGGTGAACCTGTGTAGAAAGGAACAAAAAGAAAAATGGGGGAAAACGGATTTTATATCACACTCCCCAGCAATGCCTGTGCAACAGTTTTTCCACAGAATACAACTTCAAACTTTACTATTGCTTTAGCCAGACCCCTGGAACTTCTGGGGGCCTGGGAAGTAGGTTTAGCTGAAATACAGTATCCACCCACTTGGAATACTATCAATTCTGAGACAAAATTTGTGATTGCAAGTGAAAACAAGACATGGCCCTTCAATCTGCAACACGGCTATTATTCCAGTGTTCCTCAACTGTTGGAAAACATGAACAACCTGATGACAGCGGGCCGTGACCCTCCTGAAGTGCTTCTACATTATGATCCAGTGACCAGAAAGGTTAGGCTTAAATCAAACGGGCCATACAAAATCCTAACTGGAGGAAGACTAGCCCACATATTAGGACTGACTCCCAATCAGTCAGCCAAAAATCCACCCTTCACAGCAGACATCACTGGGGGTTTCAACACCTTATATATTTACACAGATATTGTGGAACATCAGATAGTCAGGGACTTCTATGTGCCTTTGCTGCGTTGCGTGCCTGTGCAAGGGCAGAACAATGAATGTTTCAATACTGGTTATGACAAACCTCACTACATCCCTGTAAGTAAGCATCACATAGACACCATCACCATTGAGATAAAGACAGACCAGAACCAAAAAGTGTCATTTCGCTTTGGTAAGGTGATTGTGAAGCTACATTTCTGTCCCAGGAGAATACTGAATCTTTAAAGATGGTGATCCTGAAACCATATGGTGACCTGGCCCTTTATAGAGATTATTACAGGGCCCAGGCAGGAAATGGGCTTCCGGGGTATCAGGGGATCCCTGTTATGTATGGGTCTGGGCTTGGTGGGATTTTCAGAAGCCTTTTCAGAAAAGCAGTTCCACTTTTGAGAAGAGGCCTGACCATCATTAAACCCCATGTTAAAACTGCTGTTCATAATATTGCTAAAGATGTGGTCGGGGAAGTGACTCAGGCCGTGATAAATAAAAGGAACCCCATAGCTCCGCAAGAAGGATCAGGCCTGATGTATGTCCAAAGGAGGAAGGGTCAAAAAAGAAAAGCATCACGGGTGAGGACCTATTAACCTCAAATCCCTTAGGATTTTTTCATGCCCTGCCATTTTCCCAGCTAAATAAGTATGAACACACAGATGTAATACAAACTACTTTTTATTGCTAGAAAGAGCAGAAAACATATTTACTCCTCAGGAGCAGGTGGAACATTTACAGTCACACAACTCTTGTCAGATTGTTTCTCAGCAATATCAACGTCCATGTCTTCTGCCTCCTGTGTGGAAAACAAGGAGAGAGAAATAATATAGATACATATTTGGTGGGGGTGGCTTTGAGAAAACAGCCTATTCCCCTTTCTTCTTGGCAACTGGTAACCTGCCCACCAATATTAAATAATAAAAAAGCTCTTACCTTTGAGCTCTCATAGCCTGAATCAATATCCATGCTTTCGCTCATCAACTCTTCAACCAGCGTAGGTAGAGTTGGCTCAGGGTTTCCCACCTCCATCGCCTGTTCAGTCTGAGTGGTTGGACCATCCACTGCATCTAGGCTCTGTGGGATATCAGGAATTCCCATCTTCCCTATCCTCTGGATAGCTGATTTTAAATTACAACGGCAATCGCATTCAAGATCTGGGTCCTGGTCAGCAGAATCCATACTCCAGACTGTTGATTGTGCATTTTCAGGATCATCAAACGGTGACTGCCTTCTAGGTTGAATATCGAAAGGTGAAAGAGGCCAAGTATAGCGAGCAGGACCACGTCTATGGGGAGTACCCTCCATGTTGTCTCCACAGGACTTGTCCGGGCATGCGAAAATGGCCGTTTCTCTCCCCACACTATATCTCTCAAAGGGCGTCTTCCCATTGGCCGGTTTGACGCACGTGATTCTGAGGGGTCCAAATCCGCCCCTATTGGTCGAGGGTGGTGGGTGGGCTCACACGAGCCCGCTGAGCCAATGGCAACGCGCCTAGGAAATCACCCCTGATTGGTCCACGTGGATCCGAGGGGGTCACGTGGCTCCGCTGGGGCCCAATTAGAACCCGATTTAGAAATCGCCCCATTGGGCGGCTGGGACCACGTGGGAGGGGAGGGGACACAGTCCATTCCGGATGTCCCGCCCTAGCACTTCCGGGGGAGGGAGATTGACAGGTCATAAATCAATCACTTTTGACAGGTCATAAATCAATCAAATCTGAGGGTCATAAATCATTTTTGACAGGAGCCACACACCCCTACTATTCCAGTTGCATAGACTCCACTGGTCTCCTCTAGTAACCAGAAAAAAACAGGGACTCAGGTCCACTACTCTGCCAGTAAGAGCCATACAGCCCCAAGGCAGTGATGAAGCCAGTGACCATACCATACCATACCATACCAGGGATGTAAAGCGCAGCCCTCTAGATGTTGTTGGAGTACAATTCCCTTCACTGCCTATGTTGATTAGGACTGATGAGAACTGTAAGCCAAAAAGCCTCTGGATGTACATACTTTGCCCATACTCTCCAAAAGCACATGATGCCACTTACCCATTTACGTTGGCAGCCGCAAGATTAAATATGATACCTATAACCCACATGGTACAGCCTAGTTTTGACCATAACCAATCTGTATAAACCTTGGAAAATAATAGGCATCAACATTATTTACTAAAAGTAATCAACATCTTCATCCAGTAGGTGGTAGCCATGCAACATATCTGGAGTATTAGCATTTCTGTTCTTTGACCTCATCTGGTTTCTGCTGATGGTTATTGAAAAAGTGTATGTTTGTATGGGGCTGTTATTTCCAGTTCTAGATATAGCTGCCATTTGACTGCTATGTATCTAGCCTATACTAGAACAATATGTTTCACAAATAAGACATTTTCTTAAGCTAGGTGCCATGGGCCAAACCATCCAGAACTATGCTTGATGTTCCAAACTTGTTTTAAAACCCCAATATCTTCCTTATTTTTTGACTTACTGGTTTAACTATGATCTTCTCTCTAACTGAGCTACCACAACTGGCATGGCATAGGGTTTGGGTTTTGGGAATATGACCCTGGAGACCAAGGTTCAATTGCTGGCTTACCATGGCCATTTGACAGCCTGTTACAGTGCTATGATTCCAATTTCACATCCTCCAACCCGGGGGTTTTGATTTTGGGGAGGGGCCGGGGGCCCTTTGAAACTGCAAACCCCGGGATTCCGAAAGTGTTGAAAGTGGAATCATAGCGCTAAAAAGGCTATGTGGAAATAGCCCATGGAAATCCGCTGAGTGACCTTGGGTGCACGATACACATTCAGCCCCAGAAACCCCTGTGATAGGTTCCCTTAGGGTTCCCTTTAAGTCAGAAACCACTTGATGGCATGCATGAACAAACCACAACAGTCTTTCCTTGCTGAAGAACAGGTTTCACAAGGTATTTTGCAATGACACATGGACTGCTGTTGCATGGATTAGGAAAAACTGTGTTTTTCAAAAATTGTTTCTCTCAAAATATACGGAAGGGAAGGATCAGACCAATGTTACCAGAGGGAGTTTCCCAAAGACCTCAAGGCTTGGTTTCTTTTCTCCATTCCTCAGGTCAAGAAGAGCATTCTTAGGCTGAGCGCACTGCTTTGAAATGTAAGTATGTATTCTTGACTCTTTAACTTTAGTTCCTCTGATATCCTTATCAGCTCTGATGATTCTAAGCAGCATTTCCCAAATACTGTTATAAATAACAATGGTAAAAGAGGGCAGCCTTGTCTCGTCCCTTTTTTTAATTCTTATTTTTCTTTTTCTCACCATTGATTATGATTTGAGCATTTGTATTTTCGTATATTTCTCCAATCCATGGCCAAATTTTTCTCCACAATTCATCTTCCTAAGTAATTGTAGCATAAATTCATGTTTGATGTTATCAAAAGCTTTTTCTATAACAAATATCATAGCAAATTTCTTCTTGTTATGTTTTTCATAATATTCTATCATGTTAATTAATGTTCTTAGGTTATCTCTTATTTGTCTTTTAGGTAAGAATCCACTTTGACTTCATGTATTATCTCATTTAAGTTTTTTTTCGTTCTTTCAGCCAATATATTTGCAAATATTTTATAATCTACATTGAGAAGGGATATCGGTTGATGTTTTAGGATCTCGAGAATCCTTCCCTTCTTTCAATATTAACATAATGTTTGCTTCATTCCAAGATGCAGGTTTTCCTTTGTCAACTATTTCATTAAACATTCTATGCATCGGCTTTAGTAATTCGTCCTGACATATTTTATAAATAAAAAAAAAAACCATCGGGCCCCTGGTGATTTTGCTAGTTCTACTTTTTTAATAGCTTCCAGTATCTCCTTCATTTTAATATTTGCATTTAAAGCATTTTTTTGTTCTTCTGTCAATTCAATTATGTCTTGTTTCTCCAAATATTTTTGTATCTTGTTATTTCCCTCCGAGCTATAATTATTTTGATATAACTCCTTGTAATGTTTCCTAAAGAAGTTTTTATATTTTCTTATCTGTTACAATTTCTTTTCCTTTATAGGCTTGAAAAATTAAGTTTCTTTCTTTTCTTTCTCTCAGTTTAGAGCTAACCATCTACCTAGTTTGTCTGCTCCTTCAAAATGTTTTTTTTTCATTATCTTTAATTTTCTCTCAATTTCAATTATATTTTCTTTCCCTTATTTTTTCTTGTAGAATCCTATTTCTTTCCTTAATTTCTCGTTACATGTACCCTTTTCTTAATTTTTCTTCCTTTATTTTAATCTCTCTCTCCATTTCTTTCACTTTCTCTTGTCTTTTAGTCTTCCACTCCAATTACTTAATAATAAACCTCTCATGACTGTTTTTCCCGGGGCCCCAAATTGCCTTCATAGAAATACCCCGTCATGTTTTCTTCAAAGTAGAGCTTTAAGGCCTCCTTCGCTTTTTTGATGTATTCTTTATTTTGCAGTAGAAACTCATTACCTTCCAATTTTGATAGATATTTTTTCCCCTCAATTTCAGTTTCATTTGAATTGGATTATGATCTGAGGTAATTTTTGGTAGGATTTCCATATCTTGTATTTTTTAAATGTTTAGAAATGAGAAACATGTCTATTTTACATCGATGATGACTATTGGAATAATAGGTAAATCCTTTCTCTTCAGGATGTTTTAACTTCCACACATCAATCAAAGAAGTCTCTTCCATTAATTTAAAGAAAGTCTTTGGTAATTTCCCTTGTTTTTGTTTTTTTCTGCTTATTTGATCTATCTTCCACTGATCCAAACCGCATTCATATCCCCCATAATGAAAATATTTTCTTGGTTCTTTTCAATTGTGTATTTTATTATTTCTTCTCTTATTTTGTCATAGAATTCACTTTTCTTTTCCTGTGGCGCATATATTCCGACCAGCAGTAATGTAAAATCTGGGATTTGAATTTTAATCCCAATAAAACCCCTTTGGGCATCCCGGAAAATTCCTCTGGTGAATATTTTGAATTTACATAAATAGCTACTCCTCTCTTCTTTTTGCTTTTGCCAAAATATAGCACTTTCCAAGTTTAGGATTTCGTAAATAATTCATCTGCATCTTAATTTTTGTCTCTTGTATACAAATAACATCTGAATTGATCTTCTCTAAAAAAAAATACTTGTCGTTGTTTATAACTTGAATTCAAACCTTGTACATTCCATGATAAAACCTTTAAAGCCATTTTTCTTAAAATTTTTTTATTTCACTTCTCTTTGATTCTAATTCTATTAGTTCTTTTTCTTGTTCCTCTTTGGTTCTCTTTCAGTTCCTCTCCTTCATCTCTACTTCTTCTTAACTCCTATTGTCCCTTTTTTCTCTATCACAGTCATGAATTATATCCTCTTTCGTCTTTTAAAATTTTTCCCAAAATCTTTTAAGCTTTTTTTGCAATTCATATGCTTGTGTTGGTGTGGTGTTTTTTGTGTTGTTACCTTATATCTTCCTAACTTATAAGTAAAGGACACCCCTTGTCCTTTCCCATTTGTATCTTATTTTATGTCGTTGTAATAGTTGAGTCAAACTTCTGTATTCTTGCCTTCGTTTAAAACTTATATGGAACATCTTTAAATAGTTTTACTTCTTTTTCTTCCACCATTAATTTTTTATCATAATTCTTCTGAAAATTTTATCTCTCATCCAAGTTCTTGTAAAAGAAACAATAATGTCCCTTGGTAAATTCTTCTCTTTTGCTATTCTTGACTCCAGCTTGAAAATTCTGTCATTTTGTTTCCATCTTCTCTTCAGTCATTTCCATATAACCTGCTAGTTCTGAAATTATTCTTTGATATAAATTTCCCCCCCTTCTCTAAAATTCCTCTAATTTTAATACATTTTCCAATATCTCATTTCATACTTCTCCAATTCATTCTCACTTTTTTCTGCATGTCTTTCACAGTCTTTTCCCTTTTACTTCTCATTGTTTCTGTATTTATTTTTTCAATCTTCTTATTAAAGCCTTCCAATTCTTTTTTAATATCCATCTTAATTTCTGCCCTCATTTCTTTTAATTCTTGTCTTTTTTCATGTTTGAAATTTCTTATTTCTTCTAATATCTGTTGCACCACTTCTGGAAAAATAGTTTCCCCTGGGTTGTCTTCATTCCACTGTTAATGCGATTGTACCTGTGAGGTTCCTTCTTTCTTGAGTCATTTCTTCACTCTTATCCTTTAATACTTCTTACAATTAATAGTTAACCCTTAAGCTTTCAAACTCAATATAAGATCAAAAATATCTCTATCAATCTCAGTTTTACACTTTATCTTATAGTTAGTGTTAATAATATTATTTTCCTTGGTATCTACTATTTGCCCACTGGATAACTCTCATTAGGATCTATTATTCACTTTTTATTCTTTTTCTTATAATCTAATAACAATGTTAGTTTATTTTTCCCCCCTTTTTCCCTTTCCCAAATCAATTTATCTCAATGTAGCACAATCTCTACTTAAATGTTCTATTATAACTACTTATCCAGTTATATTGTACTGCTTACTGCTTACCACTACTTTACCAATTATACTTATTAACACAATATTTACTTATAAATTCAATTATTTATAACAGCAATATTTATAAAAACAACAATTTAAAGATTGTCAGTCTCAAAATTTCCTTTTCTTCAGTATTTCATTTCCTTATAAAATTTATTCCCCCAATAACATTCAAAATCAATTCCACTGTGTCAATTCATTCTATTATAAATTATTTCATAAAATTCTTATCTCTATTTCCTCTTTTTCTTATCCTCACAGTTAACTCAATGTAAATTAATGTTAATTAATATGTTGAAAAACCCGCCAGGGGCATTACCATCAATAGGAAAAACATCACAGCTAACACGAGGCAGCAGGCTAACAGTCTTTATTGCGGGCAATAGATCAAGTAGCAGACTATTAAGTTACAGCGCAGCGAGCCATCTCCTCGTCCAGAGCAGAAAGGAAAGGAAAACAAGAAAAAGGCACAGCCTGTTCAAAAGCCGTGTTTTTAAGTATACATATTCAATAACAAGGCGTTCCCTTAACCATAACAATGTTGCGGCTGCAGGCAGCAGAAGACCTTGAATACGTTTAGGTTTCACACGGGAAGCGTTCACAGAAAGCTAGACTAAACAACTACAAGCAGCTTTGCGTTCTCACCCTCTAGTGGTGGGAAAATATGAAGCCAGGAGTAACAACAGGTCCCATCATGCTTCTCAACCTGTGACACTCCCCTACTCCTTGCGAAATATTTTCAGCTACCTTGCATTGGAGACTCCATCAACCCCAGTTTGCTAACGTGCTGACTAAATGCATTAGCAGGAAGTGGCTTGGTAAACACATCAGCCACGTTTTCTTCTGAAGACACATAGGTAAGGGACACTTTTCCTTCTTGTACATATTGTTTCACATTGTGAAATTTGATGTCAATGTGTTTTGATAGAGAAGACACCCAGTCAGACACTGCCATTTGAATGCAGGTTTGTGAATCACAACATATTTGTATTGGTAATGGCACAGACACATGCAGGTCTTGTAGCAACTGCAAGAACCAAACCAACTCAGTACAGAGCGCAGATAGGCTCACAAACTCTGCCTCTGCAGTTGACAAAGCAAGACAAGACTGTTTTTTAGCCTTCCAGTCGATTGCTACACCACTGTATTTGACAAGAAAACCAGTTGTGCTTTTGCGGTCCACAGTATCCTCAGCGAAATCACTGTCTGATGAACAGACAAGGTTTGGCATCTGATCAGGACAAATGCTTAGGCAATAATCAAGGGAACCTTTTAGGTACCTGAGTACCCTTTTCACACCCTGCCAATGATACTGGGTTGGCTTAGCACACGCTCTGCACAGAATGTTGACACTTAAAGCAATATCAGGCCGGCTAGTACCAGCTAAGTACAAAAGGCTCCCAATGACAGACTGATATAGGTGTATATCAGGAAATAATTTCTCACAGGTATTTTTCAAAAAACCTGGCACCATTGGAGTTTGTACCGGTTTGCAGTCAGACATTTGACACAATTCTAACAATTTTACAATCTTTTGTTTCTGACACAGCAGAATACCTTTTTCAGTTCTCTGTACTTCAATTCCAAGAAAGCTTTGTACTGGGCCTAGGTTTTTCACCTGAAACCTTTTCCCCAGCTCTTTCTCAAACACTTGCACTTGTTTTTGTGTAGCACTGACCAAGCATAGATCATCCACATATGCAAGGAGAATTTCCAAACTCTCCCCTTTCCCTCGAACATATACACAGGGATCAGCAAGGCTTTGTATGAACCCACACCCTTGCAGGGCATTGTGTAAACAAATATTCCAACACCTGGCAGATTGCCGTAATCCGTAAAGCGCTTTCCTCAAAAACCAAACTTGGTTTTCTCTCCCCTCTACTACAAACCCATCAGGCTGAAGCATGTACACTTTTTCCTCTAAATCAGCATTAAGATAAGCAGTAGAGATGTCAAAGTGAGTAATAACAGCTTTTCTCTGAGCTGCTATGGCAGACACCAATCTGATGGACTGGGCTTTCACAGTCGGGGAGTAAATCTGATCCAGATCACTGGTATCTTGCAAGAACCCGCATGCCACTAGGCGCGCTTTATATTTCACATGCCCATCAGCAGTGGGTTTCAACTTGTAGACCCATTTGCTGTCAATTGGCTTCACACCCTTGGGCAAATTACAAAGAGAATACACATCATGCTGAATAATGGAATCCATTTCACTCTGCATTGCATCCCACCAGGGTTCTGCCTGTTGCTCAGGCATTTTCACAACATCAGCAAAGCACTGAGGCTCACAGTTTACAGCGCGCACACGAACTGCGAGAGACTCAGGGGAAAAACGTTTAGGTGGAATGCCTTTCGTTTTTCTTTGAGACCGTCTGGGGATGGGACGACCCTGCAAAGGTTCGTCCCTGTCCTCAGCACTGCGAGACCTTTTCACTGAGCCCTCGCGTTCTCTCTCCCCTGTGCAAGACCTTCGCACATCACTTACAGCTCTTCTCCTCCACGCGCCTCTCTCCTCTTCTGTTTCAATCCTTGAGGAACTGGGAGCGGAGGCTGGGAGTGGAGCAGAGACTGAAGGCTGCAGTGGCTGAGAAGCTGGCAGACCAGCCACAGGGAGAAAAACTTCAGACGCTGCCTGGACACGCGACCAATTAGCGTGTTCCTCAAAAGAGGCATTCCTAGACACCACACAGGAATTGCCACCAGCGTAAAAACGATACCCCTTGCAGTTGGGCTCATAGCCAACAAAACGCATACGCTGGGCCTTAGGCTCCCCCTTCCTTCTTTGCCCCTTGGGGATGTGCACCCAAGCAAAACTCCCAAAGACTCTCAGATGTGCAATGGAAGGTTGTTTACCAAACAAACACTCATAGGGAGTAGTATTAACCACAGAACTCCACAGCCTGTTGTGTATGTAACAGGCAGTCAGAATTGCCTCACCCCAAAAACTCAGAGGCAGATCTGCATCAAGCAGCAAACTATGCATTCGAGTCTGCAGAACTCCTGCATTCCGCTCAGCCACTCCATTCTGATGAGGAGAATAGCCGGCAGTCGCCCTGTGCACTATACCCTGTTTTTTGATCCATTGTTGCAAGTTCTCCGACAGGAATTCCATTCCTCTGTCGGTTTGAAGCTTTTGCAGGGAATAACCAAATTGCCTTTCAACCAAGGAACACCAGTTCTTGAGAACTTGACACACATCAGACTTTTGTTTCAACAAATAGCAGAAAATGAACCTGCTAAAATCGTCTACGAGAATGACGAAATATCTAGCTCCCCCTAGGGAAGGTTTACTCATAGGACCCACAATATCACAGTGTACCAACTGAAATGGGGCGGTTGGTACACGAAAACTAACTCTCGGTGCTGGGAGTTGTTTAGATTTAGCTTGCTTGCAAATAGCACAGTCAAGAAAGACATTGCAAGGCTTCAAAGTACACCCTTTACAACAACCAGCAAGCCTCTTTAACACAGGAAAGCTTGCGTGCGCTGCGCGCCGGTGGAGGAGATGAAGGCACTCATCATGTTGTGGGACATTGCCATACACATTACACACAGTGTGTCGTGGCTCAAGAAAGAACAGCCTCCCTTCTCGTGTAGCCACGGCACATACCACCCCATCTTTGAGGATTTTACCTTGCTTCCCATAGAACTCAACTTTGAACCCTGACTCTGTTAGTTGCCCCACAGAAAGCAAACAGAAATCAAGAGAGGGAACAAACAAAACATTTTTCAAACCCATGTCAAGGGCAGGGACAAAAGCTACACCTTCGCCACAAACTTTAGCCTTTGTCCCATCAGCTAATGTCACAGAGGAAACACTGGCAGAATCCAAACAGTCAAATAAATCTTCAGAATTGACCAGGTGCTGGGAACAGCCGCTGTCTAGAAGCCAACCGGAATCACCTGCCTCCTCAGAGTCCGAAACAGCGTCCGCAACAGCATCTCCCACGGCAACAGCAACTCTCAGCCGTCCTCTGGCCCGTCCTCCTCTGCCTCCTCTGCCACGGCACCTGGCACCAGCGCCTGTGAAGCTTTGCTCCCCTTGCTTCAGGAGCGGGCAATCACGCTTCAGATGAGAAGCAGACCCACAGCGAAAGCACCTTCGCACAGCATGGGCTCTCACCAGCCCCTCCTGCCTCGCCTCAGCAGCCGGAGAACTTTTTCTCCCAGCACAGGCCTCTGCAGCTGGAGCCGGCTGTGGGGGAGTCTCTGCATTCCTTGCGCGCTTTTCCTCTTCTTCCAGCAGACGAGCAGAAACCAAAGGAACGGTTAACTCCCTCTCTGGCATGGATTGAAGAGAGGACACCACCAGATTCCAGGAACTATCAAGAGAATTCAAGATGCAAAATACCTTGTCACTTTCAGGCAACACTTTGCCTCTCTCCCGAAGTGACGAAAACAGCTCCAACATCTCAGCCAAATGCTGCCTCACCGGGACACCGGGGGCCAGTTTCATCCCATATAAACGGGCGCACAGGGCGTACTTGCCGGCTGCTGATTGACTCAAAAACAACTCCCGCAGCCTCGCCCAGGCCTCACGAGGGGTGGCAAGATCCCTGATATGTGTGAGCTGGTCATCCTCCACAGCCAGAAAGAGGACAGACATGGCACGCCTCGTTGCCGCTGCTATCTCCGCAGCAGTCCCCTGCAGAGTCGGGGGAGCTGTGAAAGCACCCCACAGCCCCTCAGCTTGCAAATACTTCTCCATGCGAGCTGACCATGCCAAGTAATTAGTTGCATTTAGCTTAACGAGAGGCAGGCCCCCAGGCACCACATGAGCCATTGTAAAAACACCTCAAAAAACACCTCTCAAAACCATCCTCTGCTACCATGTTGAAAAACCCGCCAGGGGCATTACCATCAATAGGAAAAACATCACAGCTAACACGAGGCAGCAGGCTAACAGTCTCTATTGCGGGCAATAGATCAAGTAGCAGACTATTAAGTTACAGCGCAGCGAGCCATCTCCTCGTCCAGAGCAGAAAGGAAAGGAAAACAAGAAAAAGGCACAGCCTGTTCAAAAGCCATGTTTTTAAGTATACATATTCAATAACAAGGCGTTCCCTTAACCATAACAATGTTGCGGCTGCAGGCAGCAGAAGACCTTGAATACGTTTAGGTTTCACACGGGAAGCGTTCACAGAAAGCTAGACTAAACAACTACAAGCAGCTTTGCGTTCTCACCCTCTAGTGGTGGGAAAATATGAAGCCAGGAGTAACAACAGGTCCCATCATGCTTCTCAACCTGTGACATAATAAATACCAATAAATATATATATATATAAATAATTATTAATCAAAATATTTCCCTATATATCAGTTAAATATATAAAATATTAAATTAGTTCTATATATTTGTTTGTAACATTGAATATTTACAATACCATATTTGCCCTTATCAATTGTTTATATGAGTTTTCAAATTAGTTCTATACTTATTTATTTAATCTTCTTATATTTCTAGTTTCCTCGTCCCTTTATGTAAAGTTCTCTTCTGTCTTCTTCTTTTATCTCAATATAGTCTTTCTTTGCTTTTAGCTTCTTTGCTTCTATTTATAGTCCTCTGTTGTCTCTCTGTAGTTCCTTATCTGATTATATCCTATATTTAATTATATCTTACGAAAGTCTTCAATCTTAATATCCGTCAATACTCAACTATCAACTTCTATTTTTTAGTCTTTAATATCTCTGTGTATTTATTCTTTCTTTTACTGTTGATGCTTTCTTCTTCTGCTCTGCCTCTGTTTGTCTCCGTTGTCTTTTCACCCGTCACTTTGTTTTCAAGCAGTATAACATTCCGCCATCTTCTGTACCTCTGACCCAACTTTTCTCCATTTCTGTCCTCCATTCCAAGTAAATTAACAACCAATGTCCTTTTCTATTCCTTCTATTTTCTTCTATTTCTATTTATCTCTAATCTTTAATATTCACTCTTTATTCTTTGTTCTTAGTATTAATAAGTATATAATCCAAGTCCTTTTTAAATCACACAAAGGAGTATTTTAATATTCTACTCCTTCTTCTATTTCAATTTGTGAAGTTGTTGGTTCAGCCCACTGCTGAGGATCCTTTCACCAAAAGTAGAGTCCAGACCATCTTTTCAATATATCATTAGATATGTAAGCTACCTCTACAGTTTAAAAAATTTCTTGTGTCTCTTCAGTCGCCCCAGCGCGGACGTGGCTGCTCTCCGACCGCACTCGTCATCTTCTCTGAGCCAGCTGTTATTATAGTTGGTTCTTCAAGATCGGCAACTTTTTCAGGTCTCCTTTGAGCCCCCTCTGAACCCCCTTTATCGGAGAGGTTATGGGCCGGTTCTTAGATTTTTCACTCTGCTGGGTGAAAATTTAGTGACCTATGTTGTCACTAAGCTGCCACACAATCCG
Source organism: Iguana delicatissima (assembly GCA_948472985.1). Taxonomy (NCBI): domain Eukaryota; kingdom Metazoa; phylum Chordata; class Lepidosauria; order Squamata; family Iguanidae; genus Iguana; species Iguana delicatissima. Next base: position 273,551 of record CAOKZL010002367.1, on the reverse strand, counting down.
CCATTTTCTCCCCCCAACATGTACGATGTTTCATGATATTTTATGTGGCATTTCACCATTTGCAATAAGCCGCCTACATTAATCCTACTGTAATGTGCTCCCAAATTTCCTGAACAATCAAGTCAAGAATACAAATTGAGGGCGTATGCTGACGATCTTGTGATTTTTCTTGAAGATCCAAAGTCAAGCGTGAAAAAATTACTGGAAACAACTAAAAAATTTGGAGAGATAGCAGGATTTAAAATTAATAAGGGTAAAACAAAAATCATAACAAAGAATATGACTAAAAAAGAAATGGAAGAGATAATATGGGATTTGAGATAGAAAAAAATATAAAATATTTATATTTAAAATATAAAATATTTAGGGATTGCAATAGCAAAACAAAACAATGAATTGTATGAAAATAATTACAAAAAATTATGGACTGACATAAAGATAGAAATTCAGAAATGGTCTAAATTGAGGTTATCTTTATTGGGAAGGATAGCATCAATTAAAATGAATATTCTTCCAAAAATTAATTATCTTTTTCAAAATCTTCCAATAATAATCAACAAAGGATGTTTCTGTGATTGGAAGAAAGATTTATCGAGATTCATTTGGGGAGGGAAGAAGCCAAAAATAAAGTGGTAGATGTTAATAGAGAGAAAAGAAAGAGGAGGATTTGGTGTACCAGATCTTGAAATATATTACAAAGCAAATGCCCTGACCTGGTTGAAAGAATGGATAATTCTTGAAAATGAAAGAATGTTGGAATTGGAAATATCAGAATTGAAATTTGGCTGGCATGGATATCTTTGGTATAATAAAAGCAAAGTAGATAAAGAATTCCTCAACCATTATCTTAGAAGGGCATTATTAGAAATGTGGAAGAAATTTAAAAGGAAAATGTATATTAAAATCCCGTTATGGCTATGTCCCCACGAAGCCTTATTTGGAAGATGGCGAGATGAGAAAGAAAAATGGATCAGATATGAAGATATTTTAGTAGAAGAAAAGACAAGTCTAAGAATAAAAACAAGAGAGGAACTAGAGACGGAAGGTTTCAAATGTAAATGGTGCTTATATAATAAATTGAAAGCAAGATTTAAAATGGATAACAAATTGGAAGGATTTGAAAGTTTAAGGAAAAGAAATGAATTTGAAAATGTCATTCTTGAAAAAAAAAGACCATATAGTGGCTCAATTATACAAAATATTATTAAACAGAGTATTAGAGACAGAAATAATTAAAGATTCAATGATACAATGGGCAAGAAATATAGGACATGAAATTAGTTTGGAACATTGGGAGAAAAGCTGGAAGAACACACAACAATTTACATTAGCCTAAAAGTTGAAAGAAAATTACTTTAAGATGCTCTATAGATGGTACTTAGACCCAGCAAAATTAAGGAAAATGTACAAAGTTTCCAGTAAATGTTGGAAATGTAAGACAGAAGAAGGAAAAAATTTTCATATGTGGTGGTCATGCCCTGAAGCTAAAAGATATTGGAAAAACATTCAAAAGAAAATATTGGAAATATTACAAATTAATATTCCTTTGCACCTTGAAATATTTCTTTTAAATATGTTACATCAAATAGAAAAAGAGCATATAAGATATTGGGGAATAATTCTATATATGGTATCAAATGCAAGGATTACTTATGTAAAGTACTGGAAGTGTGAACATATACCTGATATCGAGGAATGGGATGTTAAACTATCAGAAATGATAATGATGGATGATTTGACAATGGCACTTAAGGGTGAAACAAGAGGGGAAAATAGGGAAGAACTGAAACCAATTAAAGAATACAAACAAAGAAAATGGGTGATTCAGAAAGAAACATGAAAAGAATGAAAATAAGCAAAGATAGGGGAAAAGGAAATAGAAAAATATATTTTCAAAATTATATGGCAAGTCATATAAAAAGGGAAATTATCTATTTATCTATCTATTTATGTAGATTAAAATAGAAGATCAATAGAAGAAGAAGAAATAGAAATAGAATTAGATGTTGGATAGGTATATAAATTTATAAGTATATAGGTATACAAATTTGATTGTATATATTTCTTTGCTTTCTGTTTCTTATATATTTATAAAAAGAAAGAATGATTATTTGTAAATATTGTTTGTTATAACTTTAATAAAAATAAAATTAAAAAGAAATAAAAAAAGAAATGTAAGTATATATATTTTTACTGTGGGCAGTCTGCTTTGAAGTGTCAGCTCTATAGTCTCTAGGGAGTCAACATGTCCTCCTTCTACTCCCTCTTCTTCCCTCAATATTTCTTAGCCATGCCTGTGTCAGGCCACACGCTTTCTCTGTCATGGAAAATACTAGTACGCTGAATGCGTATTCGTTGCAGATTGCTCTGATGCATGTAATCACTGTTAAAGGGCCACTATGTATCCAGGCTTGTACTACTAACCGCTGTTACATTGGATCCAAAGGGCCACCTGCTGTTAAGTTGTTCTTGATGGAGAGGGAGAGCGGGAATAGGCCAGAAAGTGGAAGTTAAGACTGATGGTGCTAGGATGCTGTAAGAATGGAGTGGTGGGGAGATAAGGATAGAGAAGCATGTAGACGGGCCATCATGGTCAAGAATGTGTGGATTGGTGGCCAGCACCAGCCTGGGAAAGTACAAGGAGGATAGATTCATGGAGGAAATTTTCCACTTTGATCAGTCAATGCCTTATGCATTCAAATTTGTATTGATAACCTGTAAAAGAGAGCTTCTGTAGAAGTGTACTGTGTTGCTCATGCTGCTTCATGGAAGAAACTGCTGTTAAATTCAGAGTGAGTTTTGTGCTGGTGACCTATCCAGCACATGACAGTATGGCACCAATGCGCAGCTGTAGGGAGCATACAGCACAAGGAAACACTGAATTCCCTTAGTATTTGCTGCCTCAGGAGTCTCTGAATAGTGCAATGAAGAATTGCTGGGTTGTGGTTTTCCCCACTTCCCCTACCATACCCTGCATGGTTGAAGCTGCAGCACAGTTTCCTCATTGCAATGATTAATTAGGAGATGGGGGGGGGTCTACAACCTGATTGGAAAAAAGTGAAAATGTTGGAAAAAATGTCTTTTTGCTTAGGAATGTTTCTTTGCTCGGGCAACAGATCACATGTTAAAAGCAGTAGTTGGAAAAGTGTTAAAAACAGAACTGAGATTTTTTTTTTCTTTTCTGTCCAGAGCAGATCTTAAAAAATTATCCTAGGCTGGATTACAATCCCCATGTGTTGTTAAAAGCACCAAAAAGTGTTAAAAGCAATAAATGGTTAGTGGGTGTGGTGTGGGCATGGCCTGGTTGTCCCTCCTGTGGGGATTCCTAAGGAAATCTCCAGCAGGGAGGCCTCAGACTGCTTCAGGTGCTTAGAAGAGGAGCACAAGACTTCTAGCTGGGACTCCTGGCATGTTTTCTATATGCTGCTTTTTTGAAACTCTTCTTTAGATTTTAAGTTTTTTGAAATAGTGATAATGTTATAGTGTTATAACAGTACAAGCTTTTGAAGCTTACTGCATCAGGGTGTTTAGCAAACATCTTTCCACATATTTCCATTGTGTGTGTTGAGGGATGAATAAAGAGGGACAATTCTCTCTTGCAAATGCCTTCATCATGATTCATCCCACTAGCAATGTGTGAGTGCGCCCAAGTCGCCTATTGACTTATGGCAACCCCATGAAATTCATAGGATTTTTAAAGGCAAGGAATACTCAGAAGTGGTTCTATCAGTTTCTTTCTCTAGTCCACAGCACCTGGTATCCAGATAGGCACCTGAGCCTGAGATCAGACAGGTACCTTTAGGGTGCTTAGGCTACTAACAAAGCACATTGCATCAAATTTTTCAAGCACAGAATTAGGTTATAACTAAGTGATTTTTTTTTCAAAGTAAAAGCACAATAGTAGAGAAGCACACCAGCTTTATATTGGAATTTTGATCCTTTGAATTTAACAGGCATTTAACCCTGTGTTGTGCAGGGAAGAGTGCATCAAGGGATTTGTCTGGGAGTGAATTTTGCTTTGATCTTTTTTTTTTCTAAACCCTTTGTTTTCAACTATCCCACTGGCCAGGCTGAGGCCATTTCCACACTAGCCTGTTATAGTGCTATTATTCTACTTTCAACATCCTATGGAATCCTGAGTTTGCAGTTTAGGGAGGGGCTAGTGGACCCAGGATTCCATAGGATGTTGAAAGTGGAATAATAGAACTATAACAGGCTAGTGTGGAAATGACCTGTGTCGCCATTTTGAGTGTGTTTCAGAGCCTCCCGTGCGGCCATTCCCTGGTGAATCATGTTGTATCCCCTGCACTGTCTTGCATAGATTTTTACCTTTAGATATTTTTAAAGTGTTCCCCCTGCTTTCACTGCTCTATGGTGACGTTCTTGTCATATTTCCTCACAGAGTGTCTCAACATGTGTGGAAAGGAACGTACTTCTCTGCTTCTGCAACCCAGCCACTACACATTCTTTGTTGCTAGAAATGAGCATCTTGTTGGATGGGGGGTGGGAGGTGGGGGTGAGGGGAACAGTGTTACCCTGATTTCTGGGGTCCCTTGGGGGACACCTCAATGTGCTCCACATAATGGGAAATAGAAACTAGCCAGAGCACGAGCAATAGCAATGTGAGAGGCAGGGTAACCTAGTGGGGTCTTTTTACCCAGTTTTTACAGGGTCAGGCAAAACCAGAAACCAAACGAAGATGTCCAATAAAATGATTTTATTGAATGAAAGTCTCACGCACCAATGCAATCACTCACATATGCACCCAAGAGCTATTAAGAAACAAAAGAGAGGAAATTGGATAGGGGAGTATTGGAGGGGTACAGTTGGGGTAATACTGCACCTTTTCCTGAAGTCCTGGGTCTGGGAAGGCAGAGGAGAAGTGGGGCTCAGCACAGAGAGGGCGGAGGGGATCACTCAACGGACAGAGAAACAGTCAGCTGGGATGACTGGGAGTGATCCAAAGAACCGCTCAAAAACTGGGACTATTTGTAGGGGGAAAAGTACCTGGAGGGCTAATCCTTTCCTGGGGAGAACAATGGGCATTGGAGCAATAATGAAGCTCCACCATGGTAATTTCCTTTGTGAGATGGGATTGCAAGGTGTTGCCAAAGTCTCAGGATCTTTGGCTGTGTTAGTTTGTGGTGTGACTTCATGTAAATGGTCCTCGCCTGATGGAATATTTGCTCAAGTTGGGGCAGACATGCTAATCCCCTCAAGTCGGCTTCTCAGGGGCTGAAGACCCTTTGTCTATTGTGGGTTTGCACAACTTGAGGTCTGCTGGGGCTACATGACTGGGGATTTTACTGGCCTGACCTGGTTTTCGATTGTTTGACTATTGCTACCTACGTGCCCATCCAGGTGACCTCTCAGGCACATTGAATCATATTTTAATATCAAAATTGTAGACTCTGGAATAGAGTTTTTCCAGTGGAGTAACAACGGTCTTCCTTGGAAGGGAGGAGGGCCATTTGATTAATAGAGATGACACACTGTCAACATGGATATGCAAGGGTGGGTGGGGGACTGAAATACTCCTTTGTCGGTGCTACCTCCTGCACACTGAATGTGTGGCCAACATTACTAATGAACACATTGCTTTCAGGAATGCACAGTACCACAGAAAACATACCCTCACTGTACACTGTTTTCATTTTAGTGCAGAAATTATTTGCTGCCAACGTGGCCGGGCCTGGGTGTGGGGGACTCCATCCCTACAGCATCAGCGTCCTCAACCACTTCCTCCTCTGTGGCTGCTGGTGCTATTTCCTCCTCCTCCCTTGCAAGTTATTCTACTGTGCAGTTGAAAGTGAGATCATCATTAACAATGAGCACATTCCTTTTAAAAGCATACAGTACCTTAAAGCCCATCTTCATCTCATGGTGAACTGTCTGGCATTCCAACATGCAAGCTATTCACCACAGGGCCCCTGCACGAGAGAATCTATCCTTCCAGAAGCAGCAGGTGCCAGTACCTTCTGCAGTGCTTTTGAGTGCAGGTGTGGTGTTGCACATAGAAAGCACAATGCCATGTCCTGGATAACCCACACTCCACTAAACTCATCCTGAGGTTGACAGCAGTTTATTTTTATGGAGAAGCATGAACACACTTCCGCAGATGTTGATAGGTTCTCAATACAAGTTTGGGCACCTAAAGCATTCATTGGTCAAAGCCATAATTCCCTTTCTGTGTCTATCACCACTATTTCTTCCCAGGTTGGAACCTTCTACAGACCCACATGTCCTTGACCAAGGTGACACCCTGCATAATTTCTCTCTCCCTGTCTCTGGCACCATTCTGTTCTCATAACATCCTAGCACCTTCAGTCTTAATTTTCATTTTCCAGCCTGTTCCTGCACTTTTCTAACATGAATCACAATGTAGGAGCAAGTGGTCTTTTGATTACAATGGAGCAACAATTAGCAATACAAGCCTAGATACATAGTAGCCCCTTTTAGCAATGGTTACACAAATGGCTTGCTGATGGTTCTAGCTAGATGTTCCAAATTTGATAGCAATGATAGCTTTCTCTAGTCAGGAGATGCTGAGTGGAAATCTACCATAAATGGAATGTGTTGCTGGTTGTTACTTGGCTCATGTCTTTTGTGGAGAAGATTTTTCTCCCGAAATGATGGTTGCTCTTTTGAAGCTGTCAATTATATTAACAGGGTATTCCATTTCAAACAGTTGTTTGCATTTGTTGGTCCTTTTACAGTAGTTTTCTTCAGTATTTTCTTCAGTGTTACGGTGTCTGATTCTTAGAGTCAAGCTGTAGGTAATATTTCTTTTAATTTGCTCAGGTGACAGGATCTCCAACTCAGGTAAGCAAGAGCATTAGTGGGCTTACTGTGGAGATCTATGACAATTTTTATTGTGGAGATCTGTGACAATTCTCAGTGCTGAGGAAGATATTAAGGGAAAGATGTATGTGGATGTTCAGCTGTGTTACTAAATGTAAACTTGGTTGTAGAATTGTTACCACCGTGAACTGGCCTGGCCTTTGGTAATCTTTAGATATCATTTTGATATCATAATTTGGCCCTGCTCTACCACCAGCCAAGTGTTTGTGAGGCCACCGAACAAGCGCGAAGCTAGGCATGGCTATTAACTGCTGCATCATTTCTGTTTACACCTAAGCAAGCCAGAAAACTGCCAGATCAGCTTTAGGAGACCTCCCAAAACAAACACCTTCATTACTAATGCGTGTTAAAACAAAGAGACCCTCTGCCCTGAGAGGGCACCCTGGCGAGCTGAGTGCTTAACTGCCAAGCTAGCTGCATCTACATACTGGCCATACTATTGTCAATTCGGACCCTAATTCAATCATGTAAATTCTGACCTTTTGGAGACATTGTCTCCAGCCCAAAACTCATTGTTTTCGCCCAAGACCAGACTAGCCCACGGTCATTCTTCCCCTGATAAAACCCCCCAGTTCTGAGAGCTCCTCGGATCTTTCGCTGGATCGCTTCGGACTTCTATTCAGCCTTGCTGCTGCTCTGTTCAGCAAATTCCCCTTGGCCACTGTGCTGAGTTTCCTTCTCTTCGATTGGACTTCTCCAGGACTGCGAGATAGGTGGCATATCACCCATTTCCCCCAAAACTCTATTTCCTATTTCTTATTTAGCTGTGAGGTTGTGTTTTCTTAATAATTGCTATCTATTTAATAAATATTATTGTTGCTATTTTAACTGTCTGACTGCTCACTGACCTGAGGCTGTATAAATTGAATAAAAGATCCCTGCTAAGTTATCCTGCCTCTCATTAGCTTAAGAGAGTGCTCCAGCTAATTTCCCCATCTTGATTGTGTTTGTTTGTTTGGGTGCCCCTCCCAGGACCCCCAATTCACAGGGTAACAGAATGGTTAGTGTTGATGCTTAATATAAACTTTTCTAAGACTCATTTTCCTTAATCTAGACTATAAAGATGTCATCAATGTATCATCACCATATGAGAGATTTGTCACTTGTGTCATTAAAGATGTTATTTTCTAGTTTGCTCATGAATAGATTTACATGAAGAGCAGCCATGTGAGTACCCACAGCTGTACCCTGTAGGTGTAAGTAATAATGTTCTTTGAATTTGTAATATTGCAAGTGAGGACTAGCCTTGCTAAAGTGGCAGTACATTCTGTGGGAGGGTGATTAGAGCTCCTAATATTAAGGATTTCATGTAAAGATTGAATCCTTTCAGTGTGTAGTATGTTGTAAAAGAATTTAACATCCAGTGTAACCAGCTGATATCTTTGAAGACTTGATTCTGAGTAAGAAATCGTTAGTGTCCTTAATAGAGGATGGGAGGGTTTTTACCAAGTTTCTGTAAATTGAAGTCATTATATAGAGAGATCTTCTCTGGCTGAGACAATAGGGTGTCCTGGATGGTTGGCCTTGTGGATTTTCAGTAGCATATTAAATAATGTCCAGCACTGGGATTTGGATTTGTAAAGACCAGCTGTCTCTTTTTCAAGCAGTTCCTTGTTAGTAAGATTTTGTATAGTTTCAATGATATGTTCATTAAGTTCTGTGGTGATTTATATACAGTTCAGAGCAGGTTTTCTCCCACAAATGTACTTCATTTGCCCCCACATGTCTGTAGATCCTTTCACCTTGTACCCACTTGAGAAGTGCGTTGGGTGGGGTTTTTCATGGAATCATAGAACTGGAAAAGACCATGAGCGTCACCCAGTGCAACCCCCTGCCGTGCTGGAATGCCTAGGCAAAGTTTCAGATCCTGCTGTGTGTTTGGGGTATGTGGTGGTTCATATGGCTGTCAGGTTGTGCAGCTGCTGCTTTGCACTAGGGACTCCTTGATGCTATCACTGGCATAAATATAGAATGGATGAGTGCTTGTGGGCAGGACAATGTGCACTTTGAGGAGAACATTCCCCTCTCACTATCAAGGCTCTGCCTCCATCTGAGGGAAGTGTATGTTCAGTCCTAGATGCACCCAGGCCCTGGTATGTTGTTGTGTGCAATAGAATAGAAGCACTTATAACATTGCTATGCTTAAGAATAACAGCCACATTCATGTCCTGGGTAGCATTCATGCCAGCTAGGCCACCTCACATCCTTCCAGCACTGGAGGAACTCCTGGAAGAACTTGGGGCAGGCATTAAACAATGGGTTTCCATTAAAGGCTTCCATTGTGTTGAAGAATTGGCACTTCAATGCCTTGAATTTAGAGTTCAATGCCTTTAGTGCCTTGAACTTAGAGTTCAATGCCTCAGTGCCTTGAACTTAGGGCCTTTCCACACTACTGTTACAGTGCTATTATTCCACTTTCAACCTCCTATGGAATCCTGGGGTTTGCAGTTTAGGGAGGGGGCCTTTAGAATTCTTAGCCAGAGAGCTTTTTGGCCTCAGTAACTACAAACCCTAGAATTCCACAGGACATTGAAAGTGGAATAATAGTACTATAACTGTGTAGTGTGGAAAGGCCCTTAGAATTCAATGTCTTCGGTGCCTTGAACTTCATTTCAATGCCTTAAATTTAGAGAGCAAACACAGGTGCCTTGCCCCCTCCTCATAATACATAAGACTGGGGAAAGGGGTGCTCCTCATGATCGCATGGAGACTGGTGCTCCTCTCTACCAGAGAAAGCATGACTTGCACCTCTTCTCTGTCCCAAAGTGTCCCTTCCCTTACCACCTCTCTCTCACGTCCTCTCTCACTGTGTCTCTTCCTTTCATTCAATAGATTTCTGGCTAACCTACACTCTCTCCTCCCTTCCCCAGTCTCTTTTACTTTCTCTCACACTTCCTTTCTCTCACGCTCTTTTTTGTTCTCTCTCTCTCTCTCTGCTCTCTTAATTGCTCTCTCACTTTCTCTCAATCACTCTTTCACTCCCAGAATTGCTTCCAGGTCAAAACACCCTAGTAGCAAACAATCCTGTGCTGCAAAACGTAATAAAACAGAGATGTAGGCCATTTCCGCACCACACGCTTATAGCGCGATTGTTCCACTTTCAACATCCTATGAAATCCTGGGGTTTGCAGTTTAGGGAGGGGCCAACCAGTCAACCAGCCCCTCCCTAAACTGCAAACCCCAGGATTCCATAGGATGTTGAAAGTGGAATAATCGCGCTATAAGTGTGTAGTGCGGAAATGACCGTAGATATGTTTTACACCAATTGGGAGAGAAGGACATAGGCAGTACCACTATTTTGCAGTAGTGTTAAGATTACAGGACACTATTACAGCACAGCACAAATATTCTTTCATGGACCTTGTTTTCACTATTTCACTATAATACTAGAACAGCGGTTCAACCTGTGATTGCATGTTTATTTGCAGGTTGTGTCGCCCTTTTTTGTGTTCTTTTATTTATGTTGCATACAGAAGATCATGGACAGCAGTGTACGCTCCAAAAAAACCTGCAGGGCAGAGGGGCAGCTTGCTGTCAGGCTGAAGTCAATGATCTCCTAGGCCCTTTCCACAGGATGGCAGCATCCTGGAATGGGAATGCAAGGGGAGTGGGACCATGATGACACTACTGCATAACACCATCATGATCCTGCCCTTCTCACGTTGCCAGCCAGTGCGATTGCAGGGTATATCATTGACGGAAAACTCCTTCAGTGACCCCCAATCACATGAACCTTCCATTGCTGCTGGCCATGCAGAAGGGCTGGAAGCATGATCACCCACTTCCCTCCCAACTGCAGCATGGGAAGAAGGCTGGCTGCAGTACAGAAGGAAGAGGCACGTTCTTTGTGCTCCCTTCCACAGGCACCCTGTGAGGTGCCAGGGGAAGTGCTGGGGACATGCTCCCATCCCAGCAGAGGCACTATCTGGATTGTGACAGGACGACATGCAAGAGCATCATCCTGTGGAAAGGGCCCTAGATATATGGAGAGAAATGAAGGTACAAGATGACTTCTGTGTGAACTACCACAACAATGACATTTTTGAAACAGTCGTGAAGGAAATGTGAAAATGTAGCCATGAGCATACTGCTGTAGAATGCCACTCAAAATCCAAGGTCATACAAGTAGAATACAAGAGTGTTATTTCCTGAAATAACATGAATTGAAGGAAACAAAGTTACTTGTCTATACTATAAGAAGCTACGCTCTGCGGTGATGCAAGTATTACTCCAAAGCACATGTGCCACAGCCTCAAAGCAGAATGGCAGAAAAATAAATAAATAAAGGTAGTCAGGTCATGGATGTGTCTGACCTAAGAACTGTTGATGCTTCAGCAATCCAGGAAGAGTTTACTCAGATGTTGCAGACAGGTATGGCAATATGGGAAAGAAGTACTCAAGGGTGATGGAAAGAAAATGTTCAGCACACAAAGATGGGGCGGGGGGGCAGATCCTTCATGTGGAGGCTGGCAGTATACACAGGGCAATGGTGACCAGCCTGTGAACATCTTCTTCCCAAGATCTTGCTTTCTCCTTTTGCTGTCTCCTAATACCAAATGTATGTTTTTCCTGAAAAATAATGAAGGAATATGACATGAGGCCTGTAGTGACATGTATTGTTCTGCCAATCAAATAAAAAAAAATTGAGGGGTGGGGTATCCTTTGCAGGATCCATGGCAGATGGTGGCATGGGTGAGGCAGGAGACTCCACTATTGAGGAGCTGGGAGACATTATTGGGTACCCCCCTGTTGACAGCGGTGAGCCACATGGTCTACGTAGAATTGCTGGTAAGGGAGGGAATGCTCCTGATGATATTAGTGCTTTATTTTTATTTTTCTCCTCAGCAACCATGTTAAGGATGATGAGGGAGGAAGGGAGCCAGAAGATATCAAGGAAGGTGAACCAAGCTGTCCTGTGTCAGATGAGGTTGAGTTTGTATCCAGGGCTTTTGGTGACATGTAGAACTGAGCTGACATCTGTCCTGCAGTACAAGATTGGTTCTGCTCATATCTTAACATGTTCTGAGTGCTATCCAGAGGTCTTGCTGACATGTAGGTAGCCTCATATACGTAAAATGTGTGTACATTATGTATATCTGGTGGTCTCTAGATGGGAGAAGCGCACTAGCGATGCCTCTCTCCTCAGCACAGCAATGGCAAGTGCCTGGCTGCACTGCAGAAGGGAAGAGGTGGGGCCAGAGCACTCCCCTTCACAACACCTGGGTGAGGTGTGGAGAGGAGCATTCCTCGTGCTCTTTCCCTCCCCACCAGGCCCGCAATGAAAGGACTTTGCTGAGCCTCGTCATGCGGAAATGGCTGAAAACTTGGAGAGAGATTAAGAATGACTTGAGAAAGTGGCAAAACCTGAATTTATCTCTACCGGGAAGAATTTCAGCAATAAAGATGAATGCCCTTCCAAAAATGATGTTTGTTTTCTAAATTATTCCAATTTTGACATTTAAAATATGGCAAAAAGATTTATCAAAATTTATTTGGGGGCAAAAACCTAGATTAATATTCAAGGAAGTCTTGGATTTAAAAATTTACTTTGCAGCTTCATGCTTGACTTGGATCAAAAATGGATAACATTAATAGATAACAAGCTTTTGAATTTAGAAGATCATGACTTAAGACTTGGATGGCACACATACTTGTAGGATGACAAAGTTAAGGTCAATGAGACTTTTAATTATCATTGTATTAGTGCCTTATTAAAATTTTAGAATAAATATAAACTGAGATTATGACCAAAAACACCTTTTTGGATTTCTCCAGAAGAAGCTTTTTATAGACCAGAAATGAGAACTAATCAGTGTTGGTTAACATATAATGACCTATTAAAGAAGACAGATTGGGACTATGAAATGAAATCAATACAGCAATTACAAGAGGAAGGTTGCAACGTACAGTAGCTCTCACACAGACAATTTTATTGAAGGTTTTTGGAAGATAAAAAGGCCAAAGATTTTGAAAGGGTAAATCAGACTTTAAATTATTACCATGTACTAATGATGAACATTTGATTGCCAAGTTATATACATTTCTATTGAAAATGGAGATGGAAGATGAACAAGTCAAGGAATATATGAACAAGTCAAGGAATATATGATCAACTGGGCAAAGAATTTTGGATATAACATACCTATATATCAGTGGGAAAAACTATGGACAAAAGAAATTAAAAATATACTTTGCTATGATATTCAAGAAAATTATTATAAAATGATGCTATATTAGTATCTGACACTGCAGAGACTTTTAAAGATGCATAAAGATATGAAGAATAGTTTTTGGAATGCCAAGATCATACTGGATCCCTGTATCACATGTGGTGGACTTGTGATAAGGCTAAAAAGTTTTGGATGGAAATACAGAATGTGATAACAAAAAATTCTGAAATGTCAGATCCTGAGTTGTTTCTACTAGGAATTTGGGGAGAAGATACCAACATCAATGAACAACTACAGAAATTGCTTCAATATATATTATTGGCAGCGAGACTGGAGCCCTTTCTGCAACTTACCTGCGTCCGGCGCGGCCGCGCGGGGATCACGCAAGCAGCCTCTTTTACGAGGCTCTCGTGTCCCCGCTGCTTCTGCTCTGCAGGAGTAGCCTGCCTGCCAGCTGGCCGGCAAAGTGAGGGCTCCGCCTCTTCCTGCTGTAGTGCAGTCAGGTATTTTCCCAGGCTGCGCTAGGGGAGGAAGTGCGAGGGCCACAGCTCCAGAGGCTCCGCACACAAGGTAAGTGTGTGTGTGGGGCCCCGGAGTAATGCACAATTGTTCACCATTTTTGGCTAAAAGCTGGAAATGATATAGTGCACGATTGGCGCCTGCTGGCCCCGGCAGCATTGCACGATTGCAAGGACGTCATCTGAAATGCTCCTCGCAATCACGCAATGCTCCAGAGGCCCTTTCACATGGTGAATGCCATGCAAAAAGGGTCTAGTTTATGACAAAGTATTAGAAGAAAATGGTGATTCCATCAATGGATGCATAGTTTAGTAGGTTGATAGCAACAGTGGAAATGGATGAACTTACAGCTAGATTGAAGGTTCATACTGAAGAAGATTTTGTTGTGGAGTGGAAATCTTTAATTGACTACCTAAAGGAAAATGAGGGTGAATTGATGACTTCAGGATTTTGAACTTGTATGCTGTTTTTTTCTTTTTTAATCACTATTTCTACTGTTATCATGAGAAAGGTACTATGAAAATGAAAGATGACTTTAAGTTGTTGCTGCTTTAATATCTTTTAATAGCATAAGTATGGTTTAGTTCAAAGAACATGTGTTAAAAGTTATTTGCAACTTATAGAATTTATTATTGTTGAAATACTATGATTTTATTGGTAATGTGATAAATATATAGGTTGGAACTTAGAATAGTTTAACACTAGAATTATAGAGTTTTATCAATAATGGTGTTTCTTTTCTAGGTATTTGATAAAAACATAATAAGCAACAAAGTTAAAACTGAGTTTAAGTAATGATTATAAGTTAAGTAATTTTATTCAGGCCCTCTCCACACAGTATTTGCCATGCGAAAGGGTGCCTGGAGCATCGCGCAATTGTGAGGAGCAATCTGCGTGATGCACTCACAACTGCACGACACTCCAGGGGCCAGCAGGTGCCAATCGCGCACCTTTTCATTTTCGGTTAGAAGCCAAAAATGGTGCATGATCGCGCATTTCTCCTGGTCCCCGCGCGCACTTACCTGGTGTGCGGAGCCTCCGGAGCTGCGCCAGTTGCGCTGTGGAAGGAAGAGGCAGGACTCTCGTGTGAGCAGGCAGCTCATGCGGAGCCAAAGGACCCCAGACGCGAGAGCCTCTCACCAGATCCCCGCACCCCGGCGCTGGAAGAAGGTAAGGTGTGGAAAGGGCCTTATAGTAAGAGCTGTCTGCAACAAGAGTGGGAACCAATTTTTAAACAGTTGTGGTTTTTGTTAGTTTAGTTAAGTTTTGATTATGGTGTAATTATATAACAGTTATGTTTGTAATGTTTGCTATTGTTTTGTTTTTTTAAATTTTGATTTGATGTATGGTTTTGTATTGTTTACGTGTATATCTTTTTGTGTTTTTAAGTTTATGTTTAAATGTTAATAAAAAGTATCTAAAAAACTCTCATGTGGGCACTTGTCTAGAGGCTGCAGCAAAATGGAAGCAGTATGAACTCATAATTATGCTGTAACATAATTACAACATGGTAGCACACTTGCAAGGAAAAGTTGTTAACAATGGAACATAACAAATGGAAATAATGTAATACAACAAACATGGTGAGGGATGGCATGGCTGATTTGTTTTCCTGTGTCACCTCTTGCGATGGGCATTTACAAGTACACCATAATGATGTTGTGCTTAATTGCATTATTACAATTATTTTTTTTATTCAAAATGAGGCAAATGAATCATGAAGCAAGAGGCCATGAAGTCATGATAACATTATTAGCATAGATAAAAAAATGTGGAAATCATGTTATCAAAGCACAGATACTGTAAGCGTACAATGCACAGTGTCAGCAATCAGCTACCCTTGTGAGTACAGCCAAAGTGGTTTTTGAATGGAATAACTCAGCATAATGGCATGGTGAGTTAAGTCTCTGTCTTTTATTCCAGAAACATTTCATTTGACATAAGAATGTCACCACCCCCCCACCACCTCCAGAACTTAAAAGTAACGTGCTGCCTATAATTGGTTACTATTTTACAAAAGGGCCAATGCTGAGTTATATTTCAAAAATAACATGATAACAGCATTCTTTTAAAGGGCTTCCTCCAACATTTTTAGAAATACGTTGAGCAGATTCCCGCACACACACATTTAATGCTATTTTCGTATCAAGTATGTTTCTTAAAGTAATAAAAACAGTAAGATATTCATAGCAGAACTAAGAAAACATACTGCTATATTAATGGTATTAAACTAGGTTGAGAGATCTGCAATGAGTTAAATTAAAATATATATATATTTACAAAGTAGCCTTCCAAACCCTTCCCACCTCAGATGGCTATTGGTGAAGAAAAAGTAAATGTGAAATGGTAGCATCATATCATGTATTGTTTATAATAGATATTATGAAAAAGAAACAAGGCTTTGGAGTAGCTCCATATCTCTTGTAACCTCTAGTTAAAACTCAAGAGCACTACAGTAACTTGTATTATTTCCTTTTAAGAATGCATTCCTTAATAACCACCAAGAAACTGTTTTAAGGAAGTTCTGCCTCAGTTGCTTTTCAAAATGAAAAAATAAACTGAAATAAAACTCCTTGAACTCTCCCTAATATATTCAGATAATGTCCCCAGGAATGTTAGTTGTTTAGTTTTCCTGTAAACATCTCTCATATGAGTTTAACAGAGCTGTCTGTGCTAGAGGCGTGGGAAATTCCTTGAACAAGGCAGAGCTTCCTCTGATTGTTAAAACACAAAGGAATTTGGCTGAAACTCTACTTAAGTTCCTTTTTCTTTAACCCATTCATCTAGACAGAAAGGACAGCCTCCCCCATCTGTGCTCCTAACACAGGTATACTACCATTAACTTAATCAGAAAACTTATACCAGCAAATGTTTATAAGCAACCTTGGATTGCAATCTTATACCCGTGTGTGATGGATCCCCTTGCCAGACTGGCCCCACAGTCCCAATCTTGGGATCCTATCACTCTCTTTGCTCTCTCCAACCCTTAATCCCTTCCTGGATGGGGTACTTGGGCTTCAATATGACCCCGTATTGAGGACCAGTTGGCTGTGTCATTTTGGTGAGTTTGCTGTAGTAACTGTGACCAGCCCCTCCACCAAACACAGCATGAACAGGCAGAAAGAGTGGTAGAAACAAACAAGTGAGAGTTTATTAAGGCACAAGAAAAATAATACATTAACCCTTGAACTACTTAAATAATTTACAGCTCCTTAAAACCATAATCATTCTTTTCCTCTGTCTGACCTCCTATCTCTATTCCATCTGTTCCCATCTCTCTGAAATCTGTACCCCATTTCTGCACCAGCTTTTCCCTGTCTCTAGGCCATCTTTTTCCCTATCTGCCTTGTGTTAGAGACAAGCCTCAGTTTTGTATCTCTTATCCCCTGTAGGGTCTTCAGTGGTGGAACTTGGAGTGTGTGGAGGGGGGGTGAGTGGGAGGGGTGTGTGGCTATGGCACAGGGGGCATGGCTACTCTGTGTGGGGGCATAGCTATGGGTTTGACTGCCCCAAAAGCATTGCCGCCCAGGGCAAATCGCCCCCATCACCCCCCCATCCCTACGTGACTGAAGCTCCCCCTTATCGCATTCACTGAGCTGTAATTGGCTAGCTCCAAACAGGCTGGTTCAGCTTCTTCCTTCATATGCCCCTCCTCCAGAAGTCATTGCTCTATTGAGGCCTCCGTAGATCTCATTAACAGCAATGATATCTTGCACCTTTAACACAAGCAAAACATTAAATTCATTATCATACTTACCTATGATTGTACAATGTCATAGTATACACTACATTTGGTGAAGTAACTTTAACTTCCACATACCCCTACTCTAAAGTTATCCACATTTCACTTTACTTTGCACCTCATTGTTTTTTTAAACATCACTTAAAATATATAACACATTAATAGTTATATCATTTAATACAAGTATTTCCATTTTCTAGGCTACATTCTCTAAATTTTATCGTGTCATTCATTTATGATTCACTTGCTATGTTTCATAGAATCATAGAGTTGGAGGAGACCACAACAGCCATCATGTCCATGCAGGAACACAAACTCAAAGCACCCCCAGCAAATGGCCATCCAGCCTCTGATTAAAAACCTCCAAAGAAGGTGGCTCTATCACACTCTGAAGGAGAATATACCACTGTCAAATGGCTCTTACTGTCAGGAAGTTCTTCTTGATGTTTAGGTACTCCATGTCCTAGTCTCCAGAGCAGCAGAAAACAAGCTTGCTCCATCTTCAACATGACATCCCATCAAATTTTTAAACATGGCTATTATGTCACCTCTTAACCTTCTTTTCATCAGGCTAAACATACCTAGCTCCCTAAGCTGCTCTTTATTGGGCATGGTTTCTAGACCCTTCATCATTTTGGTGGTCCTCCTCAGGACACATTCCAATTTGTCAATATTATTCTTGAATTGTGGTGCCCAGAACTGGACACAGTATTCCAGGTGAGGTCTAACCAAAGCAGAATAGAGTGTTATTATTACTTTCCTTGATCTCAACACTATATGCCTATTGATGAAACCTTGAATCACATTGACTTTTTTAGCTGCCACATGACACAGTTGACTCATGTTCAGCTTGTGGTCCACTAAGACTCCTAGATTCTTTTCACACCTGTTTTCAAGCCAAGTGTCACCCATTCTATATCTCTGCATTTCATTCTTTATTCTTAAGTGTAGTACCCTACATTCCTCCCTGTTAAAATTCATTGTGTTAGTTTTGGACCAGCTCTCCAATCTGTCAAGGTCATTTTGAATTCTGATCCTGTCCTTTGGCATATTAGCAACCCCTCTCAATTTGGTGTCATCTACAAATTTGATGAGCATGCCCTCTATTCCATCATCCAAGTTATTGATAAAGACATTGAACAGCACTGGGCCCGGGAAAGAATCCTGTGGCACCCCACTAGTCACTTCTTTCCAGGACGAAGATCAGCCATTGGTTAGTGCCCTTTATATTCGGCCAGTCAGCCAATTACAAATGCACCTAAGAGTAGTATTGTCTTACCCACATCTCACAATCTTGCTTGCAAGAATATCATGAAGGATCTTGTCAAAGGCCTTAAGTGAAATCAAGATTTGCTACATCCACATCATTGCCTTCATCCACCAAACTTGTAACTCTATTAAAGAGAGAGAGAGAGATCAGATTAGGCTGGTATCACTTGTTTTTGAGAAACTCATGTTGACTTTCACTGATCATGGCATTCCTTTCTAAGTGCTTTGTTACCCTGATTTCTGGGGTCCCGAGGGGGAACCTCAATATGCTATAATCAATGGGGAATGAGAACTAGCCAGAGCACAAGCTGTAGCAATACGAAAGTCAGGGCAACCTAGTGAGATCTTTAAACAATGTTTATGGGGTCAAGCTGAGCCAAAAACCAAGCAAAATTGTCTAATAAAATGATTTTATTTAAAATAAGTCCTTGCATATGTTCGCACTCCCTCATATGAGAGCTAGTGAGAAATAAAAGAGAGGAATTTTGATAGGGGATTTTGGCAGGTGTCGTTGGGGTATACCACACCTGGTCCAGAAGTCCAGAGCCCGAGACAGCAGCGGAGCGAGAGAAGAGACTCAGCATGTGGATGACTGAGGGGATAGCTGGATGGAATGGCATGGAGCTAAGAGTAAACTGGAGCGATCGAGAAACCACTTAAAAACAGGTCATTTTATAGGGCAAAATGTACCTGGAGGGCTAATCCTTTCCCTGGGAGAACAATAGTTTGAGGAGCTAAAACAAAGCTCCAAAATGTTCACATCCTTCGCATGATTAGGAGAACAAAGCTCCAAAATGTCAAAGTTCCTGGTCTGATTGGTTTTTGCCAGGGTTGTCAAAAGACGCGGCGGTAGGTAAATTGTCCTCGCTTGACGGGCCGTTTGTCAGGAGCGCTAATCCTGTCAAGATGGCTTCTCAGGGCAGAGGACCCTTTGTGTGAGTTAAAGTGTGCATGTCTGGAGGGCTCCTGGGGCTATGTGACAACTTATTTACTGGCCTGACCGGGTTTTTCCTGATTTCAGCCGTTCGGCCGTGCCTGCCTGTGTGCTCGTCCGGGGGACCCTCTCAGGCCTGTGGAAATATTTTTATTGAATTGGATATTAAATTGTAGACCCCAGGAGAGGGTCAATCTACTGCAGTGACAGCTTATAGATTGTCCAATGATCTGCTGTAGGCTCTTTCCTGGTGTTGATGCCAGGATGACTAGGTGGTAATTGTTTGGGTCCTCTTTTTCCCCACTTTTGATGATGGGAATAAAATTTGCCCCCTTCCAATCTGCTGGGATTACTCTGGAACTCCCAGAAGTCTCAAAGATTATTGCCAATGGTTCTGAAGTTACTTCTGTCAATTCTTTTAATAGCCTTGGATGAAGTTCATCTGGCCCTGGGGATCTGAATTCCTTTAGAGTAACCAGGTATTCCTGTACTACCTCTTTACCTATTCTGTGCTGCAGTTCCCCTATTAATATCATCTGTTCCATTTTCTCCAGATTGAACACTTTTTTTCTTTTGGGAGAAGACTGAGGCAAAGAAAACAATGAGTAGTTCTGTTTTTTTATTTGTCCCCTGTTACCATTTCTCCATCTTGTCCTCGCAGTAGCCCTACCATGTTCTTGTTTTTCCTTTTGCTACAGTCACAACCCCAAAAGTCATGTTTTTAACCTTCTTAGCAAGCCTGAGCAACTTCTGTGCTTTAGCTTTTCTGACTTTTTCCCTACACATGCTGGCTATTTGTTTGAATTCCTCTTTGGTGATTTCCCTCTTTTTCAATTTCTTATACATGGCCCTTTTAAATCTCAATTCAGTTGAAAGTTCTTTAGACATTCATCTTGGTTTATTAAGACACCTCTCATTTTTCTTCCTCAATGGAATTGTTTGAAACTGTGCCTTCAGTATCTCACTTTTAACAAACTCCCATCCATCATAAACTCTTTTAGTATGCCTGACCACAGGATGACACCTAATATTTCTCTTGTCAAGGTCAGAGACCCAGGCAGTGAGCCAGCCCAGAGAAGGGAGTGGGAGAGATAGCAAAGTCCCACCGGGAGAAGCAAGCAATTACTCATAGGCAGTCCATTTACCTAAGCCAGAACAACAAGCAAAAGCCATAGTCAGAGTTCAAAATCCAGGGGTCTGGAACCAAGAGATCAATCCAAAGTATCAGGAGCCAGGTGCTGGAAGCAAGGAAAGGGCTTATAGAAAGTTTGCCACAAGCAAAGGAAGGCTTCCAGGCAGGCAGTTATATAGCTCAGGCACAGGTGTGGCCAGTCACCGCTTCTTGAACTTAATCAAGGAAGCCTCCCTTTGCTCAGCTCTCTTGAGTCTCCGCCTTGTTTGTGGGCTGATTGACGCAGGCTCCAGGGCATTTTCAGAATCGGATCCCTGTTGCCCTAAAGGAGCAGGCAGAGGAACATCCGAGCCTGCTTGGTCCATGGCAGCAGGGGGAGCTCTGGAGCTGCAGGGCTCATCTCCAGCCAGAGCCATAGGGACCAACAGCTGCTGCTCGTCTTCAGCAGCTCTGACAGGGGCTTCAGTTATCACATCTCTAAGTTTATTGAAATAAACTTTCTTAAAGTCTAGAATGTGAGTCTGACTATGCTTAGCTTCCCCTTTCCACTGTATAACAAACTCCAGGAGAACATGGTCACTCCCATCTAAAGATCCCACCACTTCTAGCCCATTAACTAGGTCATCACTGTTGGTTAGCATCAGATCCAAAACGGCAGATCCCCTTGTTGCCTCTTCCACCTTCTGGACAATGAAATTGTCTGCAAGGCAAGTGTTATGTTAAGGATTAAAAAAAATATAAATTAGACATTACAGATAGTGGCGTGAATCAAGTTAATGCATGAGATGAAGCAAATGCACTAATAAAAGAAAAGGAGAAGACTGTGAGTGAACAGATAACTCTAACTATAAATGTGCAACCCAGAGGTCATGTAGACAACATGGAAGCAACCTGAAAGCAAATACCTTAGCAGAAACACTCTACAGCACATGTGTCAAACACGAGGCCTGCAGACTGAATCTGGCCTGCCAGGCCATTTCATTTGACCTTTGCACCTCTCCTGCAGCTGTGGCATTCTGCCTCCCTGGTGAGCCCAATCCCTGCATTGCGGGCCCCCAGCTGCTGGTATTCTGAAGAGGGGCCCAGCAGCCAGCACTCACTATCTACTTCTATTTCTGACTGTTCCTCTGTCCAAGTCTCGCCATCAGAGTGTTGCCACAGGTTACCATGGCAACACTCTGCACAGCTTGCCAGAGTTGGACAGAGGAATAGTCAGAAGTGGAAGTAGATCGCCAGGGCTGGCTGCTTGGCCCCTCTTCAGAATACCAGCATCTGGGAGCCTGCAATATGAAGATTGAGCCCATCAGGTACAGGAGGGGGGAGAGAAAGAGCCACAGGGAAGTGGAGGAGCAGAAAGAGGCACAGAGAGGGTCTCGGTACTAACTGCAAGACACCAGTTGGAGGTCAAAGGAATGCTTTACTGGGGGAATTCACAAACACACACAAGAAATTAATCAGTCTCATGAGTCGAAGAAGACTCTTAGAGAGAAAGGAGATAAAAGTTGGATAGCAAGGAGATTTTGGGATGAAGTGGGTGATAGTTACCTTTCCAGAAGCAGAAGATTGAGGTGAAATGTGGCTTACACTGGAGGTCTAAGAGCAGTGCAGTGGAAAGGAATCTGTGGGTTTCCATACAGTGAAACACATCAAAGTGTGTCCAAAGTGTGTCCAAATTACTAAGCAAATTACCTGGGTTGGAGCTGGGGTTTAAGTACCCTGTTTCCCGCCCTGAATGGGAATGTGTTAATTGCATTTCGGCAGAACAAACAAAAGGGTCCATAACAAGATAATAGTTTTAACTTCAGGTGACAAAGCATTGATGCAGGTTGTGATAGTCCCATAACATATGGACAGGTGAGGAAACAAAGGAGAATTTCTGTGGGAAGAGGTTCCAGGATGTTGATCTTTTAGTTGCTTCCTCTTGCAGCTTCACTAGCTATTGTCTTCATGTTAAGCCTATTAAGTAAGAGCTCTCTGTCTAATCCTCATGAATTTATGACTTAGCCATTCTGAAGTAATCTGCCTTGGCATGAAGCTCCCAGCCAGAGTCCTCTTTCTACATGGCATTTCAGCCATAAAGATATGACTTATATATTTTGTGCTAATTAAACAATATTTATCACCAAATATACTGTATCATGGAGTAGGGATATATGGCATTGTAACAGGAATGCCTGCAGGACTCAGCCAGATGAAGTGGCATCCACATACCATTGTGACAATCTTCAAGTGTAGTCAGACATGCATTTCTAGACTTTAAGAAAGCTGATCTCAATAAACTTAGAGGAATAGTGGAATTGATCCCATGGTCAGGAATATTACTAGAGAAGGGAATTTGTGATGGATGGGAGTTTCTTAAAAATGAGATATTGAAGACACAATTTCTAACAATTCCAATGAGGAGAAAAAATGGGAGGTGTCTAAAGAACTTTCAATGAAGCTCAGGCCCTTTCAGCACGCGGTTATTAAGGTGGGCCAATGCATCTTGCCATGAAGGTCTTATGCACATTGGAGCAGACTAGGTTCAGTTTATTTACCCTCGTTCTGCATGTAATTCCGATTAAATGCACCCCCATGTGGTAGTAAAGTGCTCCATTTGAAAACCGGAAGAAATTGGTTTTCCAATTTTCCAGATTGATCCAATTCGTATTTTCACAATGGTGCAGACACATACATTTGTGCCAATGCAAATTGGTGGCCAGGGAAGGGCTCATGGAAGGGGCCAGGGGGTAGTATGGACTTTTGCACATACGCATGTACGCAATGATGTACTAAACCATGCAAAAACAAAAAAAGGGCCAATCACAGCTGACGAGGCAGGTTGAGGGGAGTAGCAGGAGTGGCCATGGCAGAGGCAGTGTGGATTCATGAACTCGCACTCCTCCAAATCAGAATGGAACATACACAGTAGCTATGCGGAAGGAAATGAGGGAAAGTCCACCTTGTTTCAAGCCCAGAAAATCTGGTAAGAAATGGCACGAACCGATTCACCAGCCTCATGCAGAAAGGGCCTAAGATTTAACAGGGACATGTACAAGAAATAGAAAAAGGCGGGAATCACCAAAGAGGAATTCAAACAGATGGCCAAAAAGTATAGGGGTAAGATCAGAGAGGCTAAAATGCAGAATGTGCTCAGAATTGCTAGAGGTTTAAAAACAGTAAGAAGGGCATTTTGGGTTATGTCTGTGGCAAAAGGAAGAACAAGGAAATGTGAAAGCATGAAGGAAAAATCTAATTGCAATCTGATTTTAGGCAGCTTGGTTTCTGCTGCTCCAGAGAATAGAACATGGCTGACACAACTGAGGCCATTACTGCACTAGACTATTATAGTGCTATTATTCCACTTTCAACCTCTTATGGAATCCTGAGGTTTGCAGTTTAGGAAGGGGCCTTTGAGGTTGAGGTTGAAAGTGGAATTATAGTCTAGTGCAGAAATGGCCTGAGTTAAATTACAAGAAAAAAGCTTTTTTTTTTTTTTTTACTGTAAGTGCTGTTCAGAGGTTGGATGGCTAACTCTTAAGAGGGCTGTAGTTGTGTATCCCTGCAGGTCAGAAGGCTAGACTAGATGGCCCTTGCAGCCCCTTCAAGCTCCAAGATTCTGTGATACAGTGAGGCACCTTGTTACTGCAGATGGGCCAACAGTTCCAGTACATACCAGGCTACTTTTGTTCATGCTTCCACATCCAGTCATGCCCTAAATATCTTAGGGGTTTATCCACTTCTTTTTTTTCCTGCTTCAAATGAGGCTAACAGTGATGTGAGCAGGGTTTCCTTCCCTCTCCATCATTTCCTCTATGAACTCAACACCGTCCCCTGCACTCCTCCCCGAGATCCATATTCCCTGTCTCACAGATTTAATTTTTAATTGCTTTTGTTATAATCAAAGCGCTAAAGTGCTATATCACTTTGGCATTATAACTGTCAAAGAAAGGGAAGGAAGAAACATTCAGTTATGTATGTATGAGGGAAGGAAGGTCAGGAGAAAGTCCCTGTGGTTTGCCCACATTCAACTCATCATCAATGGGACTGCCTAGAAGTACAAGAGGAATGAAAACCGTATTCCCTGCATTGGAAACTTCTGGAAATAGTGGGGGATATCCCCTTTCCTGGGTTTAAAAAGAAATGACTAGTCCCAAAAATTCACAAGAAATTCACAATAAACAGACTGGAACAGGAGATAAGTCATATAGATATTTTTAAAAATCCTGATTAGGACAATTCCTTCCAAATGCTGAGGCTTTTGATCAGTCAAGTGAAGCTGGAGCAAAGTCTACATACTATGATTCTGATTTAGGGTAGTTCTTGTTCTCAGCAGCATTTCTTCCTACTTGTAGCTGCCTCTTTGTCAGTTGCCTCTAGACCATGGTTATTGTGCTCCAGTCCAGAGTCTTTACAACTGAAATAGTAATGCCTTTTCCCATTTTCTTTTCTTTTATTTTGACATCCTCAGCAATGACATCCACGACTGCTATAAGTAAAGTGTTCCAATAGGTGGGGCTTGCTAGTTGACACTTTGCTTTCTTTCTTACCTGTTTAATTCCTTCATCAGAACTGCCTTCCAACTGAAGAAATAAGCTCTCCATGTTTTTTGGTTTTTAAATCAGACTTCTTACGAGTCAGACAATGCACACTAGTTTGTTCTTTGACAATATGGTTGCTAGGTGTAGCAGCACTAATATTTTGCCAAGGAAACGACTGGCCTCGACTGCTGAGTTATGTAAATGACAAGCAGCATACACCTGCATGACCTCGGTGGCAACTTCCTGCAATGCTTGCCAAGCCTGGCTGCCTTGATGTCTTTTCAGCAACTTTTCTGACAATAACAGGAAAGGGCCTTTTAAAAGGTTAACAAGCTGAAATGAGTGGGAAGCATCCTGCCATTAAACTTTCTAGGACTTAAATACTTAGTCAAGCATCCAGCCATCACTGCCCAAAGACCTTTGTATCCACCGTTCATCCATGCTTCCGAATTGTACTTCAGTTACTCCAATAATTTCATTGGAGGGAGCCGCTTTCTTAAGTGTGAGGACAAGGAAGCTTCTTTTGTAAAATTTACTTATTTTAAAATAAAATACATATAATTCATTATTGTACGTTTCAAATTTCAAAATGATATGGATACAATTAACACCTGTCAGGATGAATTTGATTAACTTTTACATTTTATACTGAGTCTGAATTTAAAAGTTATCAAAGACTAATAAATAAAACAAATAGATCTGTAACTTTACCACAAGTGTTTGGTTCTCTTTCAACCTCTGTTATAAAAAACAGTTCTTTCCTTTTCTGTCTATAAATATTAATTGACCATTTCTGAATACTTCCTTCTCAACCTTTGTTGGAGTTATTTGTATATTTATTACAACCTTTCAGTCCTTTCTGCCTCTTACTTAATTACTTCATTTTTGTCATAATATTGGTATGTACAATGATCTATTCAAATTATTTTTTAAAATACAATTTGAGTTTCTTTATTCTTCTCTATCAATTAAATTATGTTGATAGTATATTTAATCTCAGGATAATTTATAATCAGATTTTTCCATTTCTCTCTGAAATAGTTAATCACTGGTGCCCATTCTATTCAGTTTTCTCTATTGATATTCCATTGATACAGCATGTTAGAGAATCAAGTTACTTCATTTCTAGTAATTTAATTAATCATTCTTCTATCTCTGGGATCTCTTTGCTTTTCCACAATCTGGCAAACAGAATTCTGTAAGCCATGATAAAAACACTCTCCAGAAATCTCTCTTCTAGATTATGTGTCATGTTCAACAAAATAATTCTGGGATTAAGGGAGTTTAAGTTGAAAGATCTGCATTATTACTGAATATATTTTAGTCCAGTACTTCTCTGTTAAAAGGCAAGTCCATCACAATTTTGTCTTGGCATTTCCAGCACTTGCTTTTACCAGTTTTATACATTTTTATTCAATTTTACTAGTGTTAAATACCACCTGTATGTAATTTTCAAATGATTCTCTTTTACATCTTGGGAAAGTGTAAATTTATTTGTTTTCTTCCAGTATGTTTCTCAGGGCACTAATTGGATTTCGTGCCCCAAATTTTGGGACCTTGTGATCATTACTTCTTTAACTGTTTCTTCTTTGAGATTTTGTGACAGTAGTAAATTATAAATTTTGGACATGTCTAGGGTTATCAAATATGATTCTTTTCTAGTTCATTCAAATTATGTTCCAAGTCAAATCCTTCAAATTTTATATTCATTTTGAATCTTTCTGTAAGTTGAATATATGGAAAATATTGACATTTAATTCCCATCAACTCTAGTTTTTCACTTGTCTGTATTTGAATGTTTCTCTGTTGATTTAGTATTCTTGTATTTTGTATTGTTATCCACTCTGAAATCCAAGTCATTCCACTGGATAATAATAAATTTCAAATCAAGTAGACCAGAACCTCCCCTATATTTATAATCTATTAAGTTTTTCCATTTATTCCTGAATTCTTTTTCCTACCCAGATGAATTTTGTCAATTCACTCTACCATTTCTGAAAAAGTTTGTCCTTCATAATAATTGGTAAATCTTGAAATAAAGCATTCATTTTTGGTGAGAAGTTCATTTTTACTGCCGTGGTTCCGCCCAGCAAGGATAGATGAAGTTTTGACTGTCTTTCCAGTTATTTTAAATTTCTCTCCATGCATTTCTTCACTGTTGTCAAAGAGGTCCATGTTGTGTTTTGTAAGCCATATTCCCAAAATACTTAATTTACTTTTCCAGTTTGAATCCTGATTTCTTTGTTAAATCTTCTTCTTTATTTCTTATGCATTTTAATGAGGATTCCTGTTTTTTCTTTATTTATTGTGAAACCTGCAACATCAACAAATTCATTTCTTTTTCTCATTAATTTTTCAAGACTCTGCACAGGATCTTCTAAGAATATCACCAAGTCATCTATAAATGCTTTCAATTTGTAAGTTTGGTCTTTGGTTTTTACCTCCTTGCTTCTGAATCCCAACAAATACTTCTATTCAGTACTTCCAATACAGCTATAAATTAAAAGGCTGAGAGAAGGCAACCTTGTCTTGTGCCTTTTTAAATATCAAGTTGTCTTGCTTTTCCTCATTGATAATAACTTGTGCTTTTTGATTTCTTCAATTCATTTAACAAAGTTTATGTCTAGATTCTTTCTCCTTAAGACTTCTAACTTAAATGTCCATTCAACTTTGTTGGAAGCTTTTTCAGTATCTATAAAGAATGTAGCAAGATTTTTTTCATTATGTTTCTTGAAATATTCAATTATATTTAAAACAGCTCTGGTGTTGTTTCTAAGAAGTCTTCTAGGTAAGAAACTGTTCTGATCATGAATCATGGATCGTAGAATTCTTTTGAATCTGAATGCTTAAAAACATTTTATAGAGGACAAGAGAGTTTTAGTGGACTTCCGATGTGTACAGATGCCATCCATCTAGGATCTAGCGTTGCCAAGTCATCAGCTTCCCATTCATGAAATTTCAAAGCCAAAACCTGAGACCATCAGGAGGTTCTTGTAAAGTCACAAAGACCAATCTCTGTAATGTCACCCCAGGGATCCATTTTTTCCCCTCAGTTTTTTTTTAATCAATTTTATTTGTTCCCAAATGCCCCTAAACACTCTGCAGCAGGTGTGAAGGCAATTTTGCCATCTTCTTAGACATGCCAACAGAAGCCATTCTTTCTAACAGGAAATAATTCTGAAGTTGATGTGAATTCTGGATCAATTTATATTGTGGGGCAAAGTAGGTTTGATTTCTTTCTTCTCTCTTTTGCAGCCAAGGGATGCAACTAGGAGATGCAGTCTTCCAAAGTCTCCTGTGAAGCCAATGCAATCTCTGAACCGCTGGCAGTGGCTCATCCCTGGTTTAGAAGAACACCTCTATGTTACTGTGTGAATTGATAATCTATGGCTACATTGGTAGTGAACATCATATAAGCAGAATCAGTACCAAAAGATACCCTGTTTCAATACCCTGTAAGCCAAAACAGTGTAGACATGGCACTGAGAGATCATCACATCGATTATTCATCTTCATGACATTCTGCTTTTATTTTCCAGGTGCTTTTTTATGGGCCAGCAGAAGTATACTGATGAAGCTTTACACCCTACTGGCAATGAACAGAATCTTGGCCTGTGCACTCATCCTGTGGGTAATCTGCTAGACTTAGCCTCAGTCTAAAGACTGAGAAGAAAGAGGAGAAGGAGGAGCAGCAGCTCAAGGAAAAGAAAAAGAAAGGAAAGGAAACTGGTGACAGAAATTCAATCTAAACCTCCTTTGATATTTGGAGCTTTTCCTGTAGATCCTCTGGCATTGACCGTATTGTGATACAAAAGACTACAGAGGGCTGCTCAAGTTTTTCACTGGTGCTCATATGTCTGGAAATAGTTCTGGAGTGTATGACCATAATCCTCTCAGCAAAACACATAAACATAATCTCTCATTACATCTGTTTATCTGGCTTATGTCACCATTAAAGGAAGTATTCATATACTCCAACTGTCCAGGTTTGGTAGGGATAATCTTGATAAATTCTCTGTCATCCTACCTTCAGTGCTTTTAAAATGTTCCAGTTTCTTCCTCCTCTTCCCATTTCCCCCCTTTATCCTCAGCTTACTGCTGTTGCTGTAAAACTGAGTTCAAATATCAAAAGTAATCTAAACTGAATTAACTCAGCAGTGGAGAGAGGAGATAAGGGGGGTGTAACCTTGCCCCAGTACATTCAGGCAAAAGCAAATTGCTGCTGCCTCTCCTGCTTGTCTGTTTTTCTTTAGTAATAATTTTTGTCATCTTGACCACATTCTGCTTTGCTACACGTGTCCCAGTTTCCATCTGTGAAATGACGGAGGGTATTGGAGCCAAAGTGGTGTGGTCCTTTGACTGTTGGACTAAGACTCCAGAAAAAAGTGTTTGAATCCCTCCATGGAAACTCCCTGGGTTACCCTGGGCAAGTTACACCCTACAATCACAAAACAGCAAACTGGCCCAAGGCAAAAGAACCAGACTAAAAAAGTCCGCAGCTAAGAGAACAAAAATATACGTATATAGGAAACAAAGCTGATGTTGAAAACATAAATATACACAATGAATATAATGCAATAGTGTTATGAATGAATAGTAAACAAAAATGTATACAGTAGGCCCTTCACTTTCACAAGGGATAGGGAAACAGAACCCCGCAAAAGTGAAAAAACTGCAGACAATTGTGGGCCCCCACCTGCGCCATCGAGAGGGTCACAGGAGAAAGCCAAGTGGGGAATGAACTTCCCTACTTGCCTTTCTCCTGGCTTCCACCCTTGCGATAGGGTGAGTGGGGGGCACAGGAGAAACCAAGCAGAGAAAGAAAGAACTTCCCTGCTTGGATTTCTTCTGGCTCCCACCTGCGCGATCAGGCTAGTTGGGGGAGCACAGAAGAAACCAAGCAGAGAAAGAGCTCTTTCCCCACTGGCTCTCTTCTGAGCCCCTCTCTCTCACCTTCTGCCACCTGTTGAGAGCGTGGCTGCACCAGCACCAGCAGCCGAAGGAGAGTGGGGAAGGGTCGATTGCCCTCCCTGTGCCCTCCTGCCCCCTCAGGCCAGGGAATTGGAGGGGGAGAAGGGGGGCAAGCAGGCATCTCGCAGATAATCAAATTAGCAAAAGTGAAACCTGTGAATGTGGAGGAAGAGCTGTATACAGTTGCTGGTCAACCTATGCAAATACTAATAGTGCAAATGCAGTAGAGTCCTGTGAAATTTTGATAAACTGAATTCTCCAATATGTCCAAATCTGTAAATAAACAGACTCCTGGTGATAAGTAAAAGTTCTTGAATTTCTTGTTCTGGAGAACTCTACTTCAGGTGTAGCAACTGTAAGATCCACAGAATTTCCGCTGTTTTGTGAGGGCTTCTTCCAGCTCTAGTAATTAGCAGTATAGGTTCCTTCAAACAAAACATGATTTGTAAAGGCAACTAATGCAACTAAAATATATATAGTTTGTCCAAATGGACAATAATGACATGAAAGTGGGGTTGGTGAGACATCAGACCTCCACAGTTTACTTGTGTAGCAGAGGGGCACTGGTAACTCATAATTTTGTGTTGGCTCCCGCAGCTAATTAGCTGGTGGTGCTGGGACTGAACAGGCTGTGGTTCCATGATCAACATGTGAAGTGGCAGGCTGGAACTAAATGTTTCCCCTTGAGAGGATGCTGAAGGCACAGATGGGCAAACTGCTACTCAAATGGCTTGAAGTGAGGCCATGGGAGGCAAAGGACAAACACCACCACTGAGCAGTTGAAGAGAGTGATGGATTTGATTGTTGGGGAAATTCCCATGGAATATGTTGACTTGCAGGAGGTGGTTTGGTGAGTTGTGCTTGGTAAATATTAATTGCAACTAGATTTTGATGAAACAGGAAGGGAATTTCCTCTTGCCACAGTCTACACACTTGCAGGATAGGGCAAAATGCAGTTGCCTAGACCCCATGTCCATCATGGAAAAGTCATACTTCATTTTAAAATACAAGCTGGTACTTTCCCACTAAATACCTCTCCTCCCTCCTCTTGACAAGGAAATGGCTCCTTGATGTGTGTGGGAGAGAAATCAGTACTTAAGTGACTTGTTCTCTTCCACTGAGTGGAAGTCTTGCAAAACTGATTCAGACTGGTATAACTCCCATTATAAGGTAATGTCCATTGTCCAGAGATGTTGGGAAATCCCACCCAGATTTGAAAGAGAGAAAATGACTCTGTTGGACTGGCTTTGTCCTATGTGCATGGAATCTATTGTCAAATCTCCCCAGACTACTTGAGAGTCATTACCAGTACCTAGAGGGTATTCAAATCTAAATTTTTGAACCTCCAGAGTATAACATTAAGGGCATGTTAGCCCCTTCCAGAAAGCATCCCCTTGAATCCACATGATAGCTCCCAAGTTAGGAAAATACAGGTACACACAGACTTGGAGAGGTGGCTGCTTCACCTAAGAGATGAAAAGAGCCTGCTTGCAGACCTGCACCCCAGATTTTTTTAAAAAAAAGGCTGAAAAGAAGGAGCTAGGAAGAACATCAGAAGACAGACTTTGTGGAGACAGACCAGAAAGAGCCTGGGAGAATCACATAGCGTCCCTCAAGAGAAGGACCTGCTGCCCTGATCATCAACTACCCAGAACCTGCACTCTTTTTCCCATTGAAGAGTGAGAGAATTCTCATGTGTCTTAGGCCCTTTCCACACGGGCATATTGCCCACGCTAGGGCGACCTCTCCAGGAGGTCTTCTTCAACGCAGGGTGCACTAGTGCAGTTGGAAAATGTGAGGCTCTACACCTCAAACTGCTCTAGCACAGCCATGGGGGTGGCGCTGCGAGTTTTATAAAAACCACCTTCCCAAGTGGTTTTTATGAAACTCACCCGCGCTGCTCCGTGGCAGCCCCCAGTGAAGAACTTCAGAGAAGCGGTAGTGCATCCCTGCAGATCTGCCCAGGGGCGGGCTTCCGGCTGGTGCGCTGCCCTGATTGGTGGAGTGCCGCCGGAAGCCGCTGGCCGCCATTTTGGGTGCAGCCGAATGCTGCCAAACGCCGCCGAGCACTGCCGAAATTCGGCGGTGTATAGAGCGGCGAAACCGCGCTCCCCGCAGGGACGGAGCAATCCGCTAGCAGGTAAGCTCCGCCTCTGTGTGCGCCGCCCCGTTTCGCCCCCCCGTGAGGAAAGGGCCAAAGTCTGCAGTCCCTTGAGCTTAGATCCACACCTTACCAAACGTTAGTTTGGGCACGAGTAGGATTTTTAGCACCTGTGCCATTCTCCCTCTTTTCTTTTAAGAAACAGCACACGTATAGAACACAGATTGTTCTGTTGGGTTCTGATGCTTTTTTTTTGTCTTTTAATAAAAATAATTTTATTTAAAAATCAACTTGTCTTCAATCTGATTTCTTTTTCTTTGTTTGTTTTTGGAGCTATTGTGGTTAATTCTCCATTTTTAAAACTGGTAGCCAGAAAAGTTCTGCAGAGACAGAGAGTTAGTGCCTGGGAGAACTTTTCCCCAAGCCAGTGAACCCAGGGCACAGCTTTCATTACAGTGGGCTCAAAGAGGACATTGTTCTGCTGTACTGTGACACTGACTGCATAATCAAACTGGAGGTGAGAGCAAAGTTATCTAAAACCAAACTGCACTGTATTACCCCAAAGAAATGGAAGTGCAGAGGGGATTTATTGATGAGAACTTATAGTGGGGTTTCATTTGGTCAGCCAGATCTGCTCTGACTGCCCCGGTATTTTTCCAGAGAAGGAAGTCACTGAGACTGGTGACAGATTTTTGAGGGGTGAACATGGTGTAACACATCTAACCTTTTGCCTTTAACAGAAGATCTGTTATGTCAGTTGGCAACAGGTCAAATTTTCACTAAGCTGGATTTGAGAGATGCATATACAGACTGTGCATAAGAGAAAGGGATGAGTGGAAAGACAGTGTTCAACATTCCAGTATGGGCCTTTGAATACTTAATAATGCCTTTCAGTCTGAGAGGAGCCCTCAAAGTTTTCATACAGCTGATGAGTGAAGTGTTACACGAATGCCCATACAAAGGGATTTAAGTGTATCTGGATGATGTATTGATTTATAACAGAATGTATGAAGAACATGTGAGCTTGGTGAGGAAAGTGCTGAAAACATTGTTAGACCATCATTTGTATGTTAAACTGTCAAAATGTGGATTTGATACTGATGTACTGGATTATTTGGGGTATTGCATCTCTAAGCAGGGGATAGAGATGGACCCTGTAAAGGTACAGAAGGTATTGGGTTAGGAACCCCCTAAGACTTGTAGGCAGTTGCAAACCATTTTGGGTTTTGACAATTTTTACTGGCAATTCATCTTCAATTTTGCCCAAGTGGCATTGCCCTTGACAGACTTGTTGAAAACTTAGAAAAATGGGGCCAATAAGGGGAGGAAACAAGATAAACCGAAGCTGAATGCTAGCCTTAATTGAAACCCTGAATGTCAAAAAGCTTTGAGGAGTCAAAGGGTCTCTTCAGTACTGAACCCATTTTGAGTCACCCAGACACCACACAGCCTTTCTTCATGCAGGTGGATGCTAGTGATACTGCATTGGGAGCTGTCCTGCTACAGGCAGATGATGAGGGGTGCCTTACAGCATGTGTGTACCTTTCAAGAAAGTTCAGTGCAACCGAATTGCATTAGCTGGTTTGGGTAAAAAAGGCAGCAGTTATTAAATGGACACTAGAGACTTGGAGGCATATTTTGTATATACTCATTTATAAGTCTAAAAATTTTAATCAAAAAATGACCCAAAAATCCTGGGCCAACTTACCCACAGGTCAATGTTTACTGCATCTCAACTCTTATTAGAAAAAGGAACCACCCCCTCTTCTGAGTAGAGTGATGAAAAGTGAAAGCTGAGTCCATCCCAGGAAAACCTAAAGAGGCACTGATCCTTCAATTCTCTCGGCTGAGCACTGTTTCCACCCATTTTGAATGTCTGGGTAGGAAAATGGAGTGCAGAGCAAGTACGGGAGGGTCAGTGTTGCTTTCAGGTTCCCTCAAGACATTTGATGAATGAATGGGTTCCAGAGGGAAAAAGTACGGTCTTGAACCAGACTGAAATGGCTGCGCGCAGTGCATTGTTGTAAGGAGGGGTTTGGATTGTGAGGCGAGGATTCCTTGAACTGTGAAATTGAGAACACACAGAATGCCAATTTGACTTGAGAAGAAAGTTTGCAAAACAATAAGGACTTGGCACCAACAGAATGTACTCTTGAGATGCACAGATCCAGAAGTGTGGCTTCCTTAATTGCCATCTGATGTTGCCTACAATGCATATCTTCTTTGATTGTCTTTATGTTTCACCCACCTTCACAAATTCATGATATTCAATGGTGATCAATACCTTTATTAGAAAAACAGTTAAGTTCTTATGTGGAAAGGCAGAGGAAACAAGGAGCCGTGAAAGCCTGGCTTGGCGAACGGGCAAGCGCTGATGTTCTGCTGACCTTACTTTGCCTGGTTGAAGACTACTGAGGCGTTTGATATCTGGATGTGATGTATGGTACATTTCCTGACAACATGATATACGACCAATTCTTCTGCAAGCAACCTTTTATTAGTAAGGTACAAGATGATATGAACTATTCTTTTAATTGCTTGATTGCCTTTATACAATGGAAGTCCTGGAACCCTAGCAACCAGCAAAACATGTCCTTTTCCTCAAGAAGTGGGGAATATGACTATAAAGAGGGGAAGATTTTCAACTCACTTTCATGACCCTTGGCTGCAGCAGAGGGCATCCATACCTTCGAGGACATCTGGCTAACGTTCGGCGAAGGACCGGTTTTTTCGAGTATGTTGTATGATTGAGTGGGTGAAAGAAAGCTCTTGATACGGAAATGTGATTTTTGTATTTCATGTCTTAATAAATGTTACATGCATAGTGGTTAAACCCAGATCTGGTTTCCTATGTGTCTTCTGTTGGGATCCTATAGCCTAAGGTGGCTGAATTTCTCTCTGGGTCAAACGTACTAAGAATCTAAGAATCTTGGTCCATGACAGACAGACTAAGCTCTTGCCTTTCACCACTCTATTCAGAGAAGGGGATGGTTCCTTTTTTGATAAGAGTTAGTGCTATACCTTAACTTTTGTCAGAAGAAGGAACCATCCCTTTTTCTGAGTTGAGTGGTGAACGGCCTTCTTGAATGCCTGGCTGAGAAAAGGGCAGTAGTACTGGCCAGGAGCTGATGCTGGTGCTTTCCCCTCTCCATGGAATCACCCCCAGCTTATCCATAGCTTATCTCAAAATCATTAATTTTGGCTGCCAAACTTGCCCTCACTTGAGTATATATGGTATATCAAAATAAATATCAATGCCCCTTTTAACTCCTAAAACCTTATCAGTACAAAGCTGGCCGCCAGTCTTTAGTAATTCTTTCTGTTCCTATTTTTACTAAGTTGCTGCATTCTCTCAATTTCATGAACTCTCTCAGTAATTATTGCTTTCAAAAGGCTTTTGTTTCTTAAAGGTTAGTGTAAACATTGTGTTTGATGTACTATCTACTTAATAGACTTCTTGTGTTGTTCTCAGATGGTCATTTTCTAGGGCAATGAATAACAGCACAACAATTATACAGGCACAGAAATATTCCAAAATGCTTTGTGTGTGTCACTGAGAGACCCCTACTTTTCGTCCCATGGACACGTTTCAAAATTTGAGAAACACTGATGGAAACGATCACAAAATAGCTGCCATGAGAATCTACCAAGTGCTGGCCTGCCCCTTTTACATATATTTGAAGCAGATTGGCTGGGAAAGCTGGAAAGGAAAGCACAAGCTTCCTCTTTCTTATTTATTTAAGGATTTTTTAAAAGAATTGGACATAAAAATAATTTGAAAAAATAATATCAAGCCCCTAGCCTTGAGTGGTAGAGGTGGGGAATGCTTTCTGTTACATAGAAGGTGATGTCTGAGAGGATCTCTTGTTCTTGATAATTGACTGGAAGGACTTCTGACTTTCTTGTCTAGCAGGTAGGGGGAATCACCAGCCTCACATACCCCTGCAGCCTACCAGCATTCTACTGGTTTTCTCTCTGCTTGGTGTTCAGATATAATGATCTTCCCCTCCTCCTTCCAATGTCTCAACAAGGTCTTAAAGAAACCTCTGTTGGCATCACTTAGGCCATTTCTGCAGGGGCCGAGGGAATCGCCCCATGCCGGTACTTACTGGACCTTTGGGCTCAACGCTTGGGTCCAGGCTGGTCCAGAGCAGTGTCTGGCCGCCGCTCCGCACTGCTCCGGGGACAAAAATGGTGGCTTCCAGTTCGTGGAGGCTCTCCTCCAACCGCTGAAGCTCACCAGCCTAAAGCCCAGTACAAAGGCTTGTACTGGTGCGAGCCTGCAAATCTGCACTGGAGCACGGGAACCGAGTGGTGCATTCCGTGCTTTTGAAAGACCTCTTTCAAGCGGTCTTTCAAAAGCATGCTGGACAACCACTTTGGGTCATTCGGGAGCAGGCTGAGGTGTGGATCTACAGTAAGTAGGTCTGACCCAGTCCACTCCCAGGTGCAGACGTCCTCTCTGGAGGACGCTCTGCACAGTTTCTTTAAGCCTGTGCAGAAATGGCCTTAATTTCCCTGTCCACTGGGATTTCCATTGAGATGGACAGGGAGGAATCCATATGCTGTGTCCAATCAGTAAGGCTATATCAGTGATGTATTTACTTTCACGTCAAGTCTCAAGTGTTGGAGCCAAATTCCAACCAAAATTCCAGAATTACTGGATAGAGTAAAATACAGTCAGTTTTAGCAATTTAAGCAGAGTAAGCTCTCCACATTTGCAATTTTGCCATCTGCGACTTCAGACATGGGGAATAGGATTCTTCTTACTCCTCATTACTGAAGCTTCAAAAGCTTTAGAAGGAAGGATCCTTCCTCCTCAAGCCTGTTGCCTAACACATTTGCTGTTCCCCTCTGAGAAATGAACGATGCACTCTGGGGGCAAGTCTTGTCTTTTGTTCTTAGGAAATGTTTTAGAAGGCTCCTCCAATATGCAGCAGGGACAGGCTGCTGAGCAGACCTCAAACCTGTCTCAAGCCCATTGCCTAACCCATTTGCTGTTCCTCTCTGAAAAATGCATCCACACTTTGGGCTTGAGATGGATTGCTATGTGACCAGTAGGCAAAAAAAGATAGAGGCATTGTTCAAAGTTGTAAGGTTTCTATATGAATGTGTTATGTTACTGAACCAAGGACAGCAAGTCAGTCACTAAAAATATACAAGCCTCGAGTTGAGTCAACTCAGTGCCTCATTTATTGCTGAGTCGAGTCGAGTCCGAGTTGAGGCACTGAAACATCTTAAGTCCGACTTGAGTCTAGTCTATCAACTAGAGTTTACCTCATTGACCTATACAATATGCAGATTCCCCACACCTTCAGGTGTGCAGGGGTGCAGATGAGCAAGAATGAATCCCAGATAGATGATGGGTTATTTGTTTGTAGTACAATGTCAATTTTTTTCTATTGTTGTCCTGTGCCTTATGCATGATTCTTCTCTTCATTTTGGGATAGGCTTCTGTCCTACTGAATCCCATAAATTTAGGCCATAAAAGACAATATGACAGTTTGAAATCAAGGCTTCTGCAGATATTGTTACCTAGATAAACACCTTAGAAAATCCAAGCATCCAGTTGCTTTTCAAATAGTTGCTCCAGCAACATCATTTCAAAAGTATAGCCTAAATTAAAAATGGAAAAAATTAAACAAAAGGTGTGTTACCACTGTGAACTGGCCTGGCCTTTGGTAACCTTAGATATCATTTTGATATCATAATTCGGCCCTGCTCTGCCACCAACCAAGTGTTTGTGAGGCCACCGAACAAGCGCGAAGCTAGGCATGGCTATTAACTACTGAGTCATATTTGTTTACACCAAGGCAAGCCAGAAACTGCCAGATGCTTTAGGGGACCTCCTGAAACAAACACCTTCCTTATTAAAACAAAGACACCCTCTGCCCTGAGAGGGCACCCTGGCGAGCTGAGTGCTTAAACTGCCAAGCTAGCCGCATCTACATACTGGCCATACTATTGTCAATTCGTACCATAACTCAATCATGTAAATTCTGACCTTTCGGAGACATTGCCTCCAGCCCAAAACTCATTGTTTTCGCCCAAGACCAGACTAGCCCATGGTCATGCCTTCCCCTAATAAAAACCCCCAGTTCCGGGAGCTCTTCAGAATGCTTGGATCTCTCGCTGGACTTTGCTGGACTTGCTGCCGCTTCTGTGAGCTCCCCTCGGCAGCCATGCCGAGTTTCCTTCTCTCCAATTGGCTTCTTCAGGACTACGAGAAAGGTGGTGTATCACCCATTTCCCCCCAAACTCTCTTTTCCATTTCCTAGTTAGCTGCGAGGTTGTGTTTTCTTATTAACTTGCCTGCTTGTTAATAAATATTCTTGTTGCTATTTTAACTGTTTGTCTGCTCACTGACCCGACGCTGTATACATTGGGTAAAAGACCCCCACTAAGTTACTCTGCCTCTCGTTAGCTAAGAGAGTGCTCCAGCTAACTTCCCCATCTTGGTTTTTGGTTGTTTGGGTGCCCCTCCTGGGACCCCCAAGTCACAGGGTAATAAGCGTATTTCCTAAACTTGGAAATGCTGTAAACTGTCATACCATATCATAGTGATAATGAACACAATATGTTGGTAAGACCACAGAGAAAAGCAATAATCACAAGAGAAGATGCTATTGGTTACCATCTCTCAGGTCAGCTCTGCTCTTCCTGCCATGCAATGTGATGTCATGTAATGCCACATAATACCAGGTAGTGCTTTGATGTTTGAAAAAAGTTGGAAGGGGACGATGGAAATGAGTGAGAAACAGTGTGCTGGGAATAAAGGAATGTTGTTTTAACAAAGAGGGAACAGATGCAGCTGCAAGGTCATGCAGTTGGGAGGCAGAATGAGAGTCTGGGAAAAGAGTTATTTAGCTCTCAAATAGAATGCTTGCGCATGCAGATTTGTAATGTTACAGCTTATACTGCAAATCCAATAGTCCTCTAGTCTTGGCAATTGCCAAGCTGTGCTGTTGTTGCTTTAATGTTTTGAATAAAGCTTTTGAACCTTCTAAGCCTGTTCTCTGAACTCGAAGCTAGCCAGTACACAAGACAAGGTGGATAACTTCCAGGGATTGGGGTCACACTGGTCCCCTGCAGGTTGCACTCTCTACCTTCCAAATGTATAGCTAGCTAAATAGGTACGTAGCTTTTCAATATTTTTTTTAAATTAAAAATATCTTCCATGTTGTGCCATGTTTTGAACACTCCAGCTTGAAGCCTCATTTCAAACCAGGAAGTAAACTGGAACAGAACAATTTACTTCTTGGTATGAAAACTGTCCCTAGGGGCCCCAAGAGGATTAAAATCTTCTGGGGGCATGCAGACTATTTATTTATTTATAGTTCTTATACCTCACGCTTCAGCCAAAAAGGATCCCAAAGCAGTTTACAAATAGTTAATTTGACAGTTCCCTGCCCTCAGCCTTACAAATTGAGTCAGCTGGGATAAACAAGGAAAAGGGGATGGCAGTGGAGAGAGGAGATTAAGTTCATTAGATGCTGGCCATCCAGCAGAGGAGCTGCACCTGGCTGCTCTTCTCTCTCAGATGACAGAGCCATGGCTGTTGGATATGCAGGGAAGGATTATCACTAGCTGCTGGGATCCAGCCATGATAGTGTTTTCTCCAGCTGTTCTGGCAGTTGGAATATGAAGGGAGGGGATCTCACTAGCCTCTGGGGCCAAGGCACAATGAAGGTATACTTCATCGGTCTTTTCTTCTCTCTCAGGCCATTTTCACACTAGACTGTTATAGTGTTATTATTCCACTTTCAACATCCTATGGAATCCTATGGTTTGCAGCAAAGGCCCCTCCCTAAACTGCAAACCCCAGATGTGGAAAGTGGAATAACAGCACTATAAGAGTCTAGTGCAGAAATGACCTCAGAAGCTAGAGTCATGGCAATTGGAAAATAGAAGGAGGGGCCAATTATGATTATTAGAAATGCTTTAACCATGATTTCCACTATCTCTAATTATCTCATTACCTTGTTGAGTACTAGACCTCAATGAGGAGCATACAGAATGCACAAGAACCCACTCCTTCTTAACTCCCCTGGTCTTTTTTCTAGCCATGCTTTCACAAGATGAGAGAAGTTATTTTGTTGTTGCCACTGTTAAGCAATAGATAGTCAAAAACACTACAAAAATTTCAGGTATTTTTCCTTTATAAAAAAAAACCCACAAGAAAGAAAGAAGAATACTGAGAGAAAACAGAGCAGTTTGGCTTAAAATAGAAACCTGAGAAAATTCAAGTTTCATTGTTTATTGAAAAAAATGTGTGATTTTGTACCAGCAATGTATTGGGAAAGTAATTTTGGTTAAGAAAGAGATTGAAGGCATATTTGTGCCTGTTAACTATAATTGCTTCTTTCCTTCTTGGAAGCTCCGCAGGGACTGGCACCTTCATATATTCCCCCCGTCATCTGTAAACCATCCCTAATAATGTATCCAAACTCTTTTAGCCCCCTAATAAATGAGAACTTGAATAAAATGATTATTCTTTTATTTGAATTTGGAAAAGGATAACATTGTGGTCCTTTGAAGCTCCCCACTTTTTTGTCTTCTATGTTCCAAGTATCAGTGCTTTGGTAGCATTTTTTTAAAGTAATGCTATAAATAAATATTTCTCTAATTTTGTTAGAACATTAATGATCTATGTTATGAAATGTTACTTGTTTCCAAGTAAGTTCTATATATTCCTTGATAGTCTGAAGTAAAATAATGTACTCTATGTACATTAATAAACAAGATGAAATGAAAATATTTACTTACATCTTCCCCGAACATGAACAAACAAGCATTACTCATACTTATTCCAGTACGACTGCCTGTGAAACTTGTTAGTCTCTGATCACTTAGATGAAATATACTGAAAATCTTAGGTTGAGTATCAGGAATATGGTATTTGGCATAACTAGTATCAGGAAATAACTCCCCTTAAAAAAATCCTAGTGTGCTTTATGTTGGACAGTGAAACTCAGATTGCTTCATGGCTTAGAAGTCAAGCCTTAGAGCCTGTCTGAGCAGAAACGCCCCAGTCAGTTTCATTAAGAGGCTATATTTTGTGTAACTTCCTTTCATTCAGCAACAAAACAAGCAGAGCTGCAGTGCACGGGAAAAGTAATGCCCAAGCCATTCAGGAAAGCTGTATCCAGGGAAAACTGATCAGGTAAGGAAGCTTGTATACGTGTGTCTGTGTGATTAAAGGGCCTTATAATTATCTAAAGCTCTTGTGTAATTATGTCAGGTTTGATATTTGAGAAAATATGAGAAGTCTGAGCAGCACCCCTAAATATCCTATTTTAAAAAATTAGGGAATGAACACAAGTTCAGAAAATCAAGATCATGGTTTATTATTTTCTCACAAGTTTTTGTTATATTCCATAGAGCTTGCCGTCCTATAAATACGTCTC
Source organism: Iguana delicatissima (assembly GCA_948472985.1). Lineage (NCBI taxonomy): Eukaryota > Metazoa > Chordata > Lepidosauria > Squamata > Iguanidae > Iguana > Iguana delicatissima. Next base: position 231,925 of record CAOKZL010002367.1, on the reverse strand, counting down.
ACGGTATACATCTCATTGCATTCTTCCATAGGATTCCACGACAATTCAGTAATTTGATATAGGCAGTACCATGCTTCAGAAGAGGAGCTGGATTTCAAAAGAAGTAGTAGTGTGTCTTTTTTTCTAGTGAACCAAATCAGCTTTGATAATACTGTGTACAAGCAGTACTTCTTTGATTTTTCCTAGTTACTTAGTTTTTAGGATTTTTAACACCTGACATGTCCAGAACATTTGTGAATTTGAGGCGCTTTTTAACATTTCAAAAACAGCACAGAAAAAAAATCAATGAAATGTTTTTATACACTTTTAGACTTCTTATTGTCAAAATAATTATTTATTCATTCTCATAGATTGCCAGAGTAGTCATGACTAACTTAGGTCTCATTGATTTCAATAGGTTTAGTTTACAGATGACTAATTCTGGACCCAGTTCCCATTCTGAGCATCCTGGAAGCTATTTCAGCAGACAGTATCTGAGCACTGTTACATGAGTAGAAGTATAGTTATTAATTTGAATATGCTGCTGTGTGTTTGCATAATTAATTGAATGTGTATCAATTTATAGTTGGTTTGCATAGTTAACTTTCTGGGGGCACTAGGACGGCTGCCAAATCAAACCACAGGAAACGAGACTTATCACGAAAATACCTGTTTCCTCTCGGGAAACATTAGCAGATAGCCTTTCATTTAGCAGGCAACAGAACTTTCAGTGTCCCTTTCCCAGAGTGTTTGAGCAACAGCTCTCTTCTCCCTAGCTGCACTAGATTCTAAACTAAGGGGCTTCTGCACCCCAGTACATGTGTCAGTGTAATATGAAGTGTAATATGAAGTGTAGCTCCTTTTCACATGGTGCAATGGAGTTAAATAGCATTTGATGGGAGGCGGAATAAAATACCAAAGGAAAGTGAATGTTACATCACAGTGTGATGGAATAAAGCTAGTTCAGGCCATTTCTGCACTAAACTGTTATAGTGCTATTATTCCACTTTCAACACCCAAAGGCCCCTCCCTAAACTGCAAAGCCCAGGATTCCATAGGATGTTGAAAGTGGAATCATAGCTCTACGACAGCCTAGTGAGGAAATGGCCTCAGTTCACAATAGACAACAAAAATGACCATCGTAATTATTTAATTCATGAAAGTCAGTGTGGTGTAGGGACTAGAGCACTGGGCAGACAGGGAAGAGAGTATTGGAGAAGATACTGTGTTGAGTAAGCTAGTTGCCTACTCCTGCTGTACTTACTATTCCAGATATGGTTGCACGGGTGGAATGATACTGGTAGCTTGATTTTCAGTTCCCTTTCTAACTATGCCCAACATGCAACCCCCCTTCTTTACCACAGTTGTATGCTGCATCAACCTTTTAAATAAGCAAATTGTCACAACCAAGATCCCTCTTTTTGTCTGCTGCTGCCTCATTATATATGTCAGGTTGTGATTTGATTTTTTTTTTCTGCTCCAATATGCATCACGTTACAGTTGACTCATACTGAATCTTATCTATGCGGAATCTTATTTGTCATTTTACTCCCCATTCTTCCAATGCTCCCTGCTTCCTCATCTTTAACCAGATTCCTGTCCCTAAAAGGACTTCTTATTTGCCAAGCTTGTTGTAGAGTTTTTGGTTTGGGCTATATCCAGAATGTTTTGGAAGTCTAAGCAGTTATCTACCTTGTTACTTTTCTCCACATTTTTATTGACACTTTAAAAAAAAAGTCTAAAAGTTTACTGTAGAGTGCCAAGAAGGGGCAAGGGGGGTCAATTTCACCATGTTTGCATCCTCACTGTGCCATTTTAGCCTCAGAAGAAGACTTTTGCTAACAAGAAGTAACCCATAGTTTACTTGTGGGTCACTTCTTGTTGAAAAAAAATCCTCTCCAGGGACTAAAATGTGGAGAAATTGCCCCTTACACTCCCTAGGAAGCATGGGAGTTACAAAAATATCAAAATGCTTTGGGGCTTTGGAAGCCAAGCTTTCTCCACTCCATCATGTGTTAACCTAAAAAGGATATTCTACAGCCAAGAAAGATACAGAAAAGGTCAACCAAAATGACCAAGAGACTGGTGCAATTTTCCTACAAGGGAAGGGATTGTTTAGTTTGGGGAAAAAATGGGTTAAGGGGATATAAAGTATATATAAAGTATGGTGACGGGCAGAGGCTTTTTTCTTTCTCTCATAATTAGTGTTGCCATGTTGGATATGGGGCAGGGCTCTTGTAATTTTAAGCCCCAAAAGATTAAGATGCAGGTACCTGTCTTCAGTTACCTTTCAACCCCAAACCTCCAGCCATGGCAGTTACCTCCTAACACCTCCCTTGCCTTCCTGGTGGAAAGTAGCGGGAGGAGAGCATAGAATTGTCAAGCTCTGTTCTTGTCACTGACCACTCCATGCCCCCCACTTTCCTCCCTGGAGGCAAAAGTTGTTTTAGGGGAGAACAGCTAGGGTTGAAAGTTTGGGGTTCAAAGGTAAGTGAAGACAGAGGCTTCACCAAGTTTTATAGCAACTCATCCTGCTTCTGAATCTGTTTAAACTGAAAGTTATGACAGTCCCATGCCATATCCAGCCTGGCAACCTAACCCATGATACTAGTATCTGGAGTCATCCACTAGAGCTGAATAAAGACAGAGAACAGAAAGTAGTGTTTCGCAAAATGTATAAGGCCTTTCCACCCTACACTGTTATAGTGCTATCATTCTACTTTCTTATGGAATTCTGGGGTTTGTAGTTTGCTGAGGCCCAAGAGTTCTCTGGTTGAGAATTCTAAAGGCCCCTCCCTAAACTGCAAACTCCAGGATTCCATAGGAGATTGAAAGTGGAATGATAGCACTATGACAGTGTAGTGTGGAAAGGCCCATAGTTAAACTGTGGGACTCACTGACAACTTTAAAAGGGGCTTGAAGCACAACTTCATGGAGAATAGTTACTAATCAGGAAGGCTATATGTCAGCATCAGTATGCCTTTGTGCATCCCTTGTTAGGAAGCCCAAGATGGAGGGTGCAACTGTACTTGTGCCCTGCTGGAGGACTTCCCATGGGCAACTGATTAGTTACTATGTGAATATGGCTGAATGGGTCTTTTTTCTGGTCTGCCACACTTCTTGTTGTGTCCTTATGAGATGTGAGTTCAAATCTCCACTAGCCATGAGTGTTTTGCAACAATCTGGGCAGGATGTAGGCAGGAAGTGCATGACTGAAGCAAGGTCTCAAAGGCCAAGGCCTTGTCAGACGTAAGCAGTATTAGGCCACCACAAACCCAGAGATTGGAAAGTTACTTTTTATAAGTAATTCATTTCTGTTACTCAACATAGTATTTTTATTTAAAGAAGTTGTTGTGTTGCTTGTTACTTGTTGTCACTTTTCTCTGGCATATTAATTTTTTGGGGGGGGGCAGGGAAAAGAAAATAAGAGAATGGCATAAAACTTGAAAAGTCCTGTCAAAATGCTTCTAAATGTGGTGATTGGAGCTACCAGCATTACATCCTGCCCTGAGCCTTCCAGACCTCGAGAATGTGCCTTTGCCTACAGACACAGAGGACTTGGCCGCAGAAGACTACCATGAGAATCACAGAAGCTTCGCAGAACTGACCTACATCCTAAACCTTTGCTATCTAGAAGAAGCCCACAGCCCTTTAACGGGCAGGTGGCAGCCTTGGCAAAGCAGAGCTTGATTCTCTGGGTCAGACTATTAAGTCATTGCTGAAAGAAATTGCTGGGTTTGCTCTCAGCTGTAGAACATGGTCCAGGATTTTGAACCTCTTCTTTCTTTACCCACCCATCCTTATCTCTGTTCCACATCCTAAACTTATTCTAGTACAATGGTGATTCCAGTGGTCCTGGACTTATCACCTTCCTCCGAAAACTCCACAATCCTTGATCAAGTTATTGCCGCTATTAGGAAACACAAACCATTATGAACCTGGGCACAGGCAATGCTTTCTTTTAATAGAGTTGCAGATGACAAACAAAAGGCACTCCTGGCCTGGGATACTGTTTGTATCTCCACTGATAGCATGGTGTGTCAGAATACTTCCAAACTGTGAACTACATTTTTGGAAGAGTAACCCAATAGGTTTGTCCTAGAGATGCCATAAGTTGGGAACAACTTGAAGGCACACAACAACAACAATAATCCCATCCAAAATCATTTGCAAACTCGATCCCTCCTGTACGCTGTCTTATTTGGATTTAAGCTTCAGGTTGTTTGCCCTTCACACACCTGCTTAGAATTCTCCTACTTCATTGAGAAAAGTAGATGGGAAAGATAGGGCATGTAGTATGGTTATGACTGCGTACTGATGACACCTTAGTCCAGAGATGGGGAGCCCCTTCTGGCTCAATGGTGGAACTGTCTCTTAGTAAAGCATATTGTGAGCAGAACATCCCAGTGGCCAGGGCCATAAGCCCACGTGGGATGAGCTAGCCCATCACACTGGTGACCTGTGGTATTCTGATTGCTTTCCCAAGTCCCTCACATACATATACTCACCAGACAATCTCACTCTCTCTCATGGACATGTGCACAAACCCTCACACGTGCACAGACACTCAGACAAGCAGAGGAACACTCAGGTCACCTATACACATACAGACAGTTGGGCCATTATGTTAAAGAATGTCCCTTAAAGCTGTTTTGCAGTTGGGAGCTTCTCTCCCTTCCCATCCCTCTGTGAACTTCAGGGGCCTCATGAGAGAGGTTAGCCTTAAGTACTGAATTTTGCCCACAGCCTGGAGAATCTCCATCCTTCCTTTAGGCCAAAGGCCTAGATTATTTTTCCCACTGGTTTGTTATAGATGTTAAAAAGCATGAGGGGGACAGTGATAAGGTGGAGCTCTTTGGACTTCATGCCCCTTTTGAATGTCAGTCTCTTGGGAAAGACCACAACAATCAATATGGAGGTAGCACTCATAGATTCCGTGACACCAAGATGGGCCCAAAAGATGCCATGGTGTCAGAAGTGCCAAGAAGTAGAGTAAGTAGGAATCACCCCAGATCTCAAGAAAGTATTAATTCCTTATGAGGCCAAGCTGCCCCCCTCCAGCCAATTTTAGTAATCACAGAGGGCAAGTGGTAGGCCTTATTCCTGCAAACACCGTGTGTGTACCCATAGGTTATACAAGCTGAAAGCTTCCCTTGCAATGGAATGAGTCAGTGTACTAGCTGCATCCATCCCTGTCTCTGGGAAAATGATAGTATCCAAAATAATGTAGATAAATCAAAGATTGGTCACAGTGGGCTTCTGAAAGTTCCATCAATTGCACACCTGGATCTTTATAGTGAATACCTCACAGCACTTGGGAACACTTCACTGGCCAGTATTGCACAGATGATGACAAATATGGTTCTTCATGGGACTATATTTGTGTCCATGGAATAGAAGTGGCCTGCCCAGTGCAATGCCCATGCAGCCTTTCTCATAAAGATCTCCTGCCCCTTACTTACTAAGGAAAAAAAAATACTGGATCCATTACAATGAATAACACTTGCTGAGGTTCCAGTCCACTGGGGATGCCTGGGCAAATTAAGATGGCTGGAAGCTTGGCCAGTGCTGCACTTGGCAGAATGCTCAGGAACCTGAAAGAGAACTCCCTTGCTTTCAGAGCCTGCTAAGATACTAAGAGGGTGTGTGACACTGTAGGTTTATTTCCAGTCTTAAGTTGACTTCCAGCCTTGCAAGACTGGAAATTCCCTCCCAGTGCTTTTACTAGGGTTCTTGCCAGCCTTCCAAAGCTGACTTCCACGCATGGAACGACTGGCAATCTCCCCAACTCTATCAGGTATGCTGCCACCACCCCCCTGAATTATGAATTACTTAGACAGAACAGGAGGGACTCTGCCTAATCTCTAAGCATAAGGAACTTCCACCTCCCCCTTCCCCTGAGTGAGAGGTCCTATGTAGCGTGTGCCAACCCTGGCGTGGAAATGGAGAGAAATGGAGGTTTATAAAAGTGTTTTAATCAAGGCATGCAAATAAACAATATCACACTTGGGAGACTCCCCTCTCCCAGGTACACTTAGTTACAAGAATTTACAAAACAGATATAACAGCACAGATACATTCTTAAGATCAGCCAATTCCCAAAATAACAACATCCCTAGCGCGACTAACTACTTATTTCTAGTTACTCACAATTAGGTTATAGGCGTAGATGGTCTAAAGGAGGAGAGGGGGGTCCAGGAGACACAGCATGCCTGCCAGCTCAACTGGGCCAGCTTTCCCCTCTCTCTTTCTCTCTCTGGTCACATGGCCTCTCAGAAGTTTTATATTTTCCTCCTTGGAAGGATCTGGAAGCCTCTCCAAGATGCCCGCCTCTTTTCCTTTTGGCTGGTCAATTCTCACCTTGTGACCTGTGACGCTGACCCTTTCCTTTTGGTTGGTCAGCTCTCACCCTGTGACCCTTGATGTAATCCTAACATCTCATTAACCCTTGGTTTACCTGAAGAGAGAAGTATCTCCCTTTGATAAGCCTAGATAATGGGAAGCCCCATTATCACAGGGTGTAAGGAGAGAGTGGAACCACTGCAGTACTTGGAGGGCTGTGGAATTGCAGGGGAGCACCTGGATAGGTTGGAAATGGCATTGGTGAGCAATGAGGACAGAGGTGAAGGGCACATGCAGATTATGTGTGTGTGTGTGTATGTTACCCTGTTTACTGGGGGTCCCGGGAGGGACTCCAAAATGTGCTCTACTATAGGTGGGGAAAATTAGCTCAGAGCACTGCGTTACGAGAGGCAGGGTAACTTAGCAGGATCTTGCAACCCAGTGTCTACGGGCTCAGGCCAAGTCAAGAAGCAGACTGGTTTGAAAATAATTGAGATTTTTATTAAATACAGACAAACAGTGTATGCAACACACTCGCACAAGTAGCTAAGGGAAATAAAGGTTGGAGTGGTATAGAGGGATTTTGAGAGGGATTGTTGAATTGGGTGATATGACACCTGTCCTGAAGCTTGAGCTCGTTGGTCTGGAGTCTCAGAACATGGGACTGAGGGAACAGCTCGCCAAACAGAGCGGCAGCAAGGCTGGATGGATGTCTGGAGCAATCTGAGAAAGGTCTCGGAATCAGAGGTTTTTATAGGGAGAAGTGTGACTGCAGGCTATGCCTTACTCGGGGACAACAGTGAGTTTGGGGTGCGAGACAATGTCTCCAAAAGGTCACAATTTAGCATGATTGAGTTAAGTCCGAATTGACAAAGAAGTGGACTGTGTGCAAATGCTCAGTGCTTGGCCTTTAAGCTTCTAGCTTGCCAAGTTACCTGCTCAGGGCAGGGAATCCTTTGTAAACAGCGTGCATACATAATGAGGGTGTTTGCAGAGAGGTCTCCTAAAGCGGTGATCTGGCTATTTCTGGCCTGCCTGTATTGTCTTGGGATATTGCAGCATTTGATGGCCGAGCCTAGTTCTGGGCTTGTCCAGGGGCCTCGCAAACACGTGGAGAGGGGTGGTATGGTAAGGCCGAATTATGATATCAAAGTGATATCGGGTGCTATCGCCAGGTAGGCCTAAACTGCAGTAACATGTATGTGTGCGTGTGTTTATATAAAGGAGAGAAAACTGCAGACTCTATGATCCCCAGGTTCAATTCTGTGGTTCCCAGTCCCCCCCCCACACACACTTTTTAAAGGTTTTAATTGAGTAATGGACAAGGAATCTTTTCAGTCCCCCACAATTCTCCCAAATATGGGAGATATGGGGATAATTTTGCCCTGTTTTTGGCACCCAGGCTGTTGCAGGCCAAAGAGAGACCCTTTTTCCCCAGCTGACACTGGGGACATTTGAGAGCAGAATAAATGAATTGTGGGTGCTGACCTTGAATAGTTACTTTGGGATGTGCAGAGGAGCAATTCACCCTCATCAAGAGTAGGTGGCTGCTAGGTTGTTATCAGTGGGATGAAATGCAGTTTTGGGATTTGTGTGTCCTTGGGTTCTGTGTTTTCTTCTTGTCTGTTTACTTTCTTGTTTAGTAATTACATTTTGGCAAGGCTAAGTAACAAAAAGGGGCAGGCAGAAAGAAATCAATGGTCATAATGAACAAAGACTACACGACTACTGCCTCTGAGCTGGTGTGTGAGAATACAACTCATGTGATTGTGGTCTGTGTACCTGCACCATTCAAGGAACTCAGGTGTGGCTTTCTTTCAGAGAAGGGATAACCTTCCATGGTCATCCCAAACTGCTACATAGAAGTCTACTCTTAGTTTATATGAGAAGATTGCATACTAAAACCTGGCTTGGATTCACCATCTGACTGACATGGGAGCCACCAGCCACTACTGGTGTAGTAAGGTAATCTAGTACTCTAGCACCAAGATACTCTAATATTAAAGATCTTGGCTGAACCTGGGAATGGCATCATTAGTGTTTCTGGGAGGCTTCCCCATTGCATGTTGAGTGAGCCACATGTATGACATATTTCAATTTAGATTTCAAAGAAGAAGGAAAAATGTAGTTATAATTAAAAGGAAAATCAGAGAGGAAACAGAGGACAATTTTTGGGAGGATTTGGTGTGCATTTGGCGCCTGCCGGTCCCTGGAGCATCACGCAATTGTGAGTGCGTCGTGCAGATCACTCCTCACAATCGCACAATGTTCCAGGTGCCCTTTCACATGGCAAATGCCGTGCAAAAAGGGTCTTAGACTCTGCTTTATCTGCAGGACCAGTAGTAGATATTTTGAGAGCTGCAACTAATCTTGTATTGTTTAATGCAGAGGTTCTTAAACTTTTCTTTACTGGTGATGTAGTGGCCAAGAAAGTGGTGAAAACCAGGTTTCAGGGAAAAATCAAAAAGCCAGCTTTATTACAATACCTTGCGCAAGGGGCAACAGTTAATTCAGAGCTGTTGTGTCGATTAATTGAGGTAGCATCACTATATACCTTTTGCATTCTATGTCAGCAATCAATCATTTACTTAGCCCGCCCATCACTGGAGAAAAAGATCTTTGGTTAACTTTCCATTACATCATTGACTGGCATACACGTGTACAGAAGAGAACAAAAGGGTTAGTTTACAAGGTTACTTAGAGTGATACAAATTAATGGTTACAGCCAAAATGAGGGAGTATGCTTACTCCCATTTAGTTCCCAGACCTCTGGATGTTGCAAGGCTATTTCTAAAATTTGAGATAAGACAGACATCTGCTATTTACTCAGAAGCACAATTCAATTCGCTTATTTTTCCTATTCAAGTGGCATTGGACTTAACCCCTTCATTCCCCCCTTCATGCTAAATTCAAAACTTTGCAATTTCAAGCATGTACTATTCCCTATTTCGTTATAGCACAAGTGATACATAGCAGCAGCATACATAGCAGCATTAGGATTCACTAACACACATTACACACTTACACGCTGTTCCCAATAACGGAGGGGGTCTGATTTGTGCGTAGAGAGGTTAGCGTCCGGTGTAACCCCAGCAGAAATCTAGCCCCAATCTTCAACTCCACAGCAGTTGCTGGATCTGATGTACGCTGCCTGGCAGCTTCCGGTGTGCCAGTCTGTACAATCTAGCCCAGAATTCTTCTCTCCTCAGGAGTTGCTGGGTCTGGTGTACACTTTGGCGGCTTCCGGAGCGTCAAAGGTATCACCTAGCCCAGAATTCTTCTGACTCCCCTTTTCTGCAACCACCAGTTAGGCATACACATCAACTTCCTTCTTCCATTGACTTGAGCATTACGGATTAAAAAACAACACTTTTAACATGCAGAGTAAAGACTGGAGATTTAGGAAAGCCATTATGTTAGTGCAAAGTACTTCTGCATACAGTGCTTTTACCCATACTTACTTAAGGAACCCAATAATCTTGTCCACATGCCTGCAGACCACTAGAATGTTGAATGTTCTTCCTATATTGCATACTTCAAAACACATTTTCCCTCTTTGCATTCAACTTATTTACATAATGACAACAGGTTATATTTTACCAAAATACTGAGTACCCCTTCACAACTGAAGAGATAGTTTCATGCTCAGCTGACAGCCAACAATCGCACCTGCTTTACATGAAAACCAATTCCCTCCATGGGGATCATGTGTTGTCATGTACCTGTTGCTTTTATTGTGAATCCTTTTCATTTTTGGCCAGCCAAATTATATCAGTTTGTGCACCAAGTGAAAAATTGATTCCCTCAGTGGCCAAATCATTTCATCCTAGAAGCTGACCATATACCCATTTGCCATTGTAAAAACTGGTTGCTTTCCAGCACTGACTATGGAGGACCAACCCCCCTTTTCCACACAACTCAGTAAAGCCTATGCTGTAAGTGGAAAGAAGTTAACATTGAGACATTTCCCTGGGCATGCCTATTTGCCATATACACATATCTTCCAATCCCTAGTGATAAAATAGGTAAACCAAACTTCCTGCCCTTCCTATACCTGTCTCAATCTATTGTTTTCCACATTCAAGATCTGATCATGCATGTGTCCCTAGTTTAGCATCTTGGCCACCTTTCCCACAGTGGGGGTTGTCACTACTACCTGATAGGTCCCCACCCATGTCTCCTGGTTTGAGAGGGTGTGCCTGTGCTTGTAGGGAAGAAGCCCCTATTTTAAACATTTTCTCCCTTGTCGTACTCAGAGCTTTCCCTAACACACTAACCCTTTTCTGTAGAGTTATGTTCCCTTAATCCATCCAAAAGGACTTTTGCTGAAAGGTGACAACTTCATGACTCTGTGAAGTATATATTGCATCTTCTTCCCCATCATGATGGGGTCTGGGAAAAACAAAAACACTCCTGGTTTCTCTGTTGTGGGCTGCACGTGGAATGAGAATGAAAGGTTTCATAAAATGGGCTCAGAAGATTAATGTGGTATCATGCCGCTTGTCCTGTGCTGGCATCCAGTCCAAAAACATAGCCAGGGCTGTTATTTGGACCATACACGTTGAACTACCGAGTCTCCAGGATTTTGTTTCATCTTCTCCAGTTTCCTTAAATTCTGAGGTCTTGCAGGTGCAATGTGACTCCTCCGGGGACTCCTAGCACAGTAATTTAATCTTTGATGATCTGGTGGACAAATGCAGGTCTGTTGTTTGAGCCTGTATGATGCGTGGGCTTTTTCAGGGCTGTTGTCGGTCTGTTAGCTGTCTCACAGCGTGCATCTCTTTCCTCCTCTGCCTTCTTCAGCCAGAGTCCCTTAACTGCAACTCCACTTCCAAACTGGAGAGGCGCTCATCGCCTCTCAGACTGCTCCCACTTTCTCCCTCCCAACTCACGAGGTGCTCCGTCACCTTTTCTCCCAGCTTGCTCGTAGTGGCGACCCTGGTGGGACTCGAACCCACAATCCCCAGCTTAGGGGTGCTCCATCACCTCCTCCATCCCGCTGGGACTGCACCAGGGAGCCTTTCCAGTTTTCCATCTATCGGGAACTGGTGAGGGGCGCTACTTTGCAGTTCTGACTCGGCCCTTTCCCATATTCTCCATACTTCTGCTGCCAGTGTTTCTCACCAGAATGTCACAACTCCGAGCCCTTGCCCTTTGCAGTTTATGGGGCGAAGAACAAAACTTTTCCTCTTAACTGCTGACCAATGCCATTATTCATGGAGTTCTGCTGTCATCTTCCACAAAAGGATTCCCACCATACATCACCTCTCACTTGGTCCCTGCTGTCTTCTTCCACATATCCACCACTTATCCACATCCTTCTCTGACTGTCTTCACCATCTGTCCAGATTTTTCTCATCTATGCCTCTTCTGCCCACACTGGGCACATTGGCACTGCTTCCCAGAGACCCTCTTCCTCTTCTGGGTTTTCCTACCACCTTCTCATCTTCCAACCTCTACTCATTTTGGATTTTTACAAAAACTTACAACTCCCAGCATTCATAAGCGGTCTCCATCCAAGTACTAACCAGGCCCGACCCTGCTTAGCTTCCGAGATCAGACGAGATCGGGCGTGTTCAGGGTGGGTATGGCCGTAGGCAGCTAAGCTGCTCCTCTGCCCTGTCAGCCCCTTGCAGCTCCTGAACTTTTGGCTGCATTTTATTTCCTTTTTTCTTTCTCGCCTGGTTCTAAAATTCCAAACATCAGACGAACTAGGAAGGGAGGGGGTGAACCCCCCTTTTCCGAAACTGACTCCTCTGTTCCTGCTACTTATTGTCGGCTGCATCCTCTCAGCCTCGGCTGCATCCGCCGCTTCCATTCGCTCCCCCCCATCTGCCCTCCCTCCTTGACTGGCACCTCAGCTGGGGGGGCTGTTGTTTCACATCGCTTCCCCTCCAAGAAGCCTCTTAATGCTAGCAGCGGCTTTCACTCCTTATTGCTGGTATTATTGCTCCCCCCATCTGTCCCCTCAAGGGTAGGACAGGCAAACAGGCATGCAGACAGGATCCGGTGGGGGTGGAGCGTGGTTGTCTCCTAAAGAGCTGCCGCTCCAAGGCCTCTGTGGGGCTCAACCTCTCTGTTCTTTTGCATTGGAATTCCCAAGGGTTCTTGGGGGAAACTTGTTCAGGTACTACAATGTCCATCATTCCTGAACTTTCCCAATCTAGGCCTCTGTCTTCTTTCTTCACTTGCCTCTTCCTCCTGCCTGCTTGGAGTCTCAACAGCTCTCTTCATCCCTTCTATCACTGTTTCCACCAACTTGATAATCAGTGAGCATATTCATCTGGTCAAGATTATTTGGATCCCACCCTGGATCAGCTAGGGGAACTCTGCCTCTTCTCTGCTGCCCTCCCGGCTGGCTCGCCATTCCTCATGTTGGATTTATTCTCCTCCACTCCTCAGTAGTGAACAAGGTCAAAAGCAACTATTGACAGTCCTGCCAGTTAGAGACATGTGAGGCCATGATTCTGGAGCAAAGTTCTATTACTTAGTAGGTCTGACATGGTGAAGGGTGTGTATTGATAACTCTGAACTCACTGGTAGCAGCACCAGTGCCTCTGTTAGGGGCCACTTGGACTTCTGCTGCTGGCACTGTTGCAACCTCTTCCAAATTTCTTCTAAAGTCTGTCCATCACTGCATACACAGTCTCAAGTGATGGTGAATGGATGGGAATTTGCAATCTACAGCTCATTAAATATTTAGTGAAGTCCTCTTTCTCCCTTTTCTAAGGCATGAGAGAATTTACTAGGAAACAGACTTTGCTTCTATCATTAAAGGGGAGAAACTACCTGTCCCCCCTTGCGTTGATTCTAAAAGGAGCCTTGAGCATGGGTTTTCAAAGAGGGCTGTCAGTTTTGTTTTGTTTTTTTCCTTTCCTTTCCTCTTTCAAAAGGAGGGGCAAGGGGGAATTCCTGGTGTGTGCAGAGTTCCTTCCTTTTTTCCTTCTTTCCTTTTCAAATGCAGCTTCTTTTTTTTTTTTTTTAAACAATAGACTCTGCGCTAGCTCTGCTAGAGGAGAATCTTTTCCAACTCCTGGCATGTCTCCATGCAACACCTTAAGGGCTTATTATTTTCTTTTTCCATTAACTCTCTATAACTTTATTTCTGCTATTCCAAAACCTCTGTCTGCCTGCCTATTAAATCTCCATCATGGGGGTCAGACTTGATCCTAGAAAAACCCCTTATTTCCTGTCATGCCGAGAGTTGCTCCCACTGCCTCTTGGCATGGAACAAAAGGATCCCTTTCCAGTTAATTGTAACATTAACATAGTAATGGCTCTCTGAAGCCCCTTTGGATCCAACCTCAAAATTCCCCCTGCCTGAATTGCAAAATCAGGCTTTTTCTTTACACCTAAGAGAAAACAATGAGACTCTGCATTGCTTCCTCACTATCCTGAGGTTTTTTCTTTTGCACTACTTTTATTTCTGCCATTTCCCAGCCTCTGGCTGAGTTAACTTCTCTGGCTAAAACAACAGAGAGCCCAAGAAGGAGGGGCTTCAGGAAATGGCTTCGAACACTGAGAGAGGAAACAAACCATTTTTTTTTCTCTTTACACTTTACACTACAATGGCAATAGTAAGTTTCCACTGAATCCTCCTTTAAATTCTTTTTGAAATTCTTTTATCGTACACTCTAAGGGAGTTTGCCATTTTCTCCCCCTCCCATTTCCTCCCAAATTCCAGACAAGACACAATAGGAATGGATTTGAGCATCAGTAAGGGGTCTCATGCGCCCACACACAAAGGGTTTTCACTCCAGTCACTCCAGCACTGACTTGGCCACCCAGACGGTCATGGCATGACGCAAGAACTGCAATGCTGCAAGCATTTCACACACACATCTTTCATTCAGACAAACAACCTCCCATCTGGCCCATTAAACCACAACTGAGACGTCTCATTTATTATTCCGCCATACCAAAAGTTTTCGGGGTTTCCCTCTTCACCGCTAAGAGGTACTCAGCCGAAACCTCGAGGAGTGATCAGTTCCCCCTTCCCCCTCCCAAACACTGAGGGGTCTACTACTCACCAAAGGGCCATGGATGGGAGGCTTGGTTTCCAGCTGTAACCCGAGGTCCTTTGACTGGATCGCTGTCGCCAGGGATGCCACCGCTCCCCTAACCAAACCTCTTCGACAAAAGGTCGAGGGCGCCCTGGGTTTTGTCAAGGGGGGCCGCAATCCCCACGTCCAAACGTCCGTCAAGGGGGACAGAATAGTCCCTTCCCCCCGTTCCCGGCCAACGCACCAGAAATGTAGCGGCCAAGAAAGTGGCGAAAACCAGGTTTCAGGGAAAAATCAAAAAGCCAGCTTTATTACAATACCTTGCGCAAGGGGCAACAGTTAATTCAGAGCTGTTGTGTCGATTAATTGAGGTAGCATCACTATATACCTTTTGCATTCTATGTCAGCAATCAATCATTTACTTAGCCCGCCCATCACTGGAGAAAAAGATCTTTGGTTAACTTTCCATTACATCATTGACTGGCATACACGTGTACAGAAGAGAACAAAAGGGTTAGTTTACAAGGTTACTTAGAGTGATACAAATTAATGGTTACAGCCAAAATGAGGGAGTATGCTTACTCCCATTTAGTTCCCAGACCTCTGGATGTTGCAAGGCTATTTCTAAAATTTGAGATAAGACAGACATCTGCTATTTACTCAGAAGCACAATTCAATTCGCTTATTTTTCCTATTCAAGTGGCATTGGACTTAACCCCTTCAGTGACCCCTGTAAATATAATTTGTTGCCAGGGAACTCCAAGACTTAATTCAAGATTTAAATATTTAGATTTAAATATTCATATATGTATTTAAATATTCAAATATTCAAATATTCATTCATTTATTTATTTATTTATTTATGGCTTCTGGAGACTAGGGGCCTTTCCACACTACACTCTTATAGTGCTATCATTCCACTTTCAACATTCTGTGGAATCCTGGGCTTTGCAGTTTAGGGAGGGGCCTTTAGAATTCTCAGCCAGAGAGCTCTTTGGCCTCAGTAAACTACAAATCCACAGAATATTGAAAGTGGAATAATAGCACTTTAACAGTGTAGTGCAGAAAGGTCTTAGGATTCAAATCCCTGCTTGGACGCTGGGTGACCACGGGCAAATCCCTGTTGCTGTTACAACTGTTGGTATTCAGCAGCAGGGCTTCATGGACCCTGTGAGGGCTCTGCAGACCCACAGGGGTCCACAGGCCCCAGGTTGAGAATCAATGATATGGACAAAGGTTTTGGAAAATTCAACTGACCACTTTTTTTTCTCAGCTCTCTGGCTCTTAACCAGGACTGATTTGGCCATCTAGATTGTCTGTTAGTTAGTCAGTTAACTGTCAATCAAACTAGGGAGAGTTAATCAAACTAGGGGGAGGAGCCAGCTAGGGGAAGGAGGCTTTATTAGGAACTGCCAGCAGTCTTCTTGCAGTTTCAATCACCTACTTCACTCCTTAAAGTTCAACCATTCAAGTTTAGGAACAATCAATCCTTATAGTGACTGAACAAATTTAATAAGAGTTCAACCGAGCTTGGCAGTTAGCTGAGCAGACATAGCTTATACAGCACAATTTGAGAAAGAAGGCCCAGTTATTTTTTTTTTAACAACTATTCTCTGTATTATCAAGTATGGAAGGTGAGGGATCTGCTGCTGTCACCTGTAGCACTTGTGGCATGTTCCTTTTCTTGCCACAAGATGTTGTCGGGTACACCTACAGCAAGTGCAAGCTGGTGACCTTCTTGGAGGACAAGGTTCAGCAGTTGGAGGCACAGGTTTCTAATCTTCGTCTTATTAGGGAAGGTGAGGACTTCTTGGATAGGGCAGAGAGGACCTTCCTGAAGACCGGATATACGGAGGAGCTGCCAGATAAGAAAATCAGTTCCGTGAACCAGGAAAGCGATGCTTGGAGGAATGTCACACGGAGAAGTAGAAGGGCCAGGAAGGAAACAGAGACCCTCAAACTACAGAATCACTTCAATGTTCTTGGTGCTATGAAAGATGAGGAAGAGCAGAAGGAGGGAACAGAACATCAGCAAGAAGGAATCCAACTTCGGCAACTGGAACTTGAACACCAACAGGACAGTATCCAACATCGGGAAGACCAGCACTCCCAGCCTCAAGACAATGCCCAGGCAATCCTGGAAGAATCTGCTTGTCGAAGAACCCCAGACAGGCCTCAGAGGAGGCGAGTTCTGGTGGTTGGGGACTCCTTGCTCAGAGGAACCGAACCAGCAGTTTGCAAACCGGACAAGCTCAATTGAGAGATCTGCTGTCTTCCTGGGGCCAAGATAAACCATGTAACAGAGAGGCTAGCCAGGCTAGTCAAGCCCACTGACCGTAAGCCCCTCATTTTGGTTCACGTTGGAACCAACGACACGGTGAAGCGCAGCTTTCACCACATCACAAAGGACTACGAGCTTATGGGGAGAAAGCTTAAGGACCTTGGTGCGCAGGTGGTCATTTCATCAATCCTCCCTGTTCAAGGATATGGTGCACGAAGGGAAAGAACAATAGTAGAGGTCAACAACTGGCCCCTCACATTTTGCCACCGGCAACAGTTTGGCTTTTTGGATCATGGCTTGAAATTCCATGAACATGGGCTGCACCTCACGAAACTTGGCAGGAACGTTTTTGCTAACAGTCTCACGAGGAGGATTAGGAGAGCTTTAAACTAAGTACAGCTGGGGAGGGAGACAAGATTACTCAAGACAAGGACTCGGCAAGTGCAGGGGAAAAAGGCCCAAATGATATTGGCCAAGTAGGAATAGCATCCAATTGTGGGAGGCATGGAAACAATGCTATGGGACTTGCAGGAAGGGCACGGGGACTTAAGTGTCTCTACACTAATGCACGGAGTATGGGAAACAAACAAGATGAATTTGAACTCCTAGTACAACAAAATAAATACGATTTGATAGGCATCACTGAGACCTGGTGGGATGAGTCTCACGATTGGAATGTAGGAATAGAGGGGTATAGCCTATTTTGTAGAAATAGACCAAATAAGAAAGGAGGAGGAGTAGCCTTATATGTCAAGGATGTTTTCACCTGTGAAGAGATCCATGACTTGAACACCAGAAGCCAGGTCGAGAGCATCTGGGTAAGAATTAAGGGAGCGAGAAACAAAAGGGTTATTATTGTGGGGGTTTACTACAGACCTCCAAGCCAGACTGAGGACCTCGATGGCGCTTTCATAGACCAAATGACTGCACATTCAAAAAGGAAAGATACAGTAATAATGGGAGATTTCAACTACCCGGATATATGTTGGCAGTCAAACTCTGCAAAGACGGCAAGGTCCAGCAAGTTTCTTGCTTGTCTTGCAGACAATTTCATGGTCCAGAAGGTGGAAGAGGCGACAAGGAGATCAAATATTCTGGATCTGATCCTGACCAACAGGGAAGACCTTGTTAATGACATAGAATTGGTTGGATCTTTAGGAGAGAGTGACCACACCCTATTAGAATTTGGCATTCAGTGGGGAGGAGAAGACAAGTGTAACCAGGCACTTGTCTTAGATTTTAAAAAAGCAGACTTCTGTAAACTGAAGGAGCTGCTGGCTGAAATCCCGTGGTCAAGAATTGTCAATGAGAAAGGAGTTCAGGATGCATGGGAGTTCTTTAAAAGGGAGATACTGAAGGCACAGGCTAAAACTGTGCCATTAAGGAGGAAAAATGGAAGGCATCTGAAGAAACAGGAATGGTTGACTAAAGAACTCTCAGCTGAGCTAGGTGTTAAGAAAAACATATACAGGAAATGGAAGAAGGGGGAAATCACCAAAGAAGATTATAAGCAAGTAGCCAGGAGATGTAGGGAAAGGTCAGAAAGGCTAAAGCACAAAATGAACTTAGGCTGGCCAGAGACATTAAAAACAATAAAAAGGGCTTTTCTAAATATGTCCGCAGCAAAAGGAAAAAGAAGGAGATGATAGGGTCACTGCGCAGGGAAGATGGTGAATTAATAACAGGAAGAAGAGAAAAGGCAGAACTCCTCAACACCTTCTTCGCCTCAGTTTTTTCCCAAAAGGATAAAAACGTTCAGCCTGGCAGTTGGGGAGGAGGTGAGGAAGGGGGGGAAATGCAGCACAGAATAGGTAGAGAGGTAGTACAGGAATACCTGGCTACTCTGGATGAATTCAAGTCTCCAGGGCCAGATGAATTGCATCCTAGGATTTTAAAAGAACTAGCAGAGGTCATTGCGGAACCTCTTGCTATAATCTTTGAAAACTCTTGGCGGACCGGAGAAGTTCCGGCAGACTGGAGGAGGGCAAATGTTGTCCCCATCTTCAAGAAGGGAAAAAAAAAGAGGACTGAAATAATTATCGCCCAGTCAGCCTGACATCAGTACCTGGAAAGATCCTGGAGCGGATCATCAAACAGTCAGTTTCTAATCACTTAGAAAATGATGCCGTAATTATGAAAAGTCAACATGGATTTCTCAAAAATAAGTCATGCCGGACTAATCCAGACTAAACCCTGGTGGCGCAGTGGTTAAATGCCAGAACTGCAACCACAAGGTTGTGAGCTCAATCCTGCCAGGCTCCAAGGTTGACTCAGCCTTCCATCCTTTCGCAGGTCGGTAAAATGAGTACCCAGCTTGTTGGGGGCAATTAGCTAAAATACATTGTAAACCGCTTAGATAACACTAGTTGATAGGCGATATAGAAATAAGTGCTATTGCTATTGCTATATCTTTTTATGATAGAGTTACTTGCTTGATAGATGAAGGGAATGTTGTGGACATAGTATATCTTGATTTCAGTAAGGCCTTTGACAAAGTTCCCCATGACATTCTTGCAAAGAAGCTAGTAAGATGTGGGCTGGACAGGGCTACTGTCGGGTGGATTTGTAACTGGTTGACTGACCGTACCCAAAGGGTGGTCACCAATGGCAGATTCTCATCCTGGAGAGAAGTGACTAGAGGGGTGCCACAGTGTTCTGTCCTGGGCCCGGTGCTGTTCAATATCTTCATTAATGACTTGGATGAAGGAATAGAGGGCACGTTGATCAAATTTGCAGATGACACCAAATTGGGAGGGGTTGCTAATGCGCCAGATGACAGGATCAAAATTCAAAAGGACCTGGACAGATTGGAGAGCTGGGCCAAGGCTAACAAAATGCATTTCAACAGAGAGAAATGTAAGGTCCTACACTTCGGCAGAAAAAATGGTATGCAGAAATATAGGATGGGGGAGATGTGGCTGGCTAACAGTACGTGTGAAAGGGATCTAGGAGTCTTAATAGACTACAAGCTGAACATGAGTCAGCAGTGTGATGCAGCAGCCAAAAAAGCCAATGCGATTCTTGGTTGCATCAATAGGAATATGGTGTCTAGATCGAGGGAGGTATTGGTACCACTTTATTCTGCTTTGGTTAGACCTCATCTGGAATACTGTGTCCAGTTCTGGGCACCCCAATTCAAGAAGGATATGGATAAGCTGGAGCAGGTCCAGAGGAGGGCAACCAAAATGGTGAGGGGCCTGGAAGCCATGCCCTATGAGGACAGACTTAGAGAGCCGGGTATGTTTAGTCTGCAGAAGAGAAGGTTGAGAGGGGACATGATAGCCATGTTTAAATATTTGAAGGGATGTCATGTCGAGGAGGGAGTGGGCTTGTTTTCTCCTGCTCTTGAGACCAGGACAAGGAGCAATGGATACAAGCTGCAGGAGGGGAGATTCCCCCTGAACCTCAGGAAGAATTTCCTGACGGTCAGGGCTGTCCGGCAGTGGAATGTGCTGCCACGGAGTGTGGTGGAGTCTCCTTCTTTGGAGGTTTTTAAGCGGAGGCTGGATGGCCACTTGTCGGGAGTGCTTTGAGGGTTTTTCTGCATGGCAGGGAGTTGGACTGGATGGCCCTTGTGGTCTCTTCCAACTCTACATTTCTATGATTCTATGATTCTAGATATGCATGGTTGTACCCATCTTTTTTTTTAGTGTTTTGTGTTTCTTTTTTTTTAATATGGTTTATTAATTAATTAAACATATAACACAAATTACATACCAACAAACATATACAGCCAAATGTAAAATACAAATACACATATACATAGATAGTGAAGGGAAAAAAAATACAATACAATATAAACCAACATAAATCAGACATTGCTGAAACTGACATGCTTTCTTATCTGTAACTTCCTTCTAGTACATCAAAGCATGACAGCTAACCCATACAAATTAAACTGCAGCATCTACAAGAATTATTCACACCATCACTACTTATACCTTATATCTGTAACTTAAATATAACTGATATATACATCAAATATTCATAATCTCTAATTAATAACCCAAGCTAATTCCTCGACTACCTGCTTCATCCAAAAGTCTCACTTTTAATATGTAAACACCCTGAATTTCGTTAGAATTTCTGACCTTTCCGACATCGGGTCTAACCTATCCAGTCTCCTATAAGAAAAGTGAAAGAATATGTGGTTATTCAATAAAAGATATCGCCTTATTTCCCCACATGTCAATCCAGATTAGCAAAACCATTTTCCATCCCTCAATGGCTTCTCCTTTTCCCCTACCCTCCAAAGATTCCATAATAATGTCCGCCTCTGCCATATCATATAACTTGATTAACCAATATTCCAATCTTGGAAATTGTGGCTCCTTCCATAATTGAGTGTAACATAGCCTAGCAGCTGTGATCATAAAAAGGACTATTTTCTTCTTACATTTATCAATTTGTAATTTTTTAATCATATTTAACAAATATAATTTCGGGGATAGCGAGAATTTAATTTTTAATATCTCTTGGATTTTATTATGCACGCCTTTCCAGAACGTCTTAGCCACATCGCATTCCCACCACATATGAAAGAATGTACCCTTCCAGGCGCATTTCCAGCAAGCATCACTTTGGTTCTTTTTTGCCTTTGCCAGCCAAACAGGAGTTAAGTACCATCTGTGTAACATTTTACAATAATTTTCTCTTAGGCTAGCTGGTTTTACTACTTCCCAAGTGATTTTCCAAGAACTTTCCCATTCTTCCATGGTGATTTCTTCCCCCAGATTTTTAGCCCATTTTCCCATTGTTTGTTTAACAGTTTCAGTCTCAGTTTCTAGGGTCAATAAGATATTATAAATAACACTAACTCTATGTTTAACTCCAGATTTTAGTACCACATCAAACTCCCGTTCTCTTGTTTCGAAACCCTCTAAATCTCTGTCTTTTTTAAACCTGTCACACAACTGCATGAACAGTAACCAATGCAATTGCCAGCTTTGTTGGAAAAGGTCTAAATTCAAAATTATCCCCGTGTACCTTTAAGATATCCTTATACGTAAGCCAGCAGCCAGGCTTAGGAATTTCTCTTTGGTGAAATGCTTCGTGAGGTGAAACCCATAATGGTATTCTTAGGTATAATTTCCTTTTATATTTCATCCAAATTGTGATTAAAGCCTTCCTGAGGTAATGGTCCCTCAATTCTCTACCAATAGCCGATTTGCCCATACCATATATAGGCATACCAGCCAAAATATAAATGTTCCCCCTCCAAATTCAAAATTCTGGAGTTTCTCAAAATTATCCATTCCCTCAACCATTCTAACCCGTTCGCATAATAATACAATTTTAGGTTAGGTAATCCCAGTCCGCCTCTTCTTGTACCATCCTCTAAAACTTTAAGTTTAATTCTAGGCCGCTTTCCATATGAATTTTCTTAAATCTTGTTCCCATTCCTTAAAAGGTTTATCCTTCAAAATTATTTGGAGGTTTTGGAATAAAAAATTAATTTTGGGCAATAGAATCATCTTAATTGCAGCGATTCTACCCAGTAAAGAGAGCGGTAACTTTTGCCATTTTCTAAGCTCAGCTTTTATTTCTAACCACAACTTTTTGTAATTATTATCAAATAAATCTATGCTATTTTTTGTAATATTAATACTTAAGTATCTGACTATCTTTGCAGCCGTAAACCCTGATTTGTTTATTAACTCTTGTTCCTCCTGGGCATTTATGTTTTTAACAATCATCTTGGTCTTGGTAGTGTTTATCTTATAGCTAGAGAAAAAACCAAAATTTGCTAATTCGAAAATCAGTGATTCCGTACTCAAGATAGGGTCCTCCAAAATAATAGCCAAGTCATCAGCATATGCACTGAGTTTGTATTCTTTTTTATTAATCCTAACCCCTTTAATTTGTGTTTCTCCCCTAATTTTATTATTTAAAATTTCTGACACAAGAATGAACAATAAAGGTGCTAGAGGACAACTTTGTCTCACGCCTCTGGTAATCCTGATACTTCAGGTCACCTCCCCATTCACAATAATTTTGGCTATTTGTTCCTTATATATGGCCTTAATCCATCCGATGAATCTCGATCCTAAATTTACCACTTTGATGACTTGCAACAGAAACTCCCAGTTCACCCTGTCAAAAGCTTTTTCCACATCCAAAAAACATATAGCCATATTCTTATCATTATGTCTGTGAAAATATTCTACAATGTTTAAGACTGTCCTAATATTATATTTTAACGTTCTCCCTGGCAAAAAACCGTTCTGATCTGGATGTATCGTTGTTACCATGACTCTTTTTAATCTTTCAGCTAGTATGGTTGCAAAGATTTTATAGTCTAAATTCAGTAGAGAAATGGGCCTATAGTTCTTTACTTCCATCAAATCTTTACCCTCTTTTTTAATCAAAGAAATATTTGCTTCCCCCAAGAGGGAGGGCACATATTTTCCCCCAGACCAATCATAACCTCCCATAGTGGATCAACTAACTGCTCTTGAAACGTGTTATAGTAAAGTGCATTAAATCCATCCAGGCCAGGAGCCTTCCCTAATTTTTGCTTTTGAATGGCTTGAATAACCTCTTCTTTAGTAATAGATCAGTTCAATTCAGTCCTCTGATCCTCAGTTATTTTTGGTAATATCTTATCACTTAAATATTGTTCCATCTTTTCTCTTTTATGTTCACTCATCCCCATATCTGAATATAAATTCCTGTAATAGTTTTCAAATACCCTTTTTTTAAATCATCCTGATTTGTTACTACCCTGTTGTTTTCTATTACCTGTGAGATCATCCGATTCTCCCTCTCCTTTCTTAACCTGTGTGCCAACCATTTATTTGTTTTGTTAGCTAAGAAGAAGTTTTTCTGCTTAGTAAATTTTAACTTATTTTCTACTTCATGTGTGTTAAGAAGCTCTAACTGTTTACGTAATACCTTTAATTTATCTAACAACTTTATATCACTTGGGTAGCTTTTAAGTTGTCTTCTAATTGCTTTATATCTGCGATCAGCAGTTTTTCCCTTTCCTTTTCTTTTTGTCTTAAAATTATCTCTTGTTGAATCAGATATCGCCTCATAACGGCTTTACTAGCCTCCCAAACCGTATTTAGCAGAACCCCCTTATTTAGATTTTCTGTGAAGTAACTCTCAAGCACCTGCTTGCCTTTTTTTTACTATGATCTCATCTCTTAATAAATTATCCTTCAGTCTCCATCTATATTCCGTCTTCTGACTTTCTATAATCACACTCAATGGGGCATGGTCAGAACTCATCATAGGCAGATTTTCCATCTTTTTGATTTGAGTAATGATTGTCTTGGAGCACCAGATCATATCAATTCTTGACCATGTACGGTGTACCTCTGAGAAGTAAGTATATTCTTTCCGGTTCCCATACAGGCTCCTCCATATCTCTACTAAGGCTAGGTTCTCCATCGTATTATTAAAAGCTTTAGGTAGCTTCCCCTCACTCCTGTGTTTCTTTTTAGTTATAGTTCTATCTATCTCAGGATGGGTGACCCCATTCCAATCTCCCATAATAATAATATTCTGGGCATCAACCTCACTTATTTTTTCAAATTTTTTTTCATAAAAATCACTTTTGTTTTCAAGTGGGGCATAAATACCAACAACTAAGATTGGCATGTTTAATACTTTTACTTCAACGGCTATAAATCTACCCTGGGGATCGTTTAACACTTCATTCGCCTCATATTTGGAATTTACATATAATGCGACCCCTCTTTTCTTTTCATCAATTCCTGATATGAATACATTCCCTAACTTTTGGTTCTTTAATACAAACATTCCTTTCCTCGTTACATGGATCTCCTGAATACAATAAAAATCTGCTTTCTACTTCTCCAGATACTGGAATATTCTTTCCCATTTTATAATTGAATTTAGGCCCCTAATATTCCAGGATATTAATTTAACCTTCATCATCCCCAATTCTACCTAGCCAGTTTACTCACCTTAATCCGCTGTTTCCGATTCTATAGAGATCTCTTCACCTGTGTTCTCTCGCTCACCTTCCTCTTGTATTTCTTCTTGTTCTGCTTCCTCTTGTTCTATTTCTTCCTGCTCCTGTTTGTCCAGTTCTCGATGTGGTTGTTGTCTATCTGCTTTTATACTATCTTCGTCTTTCTCTATAGGGGACCTTGGGCCTTCTCTTCCCTCCCCCCTTGATGCTCTTTGTCTCTTATCATCCTTCTTTTCTCCTGATCTTATGTCTCTCTCATTTCCTCTTTTTTCATCTTCTTTAAGTTTTCTTAGGAATTCCTCAGCCTTATATATTGTATTTATTACCTGTCTTTTTTGGTGATATGTAAATATTACTCCCTCAAGTTTTCCCCAGCTATACAGGATTCCTTTATTCTTCAATTCTTGTGTCAGATGCGCATAATCTCTCCGCTTCTTCAGTATCTCTGACGGAACATCTTTAAAAAGTTTTAACTCAGTGTCTTCTATTATTAATTTGTTAGTATAGCTCCATTGTATCAACAAATCTTTCACTCTCTCTCGGACTAAATAAACGACAATGTCCCTTGGTACCTTCCTTTTTGAGCGATCATCGAGCTGATCCTGAAGATCTGATCTATCTCAGCGTCCATTTGCTTGGTTGACCAATCCAGAAATCTAGCCAGTTCTGGGACAACTCAATTATAGTCTTCTCCTTCCTCCTCCTCCAAACCTCGAATCTTAATACATCTTTCCCTATATTTGATTTCTGCTAATGTATTCCGTCTCATCACCTGTTCTATTGTGCCTTCAAGGTCCCCTGTCCTTTTCTCCAATATGTTCGTCCTCTCCTGTACCTCTTCCACACATTTATTGGTATTCCTCACATCCTTGGTGACATTATCTAGTCTTCCTGTCAAGCTTTCCAGTTCTTTCCTCATTTCTTTAACATCCTTTTTGATTTCTATCATCATTTTCTTCATGTCCACTTTCATATCAAGTCTGAGTTTCCTCATCTCATCCAGAAGGAGCTTGTGTGGGTCCATTTCTCCAGAAACTCTTCTCTGCAAGAGAGTTTGGCTTTGGGCTTGAGCTTGAGCTGTCTTCTTTCGAGTCACCATCCCCTACAGCAAATTCCCCTGCTCCGAATTCCTAAAGTCCCGCCTTAGGTATTACAAGCTTATTTAATTTACCTTAATCAAAGTTTCAACAGGGTGCTCCAATATCTAATATTGTCCTTAATTATTTGTATCTATATTTATTCTTTATCTATTTACTTCCCTACTATTGTTATCTAAATTGATCTATTTAATCTAAATTAATCTAAATTAGTCTACTGTTCTGATCAGTTAGTTAATACTTTCTAATTAATTGCCTTACTATAATTTAATAAATTATTTGTTTATTTACTAGATACTTATTTATCTATATAGCTAACTAATTGACTTCCACCCTCCTAAATATCACATTTAATAAGTTATTACAAATCTACAAGCCTCCTTTTGTACCTTGCAGGTAGATCTAATAGTCACAGAGACACAGAACCAGTCAAAATTAATCAAGGAAAGTAATAGTGTAGGAGCTGTAAATTGATGCTAACCCACCAGATGGCACTGTAACACTATCCAACCGAGTGCCTTCCTCAAAAGTTGTTCTCCCCTTCTTTCCACTGTCCCCTTTTACAGAGCAACAGCTGTGAAAATTATGAAATGTAAACAATATCTCAGCACAAGGCTATCTGCTGTCCTTGGGGTAATCAACTTCCCAGCTTGTCTCCCAAGGCTCTCAATAGAGCAGATCCCTTCCCCCAGCGTCAAAGTGTTAGGCCATTTCCACACGGGCATATTGCCCACGTTAGGGCGACCTCTCTTGGAGGTCTTCTTTACCGCGGGGTGCGCTAGCGCAGTTAAAAAAAAGTGAGGCTCTAGACCTCAAACTGCTCTAGCGCAGCCGCGGAGGTGGCGCTGCGAGTTTTATAAAAACCACCTTCGCAAGTGGTTTTTACAAAACTCACCCGCACTGCCCCGTGGCAGTCCCCAGTGAAGAACTGCAGAGACGCGGTAGCGCGTCCCTGCAGATCTGCCCGGTGGCGGGCTTCCGGCTGGCGCGCTGTCCTGATTGGCGGAGCGCTGCCGGCTGCCATTTTGGGCGCCGCCAAGCGCCACCAAAATTCAGCGGCGTTTAGAACGGCGGATCCGCGCTCTCCGCAGGGACGGAGCAACCTACTTTGCGGGTAAGCTCTGTCCCTGCGTGCGCGGCCCCATTTCGCCCCCCCCGTGAGGAAAGGGCCTTAGACTCAAATCAAATATCAAATATTGCTACACCGAAAATAGATTTAAATCCTACGTACAATTACAAATTACGGATTACGGATCTGCATACACTAGCGCTGCAAACCGTGAATTCTCTGTGCCACAAAGACAGCTATACAGCTATACAGAAGTTTCTTAAACAAATAGCAGAATATCAGAATCTGTCACTTCAATCCAGGGGCAGCCACGTTTTCCCTTCCAGTATCTCTCTCTCACACACACACTTTTCTCTCTTTTTCTCACTCTCTCGTCGTGTTTACGTTGTGTCCCATCGTATCTCGTCGTCCTTGTCTCGTCGTCCTCGTCATGTCATCCTTGTTGTATCTCTACTCCTCTAACCTACCCGCTGCTATCCCGTCTCGCCCATCTTGAAAGTCACTTGGAAGGCTCCTCCTCCTAAAAGCCTCTTCTTGACATCTGGCATTATGTGGTGGATCTAGACCAATAGCACCCTCACTACTCATATGTTTACTTGGGACTCTGTCACACAACACAGTCATAGTGCCATGATTCCGCTTTAACAACCGTGGCTACACAATATAGCATCCTGGGGTTTGTCTGAGGTAACTTAGGACCTCCCTGGCTGAGAATTCTTAATGCCTCTCTCTGGACTGCAAATCCCATGATTCTACAGGAAGTTACCATGGCACAGCAAATGCAACTGCAGTGCTTTACTTGTGTAGTGTGAAAGGGCCCACAGTTATCTTGGCTTGTATGTAAAACTGGTCTCCCATCTTTGCCCTTTTAACTACTCTTTGTGACCATTTTTGAGATTGAGCTCCTCATCCTCATCAACATATCCACATGTTTTGCATTTCTGTTACAAATCACACTCCCCTCCTCCCTTCAAATATATGTCCGACTATAGAGGCTTCACTCCATACATCTGATTAGGTGGACTGGAGTCCATGAAAGCTTATGCTAGATCTTTTTTTTTTCCTTAGTCTCAAAACTGCTGTAGGATTTCTTTATATAAGTACTATATAGTTATGGATGATGACAGGTTTCCATGTTACCTTTCTTAGAGAAAAGAAAGGTGAATACTGTGTTCCCCTCCACCCTTTTAAAGCAGCTTTTCTGTTATGGCTCTTACTTGCTGGTTCTGTCTCTCAATCATGCCACCTTCTTAATGCTTAAATTCCTTAGCTGTACATTTAAAACAAATAGACTTTGAAGAGTGCTGATTATGTTGTAAAAATTATGTTCTTTTAGCCCCTTGCCCTCAGCATAGCTTTTAAGTGAAACATTCCTGATCCTGGAATGTGCTTCCGAAGAGAAAATGCTGAATAGTGCTCTGATACAATATGAGGCAGTACTACTTAAAGTGGAGGTCTGGTGCTGGTCACTGAAAGGAAAGAAAGAAACAGTTACAGCCACCAGAAATATGTTGCTGGTCCCCAGCACATTAGAAAAAAAATGCCTCTCTCCCATGTCAGCCTGCAAAGCACCGCCATGGGGGATTTATTTATGAGTAACACCATGGCATTTTCCACAGCTTACTTTTTTGCAGCAGCATCCTTCTTGTGGCCAGCACCCTTTCCCTGCCTCTGCCGGGAAAGGAGTGTGATGGCAGCACTCCCCTTTGCACAGGCCCAACTTCTTGCGGAAGGGAGCACAATGGACATGCCACTTCCTTCTGTAGTGCAGCTAGGCACTTTCCCAGGCTGTACTGGGGCAGGAAGCACTGCCATTGTGCTTCCTGCCCTTCTGCAGAACAGGTAAGTACAGAATGGTGGTGTGATTGCAGGTCATTGATGGGGAAAACTCATGATCACACTGCCTGAGGATGGGAGAAGGATGGGACTGCAATGATGTCATGCAGAAGCATCGTCAAGGTCCCATCCCTCTCCCATCCCCATGGTGGAATGGAAGGGTGCTGCAGAAAGGGCCCACATATCATGCAGGACTTAAAAGTCATTACAGGCAATCCTCCCATTGTAAATTATAGACATGTACCTTTCTTTTGGTGCAGAGTCCACTCTCTTGTCAGTTCTTCTTTAATTCCCTTTAGGGAACTAGAGAGAATTACAGAGGCTCACTTGGACCTATGTGGGCATGCACAGTGCTTTCAAAGTCAGCTTGGCACCTTTTCTCTCTCTCAGCTTGCTTTGGATCATGCACATGGGTGCATGTGCTGCTTGAGACTTTGCAAGCAGGTCTAACGTGAGCTAAGAGGGGGAAAAGGTAGCAAGCTGAGTGAGAGACTTTGAAAGCAAGGAGCACAGTCCCAAGCAAGCCTTTGTAATTTCCCCATGCTCTCTATAGGAAGAAGACTGGGTTCTGTTTTTCAACTATTTCCCCTTCTCTGGTCCCTAACCTGTCAGATAAGCAAGGGGTGCCTGTACTCCCTATCCTTTCGAATAGTGTGCTTTTCTTAGAAATTTGGCAAGAAGTAGTTGGGAGAAGGTGATCTGCTTTGTAGTTGTGTGCAGTTATGTTCCTCTTCACTGCTTTGTTAAAGTTTTAGGGCTTTATCACACCATTCCTCAATATCATGTTGTTCCGTTTCAGTCCCAGCATTGCTGTTTCTGTGATGGTATTGGGTTGTGGGCACGCTCTACAACACCCTTTTGACTTTAGCAATGAATAACATTATTGGCACCAGTGTTCCCACCACATCGCAGCATCATTGGCGAGTCCTTTTCCTCACCTTTTCCCACCTCACAGATCATGACTGGTCTTTTTTTAAAAAGCTGTACTAGCACAGCAACGCTGAAATGTTATGACAGCTCTGTATGCTATTGTGTTTCTGTGCTATAACACTAAAACAAGGTGTTAAAAATAAAACTCAAAGGAGAAATTTAAAATAAACATGGAGAGGTGATAGATTTTGAACTTATCAGATCATGGGATTAGCTGGGAGAGTGACAACCTGGGAACACCCACACCACACCCACTCCTAGATCAGCTAGGGAAGGAAGTGCTATCAAGCGCTATTGAGGAACTGTACTACCACAGGTAACAGGATTGTTGTGGGAAAAGTCATTAATGGATTATTTTCAGCATTAGAAAAGGGCAGATTTTTAATGGATTGCAATGTGATAGTTGCTGGTTGGCAATGATATAATGCGACAGCACTGATCCTGAACCAGCAATAACGTATTGTATGGTGGTATGACACCTTCATGCAATAAGGCTCTTAGTCACTGCAGAGCAGAGATTTCTAACCTTTTCATGTCGGTGACACACTTTTTAGAAATGCATCATTTCCTGACACAGTAATTCATTTTTATTAGCAAACTGGAGGTTAAGCTAACCCCTTATAAGAGATACAGACCCTTTTCTCATGTGGGGGGGCCGAAACGGGGCAGCGCACGCAGGGGCAGAGCTTACCTGCTAACATTTTGCTCCGTCTCTGCTCCGTCCCTGCGGGGAACGCAGTTCCGCCGCTTCACACGCCACTGAATTTCGGCGGCGCTCGGCAGCGCTCTGCAGCGCCCAAAATGGCGGCCGGTGGCTTCCAGCGGCGCTCCACCAATCAGGGCAGCGCGCCAGTCGGAAGCCCGCCCCCGGGCAGATCTGCAGAGACACACTACTGCATCTCTGCAGATTCTCACCGGGAGCTGCCACGGATTAGTGCAGGCGAGTTTGATAAAAACCACTTGGGAAGGTGGTTTTTAAAAAACTCGCAGCGCCACCTCTGTGGCTGGGCTAGAGCGGCTGGAGGTGTGGCGCCTCACCGTTTGCAACCGTGCTAGCTCATCTCGCGATGTGAACGACCTCCGTCTCCGGCTTTTCCCCCCGTGTGAAAATGGCCACAGACAGATACATCAATTGTAATAACAAAATGTATGGGGACACAACATATCTCACGAAAACATTTCATATATTTTTTAAACATATATTATTTATAAATAAAAACAAACATTTCCATGATTGTGGGTGACACACCTACACACTTCAGGTGACACACATGTCATGACACACGGTTTGGAAAGCCCTGCTGTAGAGTTTTGGCTGATGTCAGGTTTCCATAGGAAAGGTCCAGGTTTTCAAGGCCCAGTCTTTCTAAGTTTTCTCCTTTGTAGAAAAAGCTTATTACTCCTTGCAAAGAGAAGAATTACCACCAGAATATCTAAGGGCAACAGATTTTGTCTGTCCTGGAAGCTAAGCAGAATCAGCCTTGGTTAGTATTTGGATGGGAGGCCACCAACACATGTCAGTTGCTGTAGGCTATATTTCAAAGAAAAGAACTGGCAGAACCACCTCTGAATATTCCTTGCCTAAGAAAACTCTATGAAATTCATGAGGTCACCGTAAGTCAACAGGTGACTTGAAGGCA
Source organism: Iguana delicatissima (assembly GCA_948472985.1). Taxonomy (NCBI): domain Eukaryota; kingdom Metazoa; phylum Chordata; class Lepidosauria; order Squamata; family Iguanidae; genus Iguana; species Iguana delicatissima. Next base: position 200,806 of record CAOKZL010002367.1, on the reverse strand, counting down.
CAGACACAAACACAAATTTGTCATCCAGCTGTTTGCTGCTTCCTATTCTTTCACTTTTGGCGGCCTCTGCACTGTGAGTAGAATCATGATCAGGCACCTCTCATGTGAAGTAGCAATTTCTCAGCTGTGCAGGTGCCAGAAGGAGGAGTCCTGGCTTAGAGGCACAAAATGCCTCAACTGAGCTCTGGAGCTTGTTGGCTGAGGTGCTCACTGGAAGCTCTGAAAGGCACTGTACCATCTCTACTGCCAAGCTTGGGTAAAGTGTATTTCCAGTGAGCTTTTATTCAGTGTCACTATTCTAAAACTTTGCTTGTAAGGTGGTTCTAGGCCATGACTGGTGACAAGTTTTCATGTCAACTACCCGTGGAAGAGGACAGTAAATGCTGTGCTTTTTCTTCATCTTGGCTTTTTATTATTTTTATTATTTTATTTCGTTATGCACTGACACCACATTTTCTTCCTACTACCTCCTGAAAACTTTAAGTCTCTATTTGTCAGTACATTTGCAAGGACAGGAGTAGAGACACCCAGGATTATTTGCCATCTAGCTGGCTGTTTGTTGTTGCCTGTTCTTCTCCTGGGGGTTTCCAACTTGCAGAAGAACCCTCTTCACTCAATTAGCCTCCCTCTTCAGTGAGTGAGCCATTTTTCAGCAAGATCTGCTTTTCCAAACCCAGAACTGTATTAGTTCCCCAGTGAAAGAACATAAGAGGCTGATGTTAAAACAGGTTGCCCTGCTGAGATTTGGGGGGGGAATAGGAAGGTGAGAGTGAGTCTTCATGGCAAAAGAGGAGAGGAGGACAGCAGCAATTGTACTGATGATTTACCTACATAATTTTGTAATTACTAGAGCCATTATAGTAAAGGGCTCTGTCTGCAAAAGAGGAAGCACAGTTAAGGGGAGGAAGATATAGCCATTGGAACCATAAGAGGCAGGGGGAAATGCATGTGGACAGTTTCACTATCTTGGGGGAAAGGAGATGAACAGATGTTGTTTGATCCCAAACTGTGCTTTGATTCAGGTGGCCAGGCTAGCCTTGGTGATCAGCACTCTGGGTTGAAAATGCTACTTGGAAATATCTGGACAGTGAATTGGGATATGGCACCATCTGAAATTTAATTTTGGATTAGTCCACTGACCTGACCCATATTAGAGACCTGGCTGGATACCAGTGAAGAGGTTAAGCTCTCTCAGCACAGATCACTACCTGGTGGGGTGGTAGGCACAACCGTTCCCAAGTGTTTCTTTCCATGGCACAGAGCCAAACAAGGCCACTAGTTTACTAGGGAGCTGTCAGCTGGAAAGTGACTAAGAAAGTGCCCAAAGCAGGGGTTGTCAAAGCGCAGCCTATGGGTTGCATGTGGCTAGCCAGGCTTAAAAGTGTAGCCCCCCCACGAGCCTTTGGATTGCCCTCTGCAAACTGAAGAGACCTCCAATACTTTAAACAACTAATAATGCTTGCCATGCCTTGGCACGGAGAAGCTTCAGCTTGCTTATGAACCTTCTTATCCAGACAAGAAATCTACAGTCTTCAGAGGGTGAGAGAAGTACATCTATGTTGCCAAGCATTGTGAATGGAGAAAGAGAGAGGAGAGTGGTAGCTCAGTGATTAAATATAATTGACAGCATTTTAGGCCCTTTTCACACGCAGGGCGGGTAAACAGGGGGGCGCACGCAGGGATGGATCTTACCTGAAAACGGGTTGCTCTGTCCCTGCAGGGAGCGCACGTTCGCCGCTCTAAATGGCGGCGAATTTCGGCGGCATCCGGCGGCACCCAAAATGGTGGCCACTGGCTTCCAGCGCTCTCCACCAATCAGGGCAGCGTGCCAGCCGGAAGCCTGCCCCCGGGCAGCTCTGCAGAGACGCGCTAACGCGTCCCTGCAGTTCTAAACGGGTCGCGGCGACGGGGTAGCGCGTGAAAGTCACATAAAAACCACTTGAGAAGTGGTTTTTATAAGACCCGCAGCGCCACCCCCGCGGCCGCGCAAGGGCGATTTGAGGTTTAGAACCTCCCATTTGCGAACCACCCTTGTGCGCCTCGCAGTGTAGAAGACCTCTTGGGAGGTCGCCCTAGCGCGGGCAATATGCCCGTGTGGAAAGGGCCTTAGATTCCATGCTTTAGGATAGCCTTCCCAAACTTGGCAGTTTTCAGATGTGTTGGACTACAAAGTCCACCATCTCCAGAACACAATTGAATTGTGGAATTTGTAGTCTAAGGCATCCTCAAACTGGTTGGGGAAGGCCAGTGAGGCCAAAATTCAATAGGATCATTGCTGGAGTGTAATTCTCTGTCAGCATATTAATGGCCGTTCCTTTACCCCCATATGTGTAAGGGCAGGTAGATGGCTTCCAGGTGCATCTCCTAGCCATTAATTGGCTACAGGGGTGCACTTTGGCATCATCCACCTTCCCTGGTGCATATGGTTAAGAAAGAGCAGAAGTTACCTCCTGAACAAGAGTAAAGGCTGTGCTTTGTTCTCCCGATGTGTATCCCTACAGCCAAACAGTTGCTGGGGCTGACCTGATCCAAGAAGCAATGTAGATACTCTTGTGCATCTTGTATAATGTTTGCGCAAAGAGATGTTGTCTATACCCTTCTACAAAATTCCCAAAATATTTATGTTGTCATAACTAGAGTTTGTTGCTAGCTTAAGCCATCAGCAAGAATCTGGCTCTAAAGATTAAAAAAAACCACTTCAAAGGAGCAAACAAACTTGGCCAATGGGACAACAGTGTCAAGCAGAATCACAAAATCCATTTTTTCCTAAGATGCAGTTTTCCCTGTAACTTCTTTTAAACCTAAAAGCTTGCCAATTAACCTTGTGTATTAAAAAGTTTTGTGATTATGATAATATAAAATGTATTATGTTTATGCTCCAACCACTGTTTGGGAGACTATGTACACAAAAGGTATATGCTGGCAGAGAATTACACTCCAGCAATGATCTATTGGATTTTGGCCTCACTGGCCTTCCCCTTCTCCAGTTTGGGGAGGCCTTAGAATGAATGCCTTAAAAAGGAGAAAAATGTATGAAAGAATACATTTGCCAAGCAGTAAATAAACTTTTTAAAGGTTTTAGAAACAGGGATTGAAAATACAAGGACTGCAATGTGATACATGGCAATGAAAAAATCAACAGTGGGATAAATGGTGTCCTATTCCTGCTGTCACGTGTTTCCAAGTGGACTTCAACTTATGGCACACCTATCATAAGGTTTTCTTGACAAAGTGATTCACAGGAGACCTGCCATTGTCTTTCTCTCCGACCATTTCAGCCCTACACTGTTCTAGCGTTATTATCCCTCTTTCTGGGGCTTTGCAATTTAGAGAAGAGCCTTTAGAATTCTCAGCTGCAGAGCTCTTTGGCCTCAGTAAACTACAAACCCCAGAATTCCACAGGATGTGGAAAGTGGAGTAATAGCACTATAACAGCATAGTGCGGAAATGGCCTGAGGCTCAGAGAATGTGACTTGCCCAAGGTCACCGACTCAGTCTCCACGGCTGAGTAAGGATTCAGACCCTGGTCTCCTGCACTACTCCATGCAATAAATTGAACTACCTGTTTACTTTCTCTATGCCTATTCTTCAAAAAGAAAAAGAAAAGGTTGTTTCTTTTGAGATAAATAAGATGTCATTGTTTGATTTCTTCATAGGTTTTATAGCAACAGAACACCAGAAAAAAATGTTATTCTGGAAGATAACAATATTTTGGACCCTCGTGACTATCAGAAGATTTTCACAGAGTTCCCTGGACATTAATTTTGGCTCATTGATTCATTCATCTGTGAGTAACTTTCACTATATATAGTTGATTTCACTGAGAACCAGGATCCTCCGAAGAATGTGATAAGCAAGACCGCCCTATGAAAACTGCAAGAGCGCCTCTAAGGCCATGGTATCTCCTTCAGCTCAGACATGTGGCTCACTCAATGGATAATGTGATAAATAGTGATTGACAAGAGTGAGTTTCTAACTTGTTCCCGCCTCCTCCTCTTAAGAGGACATCTCATGTAACACAAAGTCCATCTGGACAAACCTGAACATGTGCAGGACCAAATCTCTCCCTTTGCCTAGACTCCCAAATGCATGGGAACAGAGATGTAGATCTTGCATCACTCTGTGTGCTTCACAGCGAACACACAAGCAGTGCGCATGGCAGGCATCTGAATGACTTCAGACTCAGCAGCTTCCCTCTCCCCCTTGCAGGACTGGGCAGCAAGTCTGTAAAGTCAGAGGCTATGGCTTCCAGGGAGGCTTGAGGCCTGGTACTTCTTGAGTGTGCCCATTTGTCCTTTCCCTCTGCCTCTTCTCTCTCCAAATCTAGGCAGCAGATTACCTCATTAGTTCACATTGTAATTCAGAGCAACAGTTTATTACACCATATATACAAAATCGAACATTTCATGTTTAAGAACTTAAGAATATGTTAAAAAAAAAAACTCCACCAATTGTCCAAAATTGTTCTTTGGGCTGGACCCATCAAACCTGGCATAGCATAGCACTGATTAAAAGACTTAAAACACCAAAACTAATGATCATATATGGCAGTGGTTCTCAACCTGTGGGTCCCCAGATGTTCATGGATTTCAGCTCCCAGAAGCCCTGAGCATTGACCATAGTGGCTGGGGCTTCTGGGAGCTGAAGTCCATGAACATCTGGGGACCCACAGGTTGAGAACCACTGATATATGGCCTTTATCCAAGAATATCTAACAATAACTATGACAAAGTACTTCTTTTTCTTGATATACTTAGTTCTTGATATATTTAGGAACCCTGAAAAGGCAAGAATCTATTCTTCTGAAGTTGATAACCTAGCAAATGGAATTTCATAGGCCTTCCGACCATCAGGTTGTACACTCCAATTCTCTAGGTTGATGATGCATCATGAAAAAATGTGTCTAGCTCTTCTGGGATGCCCATTCCCGTTAATCTTAACCATTTCACTTTAAAGTTTGGTGAAAATGCCTTTCTTTCAGATTCACAGTAAACTTGGCAGAGCAGAGGAGAACAGACAAGGAGAATTCTACAAGCAGAAAAGGCAGGGTATGTTGATAACTCTTAGCAGCATACTTTTCTTGCAATTGGAAGCTTTTTCTTAGTTGCACAGTTATTTGATTTCTACTTTTCTTGAGCTATCATAGCAAATGGGTTTTGTGAATCATGTGGCTTGTGTAGAAACACTGCTTTCATTATCAGAGGGTCAATAATAAGTATAATGCAATTCAAGAGCACAAAGGGAGTTCAGGCAAAGAGGAGGAAGCTGCTGGGATGAGCAGAGTGATCATGTGAAAGCATCTCTGTTCAACTGCACTTGACAAACCTAGGCCATTTCTGCACAACACTGTTATAGTGCTATTATTCCACTTTCAACATCCTGTGGAGTCCTGGGGCTTGGAGTTTAGGGAGGGGCATTTAGAATCCTTAGCCAGAGAGCTTATTGGTCTCAGTAAACTACAAACCTCAGAATTCCACAGGATGTTGAAAATGGAATAATAGCACTATAACAATGTAGTGTGGAAATGGCCTTAGCATTCAGATTCTTTTCTCAGTGGCTTCCTCTCCAGCACAGTTGTTGCAGAGGAAAGTCTGAGTGCCTTCTATTGCCTGCACAGCAGATCTTACAACAGCAGAACCATGCTTGATTCACCTTTCTAATACTGCAATTTGGTAGCAGCAAAAGCAGCATGTAATCTGGTGGCCTGGACAAATCCTGTTAGTTCTAGTTAGAATATAAAATGTAAAGGGGAAATGTCAGTGATGTATTTAAGTCTTTTATTCCAAGTCTCAAGTCAAGTTTCAAGTCTCTACATTCAAGTCTCAAGTCCTTGGAAGATACTTTCAAGTCAAGTCTCACTTCTGGGAGCCAACTTTACACCCCAACCTGTATTCCAGAATTTCTGGACAGAGTCAAATAAAGTCAGTTTTAACAATCTAAGTCGAGTTAGTCCTCCACATTTGCAATTTTACCATCTGCAGCTTTGGAAGTGGGGAATAAGATCTTTCTTATTCCCCATTACTGAAGCTTCAAGAACTTTAGAAGGAAGGATCCTTCCTACTCAAGCTCATTGCCCAACACATTTTCTGTTCCCCTTTGAGATACACACCCTACGCTCTGGGCATGAGTCTTACCTCCTGCTCGTAGGAAAAGTTTTAGAAAGCTCTTCCCATATGTAAAGGGGACAGGTTGCTGAGCAGACCTCAACCATATTTCAGGCCCATGGCCTAACCCATTTGCCGTTTCCTCTGAGAAATGTGTCCACACTTTGGGCTTGAGACAGATTGAGACAGATTGACCAGTAAATTTGAAGGTTTCTGGATGAATGTGTTATGTTATTGTACCAAGGGCAGCAAGTCAGTCACTAAAAATATGCAATTCTCAAGTCGAGTTGAGATAGTGTGTAATTTTTGCCAACTCAAATCTAAGTCAAGTCACTGAAGCGACTTGAGTCTGACTTGAGTCTTGAGTCAACTGACTCAAGTCTACATCACTGGGAAATACTTGTACACACAAGTTCCATCCTATTGAGGCTATCTGGCTCCTGCCCAGCAGAGGTCCTCAGATGTTTGGAAATGCACATCTTTCCCTTATATTTTTATTGCAGAAAACATTAACTATGAAGCAAGAAAAAAGACAAGTTTAATACTTAGGTCTTTAACAGCATCCCTTAAGATGACTTCATGTAACAACTCCCTCATTCCCTAGCAATTCAGTCCAAGGAATTTGGTTTCCATTCCATGTGAGACAGAGTAGAAGTAGAAGTATTGGGAGCCAAAATTGAAAGGAAAAAAAAAAGTGTAGCGCAGAGGTGTGTTTAGGATTGCCACAGTAAAAACTGGAGAAGGCTCCTAAATGTTTAATGGTTGTGTAGAAGATGATATTTTGGCAGGTGTTGCTTGTCATGCAACAGGTAGTAAGCAGCTACTGTTGAAATTCCCTCTTCCACACAACATTCAAGCTACAGGAGCCCTCTCCAATTTTCAATCTGGCAACCTTATTTGTGTGTATATCGGTGTGTGTATGGGGAGTTGTCCACTTTCTGGACAAAGAGGCCTATAAATGTATTATCATATGAAGTTTTCCAGTTCCTGAGGTTATCTTGTTTGTACACATAGAAATTATTTAAGAGAAAGAAATGGGAAGTTGTTGGTTAATTGTAACATGTCCTGACATGATACTGTTTTCCAGCTGTTGCATTAGATAGTTCACCTGAAGAAAACCCTTTTGTGATTGAGATAAGCTTTGCAGATTCTTCACTTCAGGAGTCTCTCAGAAGTTATTTGAACAACCTTGCTTTCCCACTTTTGGAAAATGTGTCAGATTCAGCTGTGAAGATTTCAAGTATTAATGTTACCACAGGTGTGTTGTCTGTCATTAATTGCTGCTATAAGATTTATTTGCTTTATCCAGTTTTAGTTTTGTCTAGGAAAACAGAAACACTTAAATTAAGAAAAGGAGTCCAGCAAGATGATACAGGGCAATCTTTCAATTCTATTTCCCTACAAGCATTCTTCATCTACATGCAATTACAAGACATGTTTTCTAGGTTCTGTGGCCAGGACACACAGAATATGGTCACCCCTACAGTTGACTGGTTGCAAATTACAGATAATACACTTTTTGGGTACACTCTACGATACCTGCCTAGAATACCTGTAGGGAAAAAGCAATACAATAGAAGACACCCTCCCCCCAAATGAATCAGATGTATTTGTATTCTTCAGAACACCACCATTTAGCAACATTTGTTCTGGCCTAATAGCTTTTCTTACCCCTTGAAGAGGAAGTCTTCTGGCAACAGAAAAAGGCCTATGATGATGGTTTGTTGAAATTTGACCTGGCCTACAATTTGGCTAGCTTTTATGTTTCAGGAAGCTACAGTACTATCTCTCAACAGATTTCCTTTTCCCTTAACTGTCTGGTATGATCTGACATGGTGGGGCAGAAGTTCTCCTGGATGTTACAAAAGGGTAGTTACATGTTTGGGAGAGTTAATACTGAGCAGGAAATAGCCTAAGGTATTTCTGCAGCAGTTCCACAGGGGACTAAGTCTATGGGAGGAAGTGTCTGCTTCCAGAAACAGCCGGGTGTGTTTATGCATTTGCTCACCCCATTTTCCACAAGGCTGTCACAGTCATTTCACTAAGGGACTTTGTCCCCTGCTTTAAAAATGTAAGTTCTTTGAAAATCAGTCATATTGTAGGTGTTTTGTTTTTCAGAATGCAAATTGCAGTTGTATGTCTAGTTCTGAGGAGTGTGGGGAAAGTCCAATAATTCACTTGTGCAAATTCATCCTTTGGATACATTTAGCCTTTTTCAAAGCCACTTCACACAAAAAATAGTGTGTTTTTTTAATACTGGCTTTTTTGTTGGTAGTGGAGCCTTTTACTTGCAGTATGTGGTAAGGAGGTTTCATAGCCTTCTTGTATTAGCATTAAAAAAACAGTGTTTGAATTGTGTGGAGTGTTCTGATCCTACTGAGAATTTCAATACTGCATATTGTGAAGTATAAACACTTTCCATCTCTAGAAAAGTGTTTGTGTATGCAGAATCATGTGTTCTACCCAAACAGCCAGAGCCAGAAAGCACAGGATAGAAGAAATGTAAAAGAAAACCTAAGTATGTTTCTTGTCCTAATGATATTTCCTGACCTCAATGAATCCACACTCTCAAAAGAAGCCTGTTCTTTTGAGGCTTCTCTGTCAGTAGTGGCCCATTCCATGGGCAGTGGCACCACTGGGGTAGATGTCACCCCTCTCTGGTGGTGTAACCTGGTGCATTCCACCCCCTGCAACCCTTTTGTGACACCACTGACCTGGGCCTCCCAGTCTCCACTGGTAATTTCTTTCTTAGGAACCTTAAACTTTATATATTTATTGTAGTGTTTAGTTTAGCCATCAGACCTACATCATGTTGGCCAACATTCAAGCAAATAATTGTTGATATAATATGAATCATGCACATAGAGCAAATATAATAAATTAAATGGATCATGATCAGCAAAATATAATGCTTCACCTGCAGTGTTTTTTGTTTTCTACATTAGTATGTAACTGGACTGTCACTAATACTGCTCGTTGTTACTGTGAACATGGCTATGGATGGCCTGCCAATGCATGCAAAGCAAATCCATCCTGTCCTGATGGCACAGAGGTTGCAGTAGATGAGAGCTGCAAGTGCCTTATGTTACGACCTTCTCAGGAGGCCTATTGCCAGCCTCAGTTTGCAGGTAAGAGAAGGTGGGAACCGATAGTCTGACTGCCAGCCCATACTTGCCGTTTCCAAGTATGGCAGTGATTTCTTATGGACTGGGGTGGGCAACTGTTGGAGGCTAATCCATTTTTGACTTTATCCAGCACATCTGTCTTTCTGCTTCTCTGTCTCCTGTAATCGTATTCATTTATGCCATGGTGACCATAGAAATTAACTAAAAGGTTATAAGAAACGCACACATAACTGGAATGACCATATTTGTCCCCATTAACTTGTATCTGTTTCACTCCCTCTTCTCTGTTGTCTTCCTTTTGTTATTTTTCTTTAGATTGCAGGCTCTTTGGGTTTGGTATTTATCCCCTGGTTCTTTGTAAGTTATGATGAATGTAATCAGTACTATATTTTATATAAATAAAAGAGGCTCACATAATAGGAATTCTGTCATGCAAAGTGTATCTTGCAAGGAAGTTTCCCATATATATTTATATATATTCCTCCACAAACATTAATGTAGAAGAGGATCTTGTCCTCTCTTCTGTATTCCATAAAACATGTAGTAATCTCTCCCCCATACTCTTTCCTCTTTAAAACTTCTAAAACAGAAGCTGAGGTGGTACCATGGGAATGGCCCATCCTATCTGTAGGCATGCGTGCACTGTATATACCATGCATTATATTTCCCATATTAAGGGAAAAACTGCCCTAGCACATGGGATGGTTTTGCATAAAGTTAACCATATCACTTTTAATATTTTAAACCATTGGTCTTGAAGTAAACTTCACTAGTTCTTCATTAGAGGATATCTACTGATGGTAACTAAAAAATGCTCTGTTTTCTGTCTCAGTACAAATTCCTCAGATCAGCTGTAAATATTTCAAATAGTAATGTGTCATGTTTTCATATCTCCAGTTCAAGTTTTTAAAGTTTGTATTACTTTCCTCTGCTCAACCAGTCAAACAGCTAAATTTCAAGTTATGAAATCAGCTTTAACATCACAGTCTGGTTTGCAACAATTGAAAATTTGCTGGTTAGACTTCTGCCTCAAATGTCTTGCCCCCAAAGAACTTGGGGCAGTGCCATTTTGTGAATTAGGCTTTACCTATTTTGCTTTCCACTACTTTTACTGCTACATTTCAGCCTGCAACTGCAATTGTCTTAGATTTACTATCATCAATCCCCAAATCAGTCTTTCCTTACCAAAATACCTGCTGTGAATAGAATTTTCATACTGGAGCACAGAAAGAAAAAGTTACATTGTATAATATTCATTTATTTGACATTGTTTATTTGACCTTGCTGAAAAGCAAGTTGCTACTATTTTGGCTCTTCTTTTCTGCCACAGGTAATCCTTCCATATACATAATAAAAATGTCTCTCCGGCTTGATCAACCCTTTCCTAATGCTCTGTGGGATTCATCTTCTGCTCTGTTTAAACAATGTAAAGACGATTTGGAGAAAGCAGTAAGTTTGAGCTGGTTTTTAAAATAATTTTTGTATGGAAGATATATTGTGTATTTCTACCCATTATGGTAGCTCATAATTAAAGATTAAAGGCATTTAGCATTGTGGTACCTCATGTGGAAAGTCCTTCCTTACAAAGTTCGATACATTCCAATAGTTTATAGTTTATAGTTTTAGCTGCGTGCTGAAAACATACCTATTTATGCAAATTTGTATATAGTGTGACTCAATATCTGTTTCATTGACCACATAAATATGGTCCATTAATGTCTTGTATTTTGGATCTATATGGTTTAGAAATACTAATGAATAAATTAATAAATAAATAAAGACAACATCTTGGTCTATTTTGCAATACAGGAGTATGAAAGTAATGAAACTAATTGGGGTGTGTTTCTTGAACCATGCAATAAAATATGAACATGTGCATCTTTCCTTCTCAGTTCAAAGGATTTCTAATGAAAATTTAATGCAGGTAATTAAAACAAACAAGCTATCCAGTGAACGGTCAACAATACAGAATCATTAAATTCAGTGGGAGTAGTCCCAATGGATTTTGGTTTGGTGACCTTTTTGAGCCACATAGTCATATTTCATGTATTCATTTGGGAATGGCATTGAAAAAGCATGGGAGAAGAGTGTCAAGAGCAGAGGTGGATCTAGGTTGAGGCAACTGGGGTGTGTGCCCTGGACACCAATGCCCAGGGGGCACCCTCCTACCCATTGCCACCCTCCCATGCCTGCCACTGCCCCCGTGTCCACTGCTGCCAACCTGTGCCTGCCTGCCGACCCACCGTGCACCATCACCCCTCCCCTGCATGCTGTTGCCCCACCCCTGCATGCTGCCGCTTCTCTCTGCCTGCTGTTGCGCACCAGCAAGCCGTCACCCCTCTCCTACATTTCACTGCCCCGCCCCAGCCCTCCTCGTGCCCCTCTCTTGCACACCCCAAACTACACCACTGCCCCCCACTCCCGCTGCCCTCCCACTCACTGCTACCACTCCCCACCCCTGCATGCTGCCGCTTCTCTCTGCCTGCTGTTGCGCACCAGCAAGCTGTCACCCCTCTCCTACATTTCACTGCCCCGCTCCAGCCCTCCTCGTGCCCCTCTCTTGCACACCCCAAACTACACCACTGCCCCCCACTCCCGCTGCCCTCCCACTCACTGCCACCACTCCCCACACCTGCTGCTGCCAGGGTCCTTCCTGGCCCAGTGCAGCAGTTCCAAGGGTGCAACTTTCACGCTTGTCCTAGGCACTGCTGAGCCTAGATATGCCGCTGATCACAAGCCCTTCCTCTTTTAATTACAGAGCTTCCCATCTGAATCAGACTCTTTGTATGAAGGACCAATTTTAGACAGAGGTTAAATTTGTATGGTTCCTCCACCTTGTTTTTTAAGAAGGGGAAAGTGCTATGTTTGGGCCAAGGAAGAGAATGACTCCCAAGTATTCTGAAACTTGAAGACTGTTCATATTCTGGGGTTTTTTTCAGATCATTATACTAACAAAAACTCTTTGACTTGTTTTAATTAAACTCCAATTTTAAAAGGAGGTAAGTTGGCATCAGAAAAAAAACAAAGCTCTGCTGTGTGTTAGGGTTGTTTCAAACTGGCAGATCTACTGGCAGGCAGCAGCATTTGTTGCATGTGTCCCACTTTTAAAGATCGAAATGATGTTTTGCCAATCATGATAAGAAGCAACATTAAATCACACAATGTAAATTGGTATGATTCACCAGTTAGGATAAACTTTTAGGCCAGGGTGGGCAAAGTGCAGCCTGAGAGACACATGCAACCCTTCAGGACCATTTTTGTGGCCTCAGAAGTCAAATTTTCTCCCAAAGTGCCCTCAAATGCCCTCTAGCGGGTATGGCATCATTTTTGCTCTTTTACCCCCCCCAGGGCCATTTTAGAGCCATGTTAGACTTTTTTAAAAAACAGAGAAGTAAATTTGGAAGGGTCTTCCAATCAATTTCTGTTTTAGAAAAAGACCTCTCCTGGGCCTAAGGTCTTAGATGGCTCTCTACAGCCCCTAAAGGGTGTCTGGGGGCAAAAATTTGATATTTTTTGCAGTGTGTGGTGTGCGGTCTGGTCACGTATAGCTCCAGGCCTGTTTTTCTGGGCCCAAGGCCCCTATTTTTTTAGGATTGTGGGGGCAGTTTTCATGTTTTTGGGCCACCCTAGGTCATTTAGGCAAAAGAGAAGGATTTTTCAAATAAAAAGTGATCTGGAAGTTAGATTCTGAGTAACTCTCTTTTGAGGAAAAAAGGACATAATATGACCAAGGCAGCACAAAAACATGGTGAAATGCTTACAATGCCACCTGAGATATGATGGGGGGCATTTGGGAGAAAAAAAATCTATGAGAGTATAGCTTACTGAGGTCCCAGAGGTGTAAATGAAGCCCCCTGGCAATTGCTCATTGCTGATGTATAGTCTATTAGATGAAAAGCAATTAACGGAAAATCTTCTATGAAATCTTAATATATTGCAAAAAGTTTTGTAATATATATTCTTCTTTTTCAGCTTACTGTAGCTTACAAAGCTTTACCAGGCTTCATAAGTTTAACAGTTACAGGGTTCAGGTATGGACCATTTACACTTTTCTATTGCACTTAAGAGGATTACAGAATGAAACTGAACATTGCTTTCATCTTGATCGAATTATTTAATACAAAGTGTGTTATAAATGTAAACAGAATTAGAGGCTTTTCATATAGAAACTTCAGCATAAAACACAAGTGCAAATTACTTTTTGTAAATGTGGAAATGCTTTTATATGTACAGAAAAGTATATAGGTAAAATTAAATTACTTTATTTGTATTTGTTGTTATTTACTGCTTGCTACTTCTTCACATATAGATAGGGAAATTGGCTGCTGCCATAAGGGAAACTAACATATTACAATATTTTATGTTACATGCTGAAGGCTTAGTCATGTAGGGACGGGGTGGTGGTGGAGGTAGTTCGCCCCAGGCAGCAATGTTTTTGGGCATCTCGGCCCAAGTGTGCCCTGTGTGCACTGGCCACACCCCCATGTGCCCTGGCAATGCCTCCACATACTGCAGCCATGCCGTCACCCACAGTGGTCATGCCTCTCCCACCATAGCCCCGCCACCCCCGCCACCCCTCCAAGCTCCGCCACTGTGAAGGTATGTGGCTTCGTATGTAAAGGTAACAGGAATAGTCAATTTCTGTGTTCTTGATAACTCCTGTGTTTTCTAGTCAGTGGTCTAGAGTCTTGAAGTATATGTCACTGGTTAGGTTTTCTGTGGGAGAATATGAAAGCCAAATAAAAATGTGAAATTGCCATGTAGAATAATTTCCTTAGTACTGTGGAAGCTCATTTCTATTCTCTACAAGTGCACATGCTAATTTTATATTACATTGTGATGAAAATGTGAAAGAGATCCCAGAAACTTAATGAAGTAGCAGTTGTCTGTTTTGTATAGGTATAAATATGTGGACATAAACTAGCACTTAATAGGATAGCTGAAGGTCTTGCTGGAGAAGATGTTTAGAGGCATGGGAGGAGGAGGAGAGGGAAAGAAAGCTCCATTGTATGAGCAAAAGTCAATTTGCTTAATGCTAAGTGTAGACCTTTACTTTGTTAACCATTCCTCTTTGTGATGGATAAAGGAAGTGGCAAAAATATAATAGGAACAGCCACAAATGGAATGGGTGTCTTGTGGTTGCTGTCTTCCTCATTACCAAAGAAAATCAAAACATTATTCCTCTAGGATTCTATTATCTATTGTATAGTAAATCTGAAATAATGATATTCTGTTTGCCTAGGCCTGGAAGCATCGTTGTTGAGTATGAAATAAGATCAGCAGGGGATATGCCTGTTGGAAAGGCAAACGCAAAAGTAGCTGAAAGACTAAGGGATTCCCACAAGCTGATAATTGACTCGATTACAAGGGAAATTCCTGGTAATGTTTATAGTTTTTCATGCTGCAATGTGTATTACTCTGAAGAGATGAAATTATATTCTTCTTCCATATAAAAATCTGCACTCCAACCTGTTTTGATTCTGCCTTCTCTTATACCAACTGAACAGTCTTCAGTTTACCATCTCACAGGTAGCTGGAGAGTGTTTTTTTGCTCTTGAAAGCATTGTGCTCTCTGGCTGTATTTCAGTATGCTAGTCAGTAGAAGGCTCTTGCTTTTTTTCTTCTTCCCCAAATCGCTAGTAATACCATTTTGTCCAGAGATACTTTCCTTTCCACATCTGTTCTGTCTAGTTCCCATCCATAAAGAAAACCTTTTGTTATTGAGAACAATTCTGCTATCTAAAGTTCCATCCATTAAGATAGCTTCTTGGAAGGGGGAGTCCCATGCGGCTCCACCCATATAGAAGTTAAGAAACGCTGTCAAATCTGTCTGTATGGAGTAGAAGGATCTCCAGTAGCTGCAGCTGAAGCTACACAGGTATTTGTTCTGTTGTTGTGAGAACAGCAGGATTTTGTCTGCTGCTGGAGGAACAGAAAGACTGAATTTGCCACCAAGGATCAAGTCTGTCTGTCTTCATATATTGTTATCAACATGTGTACTCTTTAAGGGAGGGATGTACCTGTTGGTGGTGGCATCATTTCCTCATCACATTTATGATCTACATGCTGAGAAATGCTGAGAAATATGGAAAGCTGAGGTTCTTCTCTTGCTGCAGAAGCAGTCTGCTGCCAAATACTGCACTACCTGAAAAATGAGTCCACTAAGTTCAGTGATTACTGATTACTGATCCTCTGGAAAATCCCACATAGAAAACTCTGACATTTCTGAGAAGAAACAAGGAGTGCATCAGCTTGGCGACAGCTGACTTTGGTCAGCCCTACCATGATCAGATGGAGTCTAGTTTTCAAAGCTTTTCCTGGTTATGTTCAAAATAATGCCAAGTGGCATGATAAGGTGCATAGTAGTTATGGTGTATGAGTGCCTATAAAATTCTTAAATTAGGTAAACAAATTAAATAAATTAAAAAATTCTTAAAACGATAATGATTTTTCCATTTTTTAAAAAATTGCTTTTCCTTTTCTCCAGGTGGTGTAAACATCTCTGTTTCTCCTGAGCACATTTTTGAGGGGGATACAGTAAAACTGACCTGTGAGTCGAAATCAGGGTCAAGCAACGTGACATGGGCTCTTTCAGAATATTTGCTCTCCAGCAGCAGCAGGCACTCTGTCATCAATGAATTTAAAGGTGGAAAGTCAACATCAACACTGACAATCACAAGCATTAAGCTGAATGAAGCTGGTAATTCTAAATCTAAATAGAAAAATATATATGTCAAGAAGCATAAGAATTGCAATGCTGTGCTTGGGTAGGAGTCAGTCTAAATATCAGAATTGTTTTCTACCAAGGACTAGGGGAGAGGGAAAAACTAAGCAAAAAAGAGTTCTACCATGGAGAGAAGAAAAAAAACCCCTCTCTAAAACAGTGCTTCTCAGGCTATCTGATGTGGGGGGCTGGCAATTATTTGTTTCCCGTGTCCAGTGCCAAGGACTGGTACTAAATTTGTGTCCATTGGTTACAATTGTTTCTTTCTTTCCTGGAAATTTGCTGGGACCAGCAGTGGTCCCGGAACCACCACCCCAATATAACAAAATATATACGTAGCGCTACTATTAATATGGTTTTGACCCAGATGATGTTAAGAACTTTCACTAATTGCTAATAAGTTTTCTTCCTGGTTGGCTGACTCTTTTGCAGTTCCCTCTTTTGGCTGAAGTGCATAGGGTGAACATCCTGTCTAAAACTCTTCTAGACTTTAGGTGGCAATGCCTTCTGGATCCAGCTTTTTGCTTCACCAAGCAACGTGGCCACTCTAGGAAGTGTGGTAGGCAGCTGCCTACCAAGAGGGCATCAAGATTCTCTAGCCATGAAAGAAAATGTGTGAAGCTGTCAGCCACGCTTCCTCTAGTAGCTAGAGAACTTCCTGGATTTTGTTGTGTTGGAAGCAGAATGAAGGGCCTGCACTGCCCTGAATGGTGAGGATGACACCCGACTTTATTACTCCTTTCCACCACAAGCCAAGGAAGCTGTCTTGGTTCTAAACCAGTGCCTGACATCAGTAATAGACTGAATGAGGGTAAGCAAATTAAAACTTAATCCAGACAAGACAGAGATGCTCCTGGTCAGTCCAAAGACAGATCAGGGAATAGGGATTCAGCCTGTATCAGAGGGGTTACACGCCCCCTGAAGACAGGTTTGCAACCTGAGGGTGCTCCTGGATTCAACTCTGAGCCTGGAAGCCCAGATTTCAGCAGTAGCCAGAAGTGCTTTTGCACAGTTAAGGCTTGTGAGCCAGCTGTACCTGTTCATTCAGACATCAGACCTGGCCATGGTAATTGGGTTATTGTAATGCACTCTATGTGGGGCTGTCTTGAGGAATGTTCAGCAATTTCATTTGGTCCAAAGAGCCACAGCCAGATGGTTAACTGGGGCTGGCTACAGGAATCATACAACCCTCCTGTTGCAACAGCTCCACAGGCTACCAAAAGACTAATGCCGGTGGCAATTGTTTTGTTAGCTTCAAAAGGTACTATTACTGGCCCTCATTATTCAAAAAGTCAACAAATATTAGGTACTGATATTACTTGAAAAATGTTGCTTCTATGCTCTGACAGTGTTTTTAGGATGTGGATTTTTTTTTAAAGTCTATTATGATAGAGGAAATTTGTACTGTCACCAGGACTCAAAGAAGGCTCTGGTCTTTCTTACTGTAGCACTTTTTTTTTTTTGGTCTTTAAGCCTTCTTGGCTGTTCCTTCTTTATGAATTATTCCTGTGGTGTTTTTTTCCCCATTTCACATAAAAATGGTGTAATTCTCACAAGTTACACTTACTTAGCCTGCCAGGTACTTAATAGGTGTCACTGTTTGCTCTCGATCAGACCCAGCTAGCTGGTTGATCCTCCTACAGCATCACCCACCCACTATGGACTGCTTATGTAGCAGATCATGGTGCTAACATGAGTCCTTTCTGAAGGACTGAAGTTTCTTTAGTGAGCTGAAACTCTGTAAGACAAAATCTCCATTCTGTAAAAGCAAATTCTGTTAGATAAAATCTGCATCTCATGAAGGGCAGCTATAAATTCGAACTGAGGAACAGAGGTATTATGGTATCTTTAGTCTTAGTGTTCGTTTTTTGAGACAACTATATAATGATGCAAAGAGGCTCATTCATTTTGGGAAGGTTTGAGTATACTGGTTTAGAGAAAGAATCAAAATATCTAAACACATTTTGGTCTTTTTGCAGGTGATTATAGTTGCACATTTATGGAATGGAAAAATAATTTGTCATTAACATACAAAGCCGTAGATAATATAATAGTCTCACAAATCAAAATTGTGCCATCAGATAATGTTTCAATTGTATGCAACGGTGAGAGTAAAGAACTGAACTGCTGCACAGATAGAGATATTCTGCAATTCAACTATTACTGGAAACCAAATGGATCAATAAATATTTCAGGTAAATTTCTATTGATCGGTAGCTCTGAATAAAATGCTTTTTTTTTCATCACTTTGGATATGTTTAGTAGTATGGTCTCAAAAGCTGGTGATACTGACACAAAAATACATAGATTACCAGGAAGCTAGACAGAGATTTCCCTTGTGCTTTGGAGCTATGAAACATGTTGCCCAAAGTGTGCTTTGACAAACTGTGAAAGTTCTTACATGCTTAGCCAGTCACTATTTGCAAGTAAATAAACTTGGTAGTTTTGGATTAAGCGAGCACAGAAAGGACTCATGTTAGCACCATGATCTGCTACATAAGCAGTGCATAGTTTGTCTACATTTCAAAAAAAAAAAAAAAAATAGCTGAGATCTACATGTGTACATAACTCCATGTGTGCACTTCTGCATTCTTCCACTGCCCAGCAGCTGTCAGATCCCAGGATGAGGCCTTTGCTTCTGCCACTTGCTCATGGAGAAAGGATGTGGGACACAGTTCAGCCCATGCAAGAGCAGCTGGTCTCAACTCAGTTGGGAGAGAGCAGAGAAAAGAGGGTGGGCTCTCAGATGGAGTACACCCACATTTTCCTTCCCCCAGGAGTTCAGGACAGCTGAATCTTCATGGTCTGAATTACCCCATCCCTCCAGGGAAGAAGTAGTAAGGGCTTGACATCTGTCAGGCAGGGGAGGTTTTGGGGCAGAGTACAAGGGCAAAATAGTAGCACTCTGAACCTCATCCAAAAAGGGAGTTAGGTGTCATGTCACATTCACTCCATGCCATGTGAATGAATGTAGAATATGCTATTGATGTAATACACGGTTTGTATGAACATAGTGTGTTACAAGCAGCCAAATGATTAATGTTGAATATTGTTTATTATCTATAGTTGTAAATGGGTATTTAGGCAGACTGGCCAGGCAAAGGTTTGTTTACTTAGGAATGGTAGCAATCAACTAGTGATTTGCTATGCATGGGCTTTGGATTAGCCAAGGTTAAGAATGCAGTTAACAATGGGTAGCACATCAAAGGGAAAGGGCCTGGGATCTCAGCCTCATGAAGAGTGATCAAAGAGACCAAGGAGAGGAGAGAATGCCTCAAAAACCCTGTGCAATGTTAAGTGACAAATAAAGATGATGCAGGGGATGCAGAAATGGTTTGGGATCAAGGCATGTGGAGTTAGTGCTCTGGGAAAAGCACTAACTCCTAGAGGGATAAACCTGGAGAATCTACCAATAGGCATCATGCATGAGGGATAGAGGGCACCCCTATATAACCCAGTGTGTGTTGTAAATTATTTAGAAACCGTTGTAAACCAAACAATGAAAAATATCTGTGGTTTTCTTGAGAGTAACAGAGTAACAGAATACAACATTAAGTGCACACAAGTCATGAACAGTATGCTGGCCACAGTTTGCTCTGGCAGATCTTTTCTAGTTTAAGACAAGAATCTGCTTTTTACAGAAACAGGTTTTAGTCCAGCTAGTTTACTTGGCTTTCTGAGGTGCTGAAGCCAAACTGTGTGCCATTAAAAAAAAAATCTGCTTAGAAGTAAGTGCCATTGGGTTAAATGATCAAACCTGTGCTTTACTACTGATCTTTGCAGATTATGTGTCTTGATAGGAAATGGGGATGCGGAAAGAGTTCCTCACCCTTGATTCACTGACATTGAAACCATCTCACTTTACTGCAGGGAGTACCACTCACACTCAGAATTGTACGATGTATGTGCTGCAGGCTAATAAGTCTCAATGCCCAGCAGACAAGTCTGGGTCCAGAACAGATTATGTGTGTGAGCTGAACACTACCTATGGTGCCCGAAACAATAGAGTAATCACTGTGACATATTTTCGAAAGGGTAAGTTTTTTTTAATGAAATGAAATTTAAAGCGCTGGTTATGACCTATAAAGTAGTTACTCCCTATATGAACCTGCCAGAGTCTTAAGATCCCTGTGGAAGGGCTTTCTCATGGTCCCTCGGCCAACACAGACCCGTCTGGTGAGGATACAGGAAAGAGGCCTCTTGCTGACTGCTCTCACCCTGTGGAATTCTCTTCCACAGGAAGCTAGGCTGGTCCCCTGTCTGCTCTCCTTTTGCTGATAAACAAAGACATTTTTATTCAAGCAGGCATTTAATCATTAATTGGTTACAAGGGGCCTTTCTATGGAGATTTGCATTGTATTTTAAATGTTATTGTTATGTTTTAAAAATCTAGTGGTGTTTTTATGTTTGATTTAATTTGTTTAATTGTGTTTTAACTTTTTTATTATCAGAGTTGAGCTTATCTTGTCTTGGCCTTTTGTAAGCCATCTTGGGTCCCATGCTAGGAAGAAGATGGCTTAAAATAAAAATAAAATAAAATAAAATAAAAAGCATTCTTTGGCTGTAGCCATTGTCTCAGGGAAAATACTAAGTTTTGTACTTTGAATTAGCTATTTTAGTAATGTGATTTTTGCATAAATGTTCCTAGTTTTCTTTTCTTTTCTGATTATAGGAACTGGGTTACTTAGCTAAGGACTGGAATAGTAAAGCATCCAGAATGAAGCAATACAGGGATTGATATACAAGATTGTACTGAATTTTGCAGTTATACACAGTTGATATCACACGCTCCCACAAAAATGAGGGAAATCTTAATGTGGGCTTGTGGAGTATCAAGAGTTATCCACATGAGGAATCTTCCCATCCCTACAAGGACTGTGGCTCTTTTTTGGGGAGATTCCATTGGGTACCTGCATAGTACACCAAACATGCTGGATTGCATAGTGCACTGAGTGCACAACTTGAAACAAGAATGGAGCGGATAAGCATATTAAGAATGGATAAGCATATTATGCTTATCATACATAAGCTGCTGCATTCTACTATATACCTCAGTGTGGCGTTTTAGTAAATAAGAGAACGTAAGACCACCCACTTTTTAATAGCTGTGAATAGTGTTTAGCTGTGAATAGCGTGGAGCAGTAATTTCACTAGAGGTAATTGACTATTCTGTCTTCCAAGATTCTAGATGAGAAAAAGAGAGGCTGCTCCTATGCAGTCCTTTGTGTAGCTTCAAACTACCCCTTAGAACTCACCTGGTATGGGGAGAAAGGACGCATGTTAATGGTCTATGGGAGTTTTTCTGATGCACCCTGATATACCTCAGAGAGCTGAGTGCATCAGCGGCGGCCAAGAAATTTAGCTTCCATCTGTCAGAGGTGTACACAAAAGTAGACACTATACACTCGCCTTTGAAACAGACACATGTATGTAGTTTGGTTTGGAAACCATTAATCACCAATAAATGTTCTTTTATGACAATGGCTTTGTCCCATATAGATCACCCCTGAATCTTTTGTCTTGAGGTGACATTGTTCAAGTTCCATCCCTGAAATGTTAATATTAACAAACTTGGGTGATTGGGTTCCTTCCAGAAAAGCTTTAAAAAGCAGAACAATGGATGAGAAGTAAGGCTTTGTAAGACTTCTTTCCAGACTGGTCATGGGGCAATTTGTACCTTTTTATAAGAGATTAAAAAACCAAGAAATGGAATTCAGTCAGATTGTTGCAAGACTATGGCCCTTTCCACACAGGCATATTGCCTGCGCTAGGGTGACCTCTCCAGGAGGTCTTCTACACCACAAGGCGCATGAGGGCAGTTCACAAATGGGAGGTTCTAAACCTCAAACCGCCCTCGCGCGGCTGCTTGGGTGGCGCTGCGAGTCATAAAAACCACTTCTCAAGTGGTTTTTATGTGACTTGCGCGCGTTGCCCCGTTGCCGCACCCCGTTTAGAACTGCAGGGATGCGTTAGCGCATCTCTGCAGAGCTGCCCGGGGGCGGGCTTCCGGCTGGTGCGCTGCCCTGATTGGCGGAGCGCTGCTGGAAGCCGGCGGCCACCATTTTGGGTACTGCCGAACGCCGCCGAAATTCGCTGCCGTTTGGAGCGGTGAACGCGTGTTCCCCGCAGGGACGGAGCAACCCGTTTAGCGGTAAGCTCCCTCCCTGCGTGTGCCCCCCGTTTACCTGCCCCGCGTGTGGAAAGGGCCACAGTCATCTCTGGACCAGTCTAGTCATTGAAAATGAACACAGTACAGCTCCTTTCTAAGCTCTACTTGGAATATTGTTCTCACAATCACATACTAAATACAATCTCTTTATTTTGTTCCTCCAGCAAATGTGACCATATATTCTAGCCCAAGTGGAAAGCTGTCTGAGGGGTACAATTTTTCAGTGAGGTGCCTTAGTGATGTGAGCAATTATGACAAAGTCACTTGGCAAATCCGAAATGGAAACACTACTAAGGAAGTAGACCATGTGTGGTTCACTACCACAAAGGCTCAAACATGGGCTGAATCTGTACTCACTGTAGGCTCTGCCAATGAGGACTGGGCAGGTGAGTAAAGATGTGAGTAAAGATGTCTCTATCACAGCCATCCTCATTTGTCAGATTGATAACAAAAACATGATACCTCTTAACAAAATCATTTAGCAGTTAAAGCTTTCTTTACAATGGATTTTCCACTTATGGCTACAGGATATATTAGTGGATTTTAGTTACTGTAATTTAGAAGTGCTTCATTTACATAAAGTTACCATTGTGGTGCTGCTCATTAAAATATATGTATTTTGGTTTCATCGTTTTTAGGCACCTATACTTGCACCTTTTTCCAAAGTTTTTTGAACAGTTCTGCAAGTTTGGAAATTGAAGTTTTTCCTTTGCCCCTGAAACAAGACATCATAAGAGATCCTATAGAAGCATTTGTCTCTTGTCCAGTGAACCAAGTTCTGAAGTGCTGCATCAGTAAACAGGAGAACTATACAGTAACGTTCTATGATGGAAAACATCCATCATCTATTCCAGCAGGTAAGCATTCTCTGGGTAGGTAATAGAGAATCAGATCTGTGGAGTTCTGAATATCAGAAATGTAGTAATGGCAGTGTACTAAGATTACCCTGGGTTGTGCTACAAATGTCACCAGACAGAAATGTAAATGGGCATCAGGAATTATATTGCTGGCATTATTTTCAATATTTCTTTTTCAATATATAGTCATTACAAAATTTTCCAACCTTTCCCAGTTTTTCCTACATATCAGCTTGCAAGATTACTGATAGGAGCAGTGGGCTAGTTGGAATCACACCACTGGCTTAAGAAAGAAACACACATTGGGTTACCTAATAAGGTTCAGGAGGTAAGATAACTGAAGACCTAAAGACAATGGGCAGCTGCTGCCAGCAGAAATTCTGCACAGGAGTTTCTAAACAACTATAGTCTTACCTAAGCAAAGGCAGCTTGGGCTTTCACCAACAGTGCCCTTGAAGATGCCCAGCTCAGTGTTGGTGGATGTTGATCTGGAAACCTGCTCCAGGCACTGAATCCATGGCATGAATGACTACAAAGATAATTGGATAATATTTTAAATGGGTAGAGCTCAAGGCATTGGTTCACACTATCAATTTACTTTTATCCTATACAATTAAAAAATGCAAATGATGTCTATCACTCTGCTTTTCTTTTCTTTTTTTTACATTATTCATGGCAGTTCCTCAGCTGAACCTCTCAGAACAGTTAAGGGGGAAAAAAGTAAAACAAAAATAAAGCAATAAGGTGTCCCATCAGAATTGTGTCACACAGCTTGTATAAACACCTAGAGGCTGACATCTCCCTCTACTCCTTGAGCTTCACTGGTGTTTCTTGCTGTCTGGGCTTCAGAGTGGAAGGGGCACATTTCCTCATTACTATTGAAACACATACTCCTCCAAGACATGAATCTTCTAAACAAAACAAAGAAGATTTATCAACTGTACGACCTAACTTGAACTACTTGCATAGTATAACCTGTTTAATTTCTAGTTCATGCATTTTCAATGTTTTAACGTTTTGGAAAAACTCTGTTTACTTGTTTGATTATTTATGAAGTTGTAAAACATAACATACAATAAAGATAAATGTAAACCACGCCCCACATTTTCCTTTACAGAGATTAGAAAAGAAGGCAGCCTCTACTGCTTCTGTCCCAAACAAATGATTTCCTGCGGTGCCATCAGACATGAGGTGTTTTGTGAGTTCACTAATCAAATTGATGGAAGTGTTAAGAGTTTACCAATGATCCTGAATTTTGTACCACCAGGTAAGGGAGAACATGGATGTCATGCATGATTTTATTGCCACACCCCAGATTTGCAGATCGAGGCAGCCAAATGTGTTTGTTATTGAAACTGTTTGTTCATTAAGCAAATTAAGCAAAATTAATTTTTTATTACTTTTTCCTTGCATCTTTTCCTGCCACATGCTGCAAAGAGAAAAGCTATTTAATCATTTATTTTTTCAGCGTCTTCCTCATTTGTACTTCTTCACTGAGATCCCTGTGATGCAGGCTGCTGTGCCAGCTGCAAACTTCCTTATTTAGTGGGACAGTGAATCTGCTCTTGGTTTTAGTCCAGACTTTAAAAAACTATCTAAGATGCTGAGCACTTTCCACAAAACATGTTCAACATCTTGGCTAGTTCCTTTAGTGTGCAGACCAACCCCCAGAGCAGATTCACCACCCACTGACATGGGAGCCACCAGTGAGCTGGAGAGGAATCTGCTATACCAAACTCTCTGCTTCTACTGCCTCAGAAATACATGCTCCCCTGCTTACATCTTAGGTAGGGCCATTTCCGCACTAGTCTATTATAGTGTTATTATTCCACTTTCAACCTCCTATAGAACCCTGAGGTTTGCAGGGGCCTTTGAGGAGAGGAGGAAGTGGAGGCCTTTGAAACCCCTCCATAAACTGCAAACCCCAGGATTCCATAGGGGGTTGAAAGTGGAATAATAGCACTATAATGGGCTACTGCGGAAATGGCCTAGGTGAAAGTAAGAATTCAAAATCTGATGGTGGACTCTTACTTCCCAGAAATTCTCAGAATCATGAAATTCTTTCGAAGCTGTGCTATGAAAGAGAAACACCCTTCTGTAAGTTTTACAATTTCACCCTTTTTAGTAGAATATAAAATTGACTCATAATCAGCAACAGTAACTTCTGAAACTGCATTCTTATTTCTACCTTCAGGGTAGTAAGTCACAATGATTTGTTTTATTATTTTATTTTCAAATGGTACTTTCCTCTTCAGAATTATTTGTCTGAAAGACTTTATACCCAGCCCTTCCTTCAGTCAAATGATTCTTAAGGTGGCTTACAGCAGTTGCCAGTAATGCAACACCTCTCAAATAAATCAAAATCTTTCAGTCCAATCCCTTCCTTGTCTTCCTCTTCCTATAATGTAAACTCCCAGTGACCTTAGATTAAGGATGTAAATTCTTGACTCCTGCATCCTAGAAAATGAATGCAAATAATTTCAGGCCTTTCCTCCTGCTGTGGGTTTGAAGAAATCATTCCCCATCCCAAAAGGCTGTATTTGTGCCCTCCCCCCCATTTTCTTACAAAACACTATTTTCAAGTTTGTGTATGCTATCTAGAAACAGTGGGGATTTTTCACAGATTTTTTTTGTCTGAAAAATAGATTTAAAAAAACTTTCCAGAAACCCACTTTATTTTCTGTATGTGTGCAAAAAGTGGTTTTTGTACCACAAACAAACAAACAAACAAACAAAAACTCTGTGTGGATTTCTGGAAACGATGCTTTTGCAGGAAAAATCTGCTGAAAATGGTGACATGGCATCATCTCTGGTGTACTGGTAAGTGTGTGCTCAGCTTACAATTGAATCACTGGGGTAAAAAGTGGCCACTTCCCTGCCCGCTTGCTTATCCCTACTCTACACTATGCGCAAAGTTCTATACACTTTGATTGTGTCTGCCTGTACTCACCTTTTTGTAAGCCAAACAGATTGTAACCTTTCTTTGTGGGGCTCTAGTATTTTTATCATTTTGGTTCCCCCTTTATTCTGCTTTGCCAGGTCTAATGCCTTTATTAGGTGCAAAGCCCAGATGTGTTCCAAATGTGATTGCTCCATGGATGAGACCAGTACGATAATTGATATAATAGATGATTGTTATGATAATTGGCAGCTGAAGATGTTACAGCTGGAGGACTGACTTAGATGGAAAGCCTGTATTTGCATTTTTTTTGGAGACTGGTCCTGTGATGTCATTTAGATAACAAGATGATTGGGCTTTCATAGACTTCTTGTGGGAAACCTGCCAACAGAATTTCTAATGTATATATGACCAGCTAGCAGTTTATAATAGAACTCAGCAAGAAAAACTCTACTCTTATTTTTAAAATCCTACATCTAAGTGTAACCTGATTTAAGTGCTTCTCTCACTTCTCCATCTAAACTGGATCAGACTCCATTTTTTTATTTGAATTAAATGTGTAAAACCTTTTTAGGAAAATCATAATTTAAATAACAGCTAAATATTTCCAAACCAAGTAAAAACAAAACATAATAAATAACAAAGAATTAACACAAAAGTTAAATACTACTTGAAGAGAAGAAAAAAAGTTGAACCCATTAACTGTGAGATGATGAAGAAAAAACACAAGCTTACTGAAGTTCAAGAGAGTTCAAGTTTTGTATAATCTACTAGGATTGTTGTGATCCATAACAGTACAAAGCAAGGATTGCTATCACACAAAAATATACCTCCAGAAATTCTTTCAGATGTCTTTTCCACAGTTCACCCCAGCTGCCTCTCCTACATGTCATTTCTCAAAGTTCTATTCTTTCTATTCACCCTAAAATAAAATAAAATACAAATCAGAGAAATCATCAGAGTTAAGAATCCTCCCCAGTTTATGATACCATACAATCCATGTAGTATACCTGAGTTTTAGGTGGCATGCCTAGCATTTGGGAAACCCTTGCTGATTGGCAGTATTGGCAGCTCTCACCAACACGCATCATTCATCCCATGGCCCCTGGAGGCCTCTTGTATGGGCTGTCACATGTGCCTGCTGTCTGCTGCCCTCACCACCAAATTTCTCCCTCCTGTGCTGCCAGCACAGTTTTTTTAGGGGAAAGAGAACCACCAGTCATCCTGGTGCATTCCTTCCCTAGTACAACAACCTTTAATAATATAATAAATATGTAATATTGTTTAATGATGAACAATAATATAATAATTAATAACTATCTAAATGTGAAATGAATGTTGAAGAGAAATTCCCATTTGTGGCCTTCCTCATTTATATTGTGTATCTGGTTTATTCTGGAGGAGAGGCACAAAAATTATCTAGTCCCACAGAGAGAGGAAGTTTCAATGTTCCTATGCTTGTGTACTGAGGGGGATTTGTGTGTGCAAAAAGAGCCTATCTCCACACTCTGTCTCTACCCCTCCATCATATTGTTGCATATGCTTTTCAGGGGCAAAAAGATGCGCACCCCTGCTTCTATGCAGAGGAACATCTGCTCACTTACATAAGGAAGAACTGGAAAGTGGAGAGCTGGATATATTTTTGTGTATGTATTTCTTATAAGACACTGCAAGTCTTGGGATTTATCAGGAGACTAGATATATTTTCTCTTTTTTTCTTCCGCAGTAAAGAAAGTAGCCTGTAATTCTTCAGACTTTGGTATAGGAGAGAGGGGAGCTCTGATTACAAAGCCATGCTCGCAGCCACAGGGGAAGGGCAGTCCGGTCAGAGGAAACATTACCTATAAATGTGACCATACTGGATGGATTTTTGCTAGAAACAGCTGCCTGGCTGTTCCAATTAATAACCTTCTTACTTCTGCTGAGGTAAGAACATCTCTTGGTCTGGGCCCTTTGTTTCTGTTCACTTGCTGCTTGTTTTCAAGATATGTAGGCAACACTCTTGTGTCCAGGACCTGGAAGCAAGCATACACTGGAACTACGGAAATGAATAATTTAAGGAAATCGCCTTCAGTTTGACCCAGTAGGCCTCTAGAAATTTGTGGCTTAAAACCACAAAATAATGTTGTGTTTCTCAAATTATGTAATGGACAT
Organism: Iguana delicatissima; assembly: GCA_948472985.1. Classification (NCBI taxonomy): domain Eukaryota; kingdom Metazoa; phylum Chordata; class Lepidosauria; order Squamata; family Iguanidae; genus Iguana; species Iguana delicatissima. The sequence continues at coordinate 172,774 of CAOKZL010002367.1, read as the reverse complement.
ATTTGTTTGTTTATAGAGTGCAGACTCTGTCTTCTTACTGAAGATGGTTTACAAGATTATAATTGTGTAGATTAAAACCTCGGGAGCCAACTTCATCAGCACAAAGCTGCATGTCTACTGTGAGATCTCAAAGTTCAAAGAATGGAGCTTTAGAGTTTTCAAAAGCTTTATTCAGAAACATCAAAGAAAAAACTGCACATCTTGGTGTTGCCAATACTAAAGGAATATTGAATTTCAGTGCTGTATAAACCATTACATTTCAAAATTAGCACATGCTAACATCTTATTTGATGGTTTACCCAAACAACACATCTCCCAGGCTTTCTGTTCCTCTCCCATTTTCCCACTCAGCTTGCCAACAGTCTGACCTTGCAGTTGTGTCTGCTGACTCTCTTATCACAAGTTGTTACAATGACTTTTCCATGTTCCCAGCTCGCCCAGATATTAATAGATGCCATCATCCCAACCTACATGGCAAAGCACATAAGCACTAAACAAAGTAATCTACCTAAAAACATGGCAGGAATTGCTCTGCCAACCTGACATTCTAACTGTTGAACTGGAAATGGATTTAAAACTTATTTGCACACTAGCAATTGAGGTTGGCAGTTTTTTCAGGCTCTCATGATTTGAAACATACAATTGAGACAAAAATTCAGCTCTCCTATCTCCTGTCCCTGTTCCTGCCAATAATAACAATAACATTATTTGTAATATATACTTAGATTATATGGCTCATATGGGAAGATAGCCTGTATCTCAGCTGTATATGGCTTTATAGGTAATTACTAGCACTTAGGATTGAACTTGAGATACAGATTGGTAGACAGTGAAGCTGTTGTGACAATGTAGTTATATTCTCTCTGTAAACAGCCAATTAAAAAGAGTATCTGCCCCTTTCAGTGTCTTCCAAGTACATGGATGTAAAATGTATATGAACCATGACAATAAAAGTGGCTCTCCCAGAAGGGATTGCTTCCTATGTGATCAAAAAATGACTACGGTAAACCAAAATAACTCACAATACCATTTATCTTATCTTTTAGATGCTATTTTTAGAAACTACATTCTATGATTTCTTCCAATTAGAAAACCTATAATTTTTTAAAAAAATTAAGAAATCATCAATCTTAGGTGTAATTTATTCTGTTTCTAATACATTTAATTTTAACTCTAGTCTCTGGTGTCCAGTCCTGAGTCAGTGACAAATTTGCCCACATACCTTGAACGTCTGAATGCAACTGTCAAAAAGGAACAGGAAAATATAAACACTTCAGCTGCAAACCTGAGAGCAGTTGTTAAAATCTTGAACTTGGTTTCAGTCATTCCAGTATCTGCAAACCAGACAACAATGGAGGTGAGTTAAAAATTAGTTGAAGAGCTTTTTTCTTTCTAGCTGCACTTAAAGAAGGTTAGCGTCAATATTAGCAGAAGGATAAGGAAAAATAAACAAACAAGTCTTTATGCAGCTGACAATAGAAGATGGTACAGATTTAAGAATGAGGGTTGCTGGAAAAGATGCTAGGTCTATGTGATTTTGTGTGCACAGACGCTTCCTGTATGCTGTAGGACACAAGTTCCCAACTTTTAAGGCCCTCTTCCAATGCCCATGTGGAAAGGAATTGCTGTCATGATACATTTGAATATGGAAGATTAAATATGAGAAAATAAAACCTCCATATCTTGCTGATGAGTTTAAAGAGCTATCAAGATCAGTGTAAAACTTGAAGAACAGTAAATTTATATCCATAGAATGTTGGGATTGCTTTCATCTTCAATAGCTGAAATAATTACATTGCCGCTGATGTTTATTTTTTTTAAACTTTATTTTTGCAAAATACAATATATAATAAAATTGTGACATACACATTATTCTATTAGTGCTATATTACAAATATTATTTATCTATTTACATTTTTCATGGGAATGTATTTTATGTAATTTATACTTCATTAATGTCCTTTTATCATGTTATTTTTACACATTTCCTGACTTCCTTGCCCACTCAACCAGAATCAATTCCTTACTAGAATACATTCTTGAAGCTCCCTAAATACATATTCCTGTTAACCAAAAGCTTAACTTGACGTTCTCAATTTCCATTGACACAGTTTTGACTTCACCTTTACCAATAGTCGTTATCTCCATTGTACATTAACAATATATACAACTTCATGCAGTACCAAATACTTTCCCCCAAACCTAAATACAAATTTTTTATTATCTCTTCTCCTTTGCTAACTTCGGTCTTAGTAACACTTTTATACTAAGTCATTCAGGCCCAATACCCTTTATCCAACATATACTGTGTCACCTGTTGCCACCCATTTCCAACTGAACCGATAGATTTTCCTTTTAAATGCAACGAGAAGATATCAAATTGTTTTAACTCAGCTACTTTTTGGGCCCATTGTGATACTTCAGGAATTATCGTTGTTTTCCATGCTCTAGCAAATACTACTCTTGCGGCCGTCACTAAGTAAAGTCTAACTCTCTTGTTTCTCATTTGAAAATTCTTGTTAAACATAAATGTCTGTTTAACAAATATAATTTGGGCATCATGGAAAAAGATACACTAAAAATTTCCTTTATCACCTCATGTATTTTAACCCAATATTTTTTAGTAATGGTACGTGTCCACCAGGCATGGAAAAACGTACCTGTATTCTCTTTGCATTTCCAGCATTTGTTGTTTCCAGTTTTGTATATTTTACTTATCTTTTCTAGTGTTAAATAACACCTATACATCATCTTAATAAAGTTCTCTTTTAAATCTTGTGAACTGGTGAATTCTGATGTGTCCTTCCATGCCATTTCCCAATTTTCTAAAGAAATTTCGTGTTGAAAATTTTTTGCCCACGTTATCATAACTTCTTTTATATTTTCATCCTCCATGTTTCTGGCCAAAGAGTATTTATAAATGCTGCTGATGTTTAAAACAATGTGCCAAAATCTTGTCAGAGTGTTCACCATTCTCCCAGTATATTTGTTGTAAATGGGCCCAAGCAAGTTTGGCAAAAGAATATTGTTCAATTCATTCTTGCTTTTTTCCAATTCTTGATAAGGTTGTTCATTCAGAGACATAACAAACTAAGTTACAGGAGATTTCAGCTTCTTACTTAACAAATCCTGTTTTGTATTTTTGATTCTTCTTTATAAGAGGAATAGGCAATACTGTGTTGAATATATTTTCAAAATTAATACATATATTTGGAAAAGTTGTTTCTGGTGACAGCCTATCTGTTTTTGTGAAACCAAACCTTTCACAAAGACTTTGGCTAGTTTCAGATTCAGCTCTGTTAGCTTCAGAGGGTAATATAGCCCAGGGAGTATTGAACTGGTGTTAAGGATCCTGCTTCTGACCAGTCTATGGACATTGACTGAATCTGCTACACATTGGTATTTAGTACCACCGGCATCCTCTGCTGTTTCTGCCTTGTTATGGATTCTTTACATTGCAGAGAACGTGATACATTCAGAGTGAACATATCAAACCATTAGCAGCTTTCCCCAACGTGATACCCTCCAGCTGTGTTGGACTACAACTCCTATCATCTCAAGTTAGCATAGCGGTGGTATGGCACTTGGGATGGTAGAAGTTTGAGTCCAACACATCTGGAGGGAACCAGGTCACAACAATGTTTCTTTACTGTTGCCTTTGTGTAGGCAAAGTACTGTCAGTGAATCTCTTCCAGAAAGTTAAGCACATGGCTACTGAGAATATGACCAAGAATCTGGCTTTCTTTGGTTAGAACTGGAAATAGTGAACACAGGGCAAACAGAGTGGAAGGGAGCATTGTGCAACCAACTGGGGAAAGAATAAAAGCATTATAACGGAAATAGAAATAAGAGAGAGTGATTGCTTTCCTATTTCTCAAAGACATTAAATCAAGATCTTTAAAAAAAAGATTTGCTGCATCAGGGCAAAATTCCCATTCTTCTTCGTGGTCTCTGTGCCTCATACATTAGGAGCTTTCGCGCCTGCGCGGTAGCGTTCGGAAGATTCTAGAGCTCGTTAGCTTTGGCGGGAACCCCTCCCCCACGCCAGTACTGCGCATGCTCCTCCCGCCGACTAACGGTCTCTCCTCAGTTCTTTCTTGTCCGCCTCAGCGTACAGAAGGTTCTGCTTGTTGGCTTGCTTTTCAATTCTGCTTTTTGGTGTTTTCGACTTCGGATTTGACTTTTGACTACCCCTCACGGATTTCGGACTTGGTTTTGGTACTTTCTCGATCGGTTTGACCTATTTTCTGGCTTTGACGACGTTTTCGGATCTCGGACTGTGTTTGGCATTCTTGGACTCTTGTTTTCCTGCCTTGCCTCCAGTTTATGTCGGCTCTCTTCAAACGCTGCGCCTCCTGTGGAAGGAAGGTCGCTCTCTCTGACCGACACTCTAAGTGCCTGATTTGTTTGGGTGAGGGGCACAACGTTCAGGCCTGCCCCATTTGCAGAGAGTTCACACATCAGACTCTCCGCAACAGGTCGGCAAGGCTAAATCCCACTGTTGGGAGGAGTCTCTTCGTGCTCGAGGCCCTGAGACGATGGCCAAGAAACGCCCGTCCTCTTCTTCTTCTTCGGCAGCAGCGGCGGCTGCCGTGCCCTCGACCTCATCGGTATCGGTACCGGGCTCGGTACCGATAATGAAGTTGCCGAGGATACCAACGATCTCGGCAACTCGGGCACGTGAGGACCCTGCGGGCTCGCAGGCCTCAACCTCCTCCTCCAGGCCGCTGACCGCGGCTCAGAAGAAGCGCCCAGCCACCGAGGGCCTGGGGGAGAAGGGTAAGAAGAAGAAGAGAAAGGAGAAACGGCGCTCTCCACCGACAGTGGTGCGACCCCCGACTCCGCCACCCACCCAGCCCGCCGAGGACCCTCTGCTGATGGAGCTCCCCGTGGAAGAGGAGCCTCCGGAAGAGGACGAAGTCCTCGAGGTGTCGGATGAGGAGCAGGTCGTGCAGGCCTCGCCTCCTCAACCGCCCGAGCTGATCGCGGAGATCACTCCGCCGAGTCGCTGTCCACCCTCGGCAGAACGCCGAGAGGAGGCTGTGGTTAGACAGCGCCCGGCCTCTCGACACGACGAGTCCCGCTCGCCGGAGCAGCGGGCCAGGCCTCCATCCCCGCGATATTGGGAGATGCGCCTGGAGAGGCGTCGCTCGGGCGAGAGCGCATATTCTCCTGCTATCTCGGAAGGTACGCCCAGGAGCAGGTGTGGCACGAGCCGGCCGGCTCTTACTATTCGTATTCGCCATCCTACAGGGACCGGTACCACCCAGACCCGAGGTACTGGTCGCCTCGTCACCGGTCTCGTTCACCACCGCGGGAGGCTCACTACCCCCCGCTATGAGAGGTCACCCCTGCGTCGCTCGCCAAGTCGCCGTCGATCCCCAGAGCCCTCACCCCGCTACAGGGCTGTCTCCACCGCCGCGGACGACGGCTCCAGCTACCCGACCGATGCCACAGTCCACCGTGGCCCAGCCGGCGGTAGCGGCGACTTCCACCACGCAGGCAGCACACTGTCCGAGGCCCGCGGTCGTGCCCCTGCAGGTGACTCCGATACCTGTCACGACATCGGCCGTATCGGTACCGACGCAACCTGCAGCTCCGGCTGTTACCCTGGCAACTCCGGCCCCTGGGCCGGCCAAGGAGAAGGAGGCAGAGAGGTTGCCATCACCATCTGGCGACTCCTACGACTCGGACTCTGATTCTGCTGAGTCCACCCCTTCTTCTCATGAATCCCCACCACTGGGGTTCGGAGAGCCAGGCCCGGAGCCTGCGCCGGAGGACGTCGACCAGTTTTGGCGATCCTCCTCCGGATGGCCACAGCCCTTGGTCTGAAGGTGACCGAACCTGCTCCCCAAGCCCAGGACCCCGTCTTCCAGTACTTGGAAGCCCGCCACCATCGACCGCACCGCTGCCGTTCCTGCTTACCCTGGTGGATGCGATAAAGCAGCCGTGGGCGAAGCCGGCGTCAGCACAGCCTATCCCTCATAGGCTGGAACATCTGTACAGGACACAGAAAGAGAACGTGGAGTTCCTCTTTCACCACCCTGTACCGAACTCTATTGTGGTCGAGTCGGCACAGAGGAAGGGAGGCAGTCGAGCACATACCACCCCTCCGGACCGTGAAGGACGGAAGCTCGATGCCTTCGGTCGAAGGTTCTATTCGGCATCGTCCCTGGTGGTCAGGACAGTGAACACGATGGCATGCCTCGCGGCATACCATCGGAACCTGTTTGACCGACTCGCTCCGCTCCTTGCTGACTTGCCGGAGGAGTCACATGCCTCAGCCACACAGATCTTCGGCAAGGCCGTTGCAGTGGCTGCACAACAGATCGCCACCTCGAGGCACACCGTGGAGGCTACCTCGAGGGTGATGGTCGGTGCCGTAGCCCTCCGACGCCATGCGTGGCTCCGGTCCTGTGGGCTCCAGGAGGACAACCATCGGCGTATTGAAGACCTGCCATTCGACGGCGAAGGGCTCTTCCACACCTCCACCGACGAGGCTATGGATCACCTCGTCAAGGCCCGGCTGACAGCGAAGAAGATGGGCATAAATCAGCCTGCCCCGACTCGCCGCTCTTTCCAGCCGAGGTCTACGTGGAGAAGGTCCTCCTCTTCATCGGCGTCCAGCCGCGGTCTCCACGGTCGACCGCATCGAGGCCGTCGACCTCTTCAGCTTCCAGGAGGCTTCCCAGACGACGCCCATCTTCGTCGTCCAAGAAGTCGTCCTCGGAAACGAAGTCCTGGTTTTGACGGCCTTCGCAGGACTCCACCCGTGCCATCCTTCGCCCTTCCAGTAGAACTGTTCCACCACCCGAGCCTGACCAGGCACCTCGACTGCTGGCGGGAGATCACTGCGGATTCCTGGGTACTTACCATCGTCCGCCTGGGTACGCCATCGAGTTCCAGGCTATTCCGCCACGGGGTGTCTACTATTCCACCCCGGCCAGCTCGGCTCTACTGGAAGAGGTCCAGTCCCTCCTCGAGAAGGGAGCGATCGAGAGGCTCCCACCTTCAGCCAAGACCACCGGCTTCTACTCGAGGTACTTCACGGTGCTGAAGGCGGACGGTCCCTGCGGCCCATCCTAGACCTCCGAGGGGTGAACGAATACATCCGCCCCAAGAGCTCAAGATGGTCACGCTGCCGTCGATCCTCCCCTTCCTCCGCCGAGGGGACTGGTTTGCGTCCATAGACCTCAAAGACGCCTATTTCCACATCTCGATCCGCCCGCAGCACAGGAGATACCTTCGGTTCGCGATCGACGGCACCAGCTACCAGTACCAGGTGCTACCGTTCGGGCTTTCCACCGCACTGAGGGTGTTCACCAAGTGCATGGCTCCGGTCGTGTCCTTCCTGCGGACGAAAGGCGTCTCCGTCTACCCTTACCTGGACGATTGGCTATTGGTGGCGTCCTGCAGACAGAAACTGTACAGGGACATTCATCGGACTTTGTCCCTTCTCACTCGGCTCGGACTCAGGGTCAACCCCAAGAAGTCCCATCTCGAGCCCACCCGGGTTCTCGACTTCATCGGGGCGACCCTAACTCGGTATCGGCGAGGGCCTTCCTCCCAGACGAGAGGGCGCGGACGCTTCATCGAGTGGTGTCCACTGCCTTCGAGGCCTCAACGGTGTCAGCGAGGAGGGTCCAACAGCTCCTCGGCTACATGGCCTCGACCACCGCCGTAACCTACCTTTCCAGGTTATGCACCCGGCCACTCCAGCACTGGTTCATCAGGGCCTTCGATCCACTCAGGGACGACCAGCGCCGCCGATACCCCCTGCCACAACAGGTACGCCGATCCCTCCTGTGGTGGCAGTCGTACAGGAACCTCCTGTCAGGCATGCCGTTCCGCGAACCCAGGCCGTCGGTCACGATAACGACGGATGCCTCGCTCTTCGGCTGGGGAGCGCACACCGGGGATCTCCGGGTCCGAGGCCGGTGGATGGACAACGAGTTGTTCCTCCACATCAACTCTCTCGAACTGTTGGCGATCCACAAGGCCCTGAGAGCGTTCCAACACCTGGTCACAGGCTGCACGGTGTTGATCCTCACCGACAACACGACGGCGGTCTGCTACGTGAACAGACAAGGGGGGACGCACTCCACCACGCTGCTGGGCATCGCACTCGAACTTTGGAACTGGTGCGTCCTGCTCCGGATACACCCTGTGGCGGTTCACCTGGCGGGGCAGGAGAACACCACGGCGGATGCCCTCAGCAGGGACACCACTTCCCATCATGAGTGGTCCCTGTCTGACGAGGCCTTCCGGATGCTTCGGGACCGATGGGGCGAGCCGACCATTGACCTCTTCGCGACCAGCCAGAACGCGAAGTGCCGCCTGTTCTGTTCGAGGGCCGGCCACGACCGCCGCTCCATCGGCGACGCCTTCCAGTTTCCGTGGGACGAAGGGCTGATCTACGCCTTCCCTCCATTCCCGCTCCTGGGCCGCGTGATCACGAAGATCATCGCGGACCAGGTGACGCGATTCTGGTAGCGCCGTACTGGCCGAGACAGCACTGGTTCGGACCCCTGATCGAGGCCGCCTGGGGCAGGACTCTCAGGTTTCCAACGGTACCGGACCTGCTGTCCCACTCCGACGGACTGGTGTTGCACCCGGACCTGCCGGTGTTGGCCCTCCATGCCTGGAGGATGTCGCCCTAGACGACCCAGCCATGGAACGTCTGACTGCGGCCAGGAAAGAGTCCACACGAAGGAACTACCACTATAAGTGGCAGCGCTTCATGGCCTTCGCCGAGGAACGTCGAGAGCCGGTATCGCCTGTCACCCTGCGTACCGTGCTCCACTTCCTCCTCCATCTCCGGCAACAGGGCCTGGCCTGTCGCTCAAGGTCTACCTCGCCGCGATCGTGGCGTACCAACCGCCACGATCCCCGTCGGCCGCTCTCTTCAGGGACGGTACCGTCAAGCAGTTCCTGAAGGGCCTGCAGCACCTCTACCCACAGGTATCACCGCCACTACCGCCGTGGTCGCTGTCATTGGTGCTGTCCCAGCTGACGAGGCCGCCTTTCGAGTTCATGGCTACGACGGACGACAGGCTGCTCGCGATGAAGACCGTGTTCCTAGTGGCCATCACCTCTGCCAGGTGGGCGGGAGAGTTGACGGTGCTACGGTGCGATGAACCATACTTAGTTTTTCATCGCGACAAGGTGGTCCTCCAGCCTGATATTTCCTTCCTGCCGAAGGTGGTGTCCAACTTCCACCTCAGCCAGGACATCATTCTGCCGGCCTTCTACCCGGACCCGACGACACCTCTGGAGCGTTCCCTCCACACCCTTGATGTGCGTCGGGCGCTGGCCTTCTATAAAGACAGGACTGCAGCCTACAGACAGACACCCCACCTGTTTGTCTGTTATGGCAGGCGCCAGAGAGGCCACAAAGTATCCACCCAGCGCTTCTCTAAGTGGGTGGTACAGACTGTTCAACTGGCGTACGAGCTTGCCAGGAAGCCTCTGCCAGATCTGCTTTGGGCCCACTCCACCAGGGCCGTGGCGACATCTGCTGCCCTCCTGCGAGGCGTTGACCTGTCGGAACTCTGCCGTGTGGCGACCTGGTCCCAGCCGTCGACCTTCGTGCGCCACTACAGGCTCGACTGCTGTTCCAGGAGAGATGCCCGGTTCGGACGTGCTGTGCTGTCTTCTGTGCTCTAGGATCTGGGACCTGACCCACCATCCTACTGGTAAGCTACATAGTCTCCTAATGTATGAGGCACAGAGACCACGAAGAAGAAGAACAGGTTGCTTACCTGTAACTGTGGTTCTTCGAGTGGTCATCTGTGCCCTCATACATCCCCGCCCTGCCTTCCCCTCTTTTTCAGGTCCCATCTGCTTCGGCGGACCAGAACTGAGGAGAGACCGTTAGTCGGCGGGAGGAGCATGCGCAGTACCGGCGTGGGGGAGGGGTAAAATTCCCATTTTACTGCCAAAGTGATTAAATAAGTACTGATAGCTTGTGCTAAAATTAGAAGCTCATACAATGGCTTCCTGGATAATGATGGCATTATTGGCTTATCCTTTACTGAATTTAACAATTTAATAAAATGTTTCATCTGTACTTAATAATTCATTTGAAATGGGAGAACATAAACCATCTATCTCCTGATGGTTTTGGTTGATTAGAGCAAACTGACAGGGAAGCACTGTTTTTAATATTTGTAATTCTGTAACTTAACTTAAATAATACCTGTTTATTTTCTTACTTTACAGAATTTTTTGTCCACAGTAGATACCATTATAAGCACTCCAACAGAAACTTGGAAAGATTTTAAGAATGGGAGCTCTCAGCTACTAGATTCAGTGGAGCAATTTTCAAGGTCCCTCCAACCTATCAACAACACAGTTCCTCCAGTCACATATGGCAACATTCAGCTTAAAGGAGAAGTCATGGAGCAAGGAGAAGATTACAACAAGAGTTTTCAATTTCCCAAACCCTCAGTCCTCAGTGGTAGTGTGCTAATTGATGAAACAAAAATTAAAAATGGGACATCAGTTTTCACCATCATCAGTGTGGCTTACTCGACTTTGGACAATATTATTGGCCAGTACAATAAGACAGAAGAATCAGTAGTAAATGGTTTGGTCCTCTCAACTGTAGTGAGTGACAGCTACAGACTAAATAAAGATTTCAAGATCAATATGACATTTACAAAACGTGAAAAAGCCCTGGGAAATCCACGCTGCGTCTTTTGGAATTTTAGTTTCTCAGCAGATGGAGGAGGCTGGGATAGTACTGGGTGTACAAGCAAGGAGAATGGGGACAATGTCATTTGCTCTTGTGATCACCTGACTTCATTCTCTGTCTTGATGTCTCCCAGCCATGAAACAAGATGTGACACATTGACTTACCTGACATACATTGGCTTGGGCATTTCAGTACTAAGCCTGGTGATCTGCATTGGAATTGAACTTGTTGTATGGAAATCAGTGACCAAAACAAGGATATCCTACATGCGCCATATTTGTATTCTGAACATTGCCATTTCTCTCCTAATTGCAGATATCTGGTTCCTTGTTGTTGCAGTGCTGCATGACAGACATTATAAAGTGGATCATCAAATATGCATAGCAGCAACATTCTTCATCCACTATTTCTACCTCTGTGTCTTCTTCTGGATGCTCACTTTGGGCCTTATGCTCTTCTACCACCTGGTCTTTATTTTACATACTGCAAGCAAGACTTTAATGAAAACTGTGGGCTTTTGCTTGGGATATCTTTGCCCTCTAGCTATATCAGTCATCACATTAGCCAGTACTATTTCACGTGACTCTTACACAAAGAAAGATAGCTGCTTACTCAACTGGGATGGGAGCAGAGCTCTCTTGGCCTTAGTTATTCCAGCTATGACCATTGTTGCTATCAATGCTGTTGTTACTGTTGTGGTTATAGCAAAAATATCAAGACGTTCCATTGGAGAAAAATCAAAAAGTGAAGAAAAGAAATCTTTGTACCGTATCACCAAGAGTATTTGTGTTCTGACACCACTGTTAGGTCTTACTTGGGGATTTGGTCTTGCCACAGTTTTCCCAGAAAGCCCAAGCATATTCCACATATTATTTACAGTTTTTAATGCTTTTCAGGTAAGTAAATTTGATAGTAGATAGCTATTTGCTATATGTAGTGGACAAAAATATCTCTGTTTTCTTGGGAGTCTCAATACTATTGTAATCTGTTGTACCTTTGTGGTGGTGGGGGCAATGATTTGCACAGGTTTTTCTATATGATGACTTTCAGTGGGATCACTAAACTTCCAATTCCACAGTAAGAAGTTTCAGTATGATTAAATTCAAATATTTTTCTTGCTTTTAGTTGGGGTTGAGTTGGTCTTAGACAAGAGTTTCCGTTGACTTCTCATCTTGTTTTGAACTAATCTGATAAATGAAGGTGATGTCCATTTATCACCCGCAGTGTCACCATAACATATGGTCTTCAAAGGATATCATTTAGTGGGTTTGTATTTTCTACTTTTTGTTGGCTGTAACCTGGAAATCATTTGAGCTTGTGATTAGCCAAAAACTGTTTGAGTCACAGCTTTCAAGCCAAAATCCGTCAGAGCGATCAAGTCAAAATCTTATGAAGAGTCTGATAGTGGCTTCCACACCAGAAAATGATAGTGTGAGCTCATTGTTGAGTTTATGACATAAGCACAGGTTTTATGGTAGTATGCCTATTTCCTTGAAGAATCCTGGGATAGTATGTTGCTGAAAGTACCAAGATACTTTTTTGGGGGGCAGGAAAATGCTACTCCTGTGTCACAGAAGTATAATTTACAGAGTGTTTGTGGGGTTTGATCCAGATCTAGATCCATGCAATTGCACTCCCACAGCAACCCTTTCAGGGCCTTGAAAATGGAACACCATGGGTCAGGATTGCTCAAAGTGAGCTGTGGAAAAGACAAGGCCCCTAAAAATTTGGCAGAGGCACCTTTTGTGATGGGAGCTTCTCATATCAGATAAGGCAGATCTTGGATCTAATCCTGGCTCCAAACCAGAATAACCATGCAGTCTTATAAATTGTGTATGGATAGGTTTATTGTTTGTGTTTATATGATATGCTAATTCCAGTAACGTGATTTCTCTTAAGGGCAGAACTTATTGTAAGCCGCTTTTATATGTATCCCATTGAATGAAATAACATCAGTAGTAAGAGGGCAAATGCTTATGAGGTCACAAAGCCTTCTATTCCCAGAGTGAACTGCAAAAACAAAAACTAATGCCAGATGTGATCTTGGATCTGACATAATCAGTGAAGGTGTCATTGCTTCAGTAAAGTTTTTTCACTTTATCCATGGCAAGTAGTTGTACAGGCAGGAGCTACTCACAGTCTGTAAAATCAGAACACAAAATTTTAATAACAATAAAGTTAAAAGCTTATAAAAAGCTTAAAACCAGGACACCACCAGCTGAAGGCTGTGCTGCTACATTGGGCAGATGGAACATAACACTTTGCCAAAGGGTGTTATGCCTCAGGAGGAGCCACTCCTACTGCTTGCTGGTAAGGAGGGAATGGAAGCGGAAGATGTAATTCTGAAGCTAGTCTAGGCTTGGGGCATGCAGGAAATGGGGGTGGGCTTCCAGATGTTTTCCTTTTCATCTGAATCCTGATCAGCTGCAGTTTCGTCATCTGAATTGCCTTTCCTCTCCTTCCCCTCCCACCAGTAAGCACCAGCAATGGCACCTACTCCAGGGGCTTGATAGCTACCAGAAGAGTGGTTTTGCATGGGGCACCAAAGGCTAGAGAATAGAATTCTGTGCCCTCTCCAAAGATAGGCATGCCTCCATGCTGCTAGTCAACCAACCAGACACATTTCTGCCCTAAGGCATTCTCAGTTGCCATGATTATGGCCATAGCAAAGTAATTTAGCAACAACAGGTCAATAAAGTATATCTTGACTTTCCTTCTTACATGATGTTCTTTACAATGAGATGCCACATTTAAATTATAATTATATACTTATAAAAAACCTCTGTGCCACAATATCCCTCTCAGGCATGCTGGCACCTCACAATCATAGCCATTGAAGAAGACCTTGGGGCTGAAACATGTCTGGCTTGGTGGATGACAGTATGGAGGTTGCCTTTGATCTTTTATCTATTCTCATTTAGAGATCAGCTCCAATCACTGCAACATTGCTAAATACATTGTTATTATTATAGGTCCTGGTTTCCTTGTTTTAGGCTTTTAACTCTGACAGGCTATTTATTTATTTTTTTATAACTATTGTATTATTGAAATTGTGTTCTGGTTTTGTTGTTAAAGCCTTTTGAGCCTACCCATTCCTCATGTGGGTTGGATATTTTAATTCAGTTTGTTATTTGTCTGCCTTACTGATTCCTCATTGTTTAAAGTGTGTTACTGGTAGATCAGGCTTTTCCCCCCTACTCTCCTGTTTTTGCCTTTAAAAAAAAGAAAAGTAGAGATGCTGGATTGTGCAGGTGCTGATGGAGGTCCCCTGTACTGATTCCAAAGTTGTTTACTTGTTGCCGGCTGTGTTGGCACTGGCGACCACCTGGCTGACATCCACTGCAAAATGTTTGGGAACAAGAAAAAGGAACCCACTCTGTGGGGGAGAGAGGAACAGTGAACAACGTATCTCTCTGTCCCCTGATCTTTTCTTGTTTTTTATATGTAAGTGTGGCTAGAAAGCAAGTCAGCACAGCATTGCCTGGGCATAGGAGAGGCCAGTCCATTGGGCTGCTTGCTCAGATTTCCCTCAGAATGAGAAGGTTCACTGCAGTCAAGAAAATAGGGCCCTTGAGGAGGTTTGGGGGTGGAAAACACCTGTTTCTTTTCTGTAAAATTGCTTTGAAGACATACAAGACTATAAGGATTTTTAGGAACAGTAGATGTGTCAGCATACTTAAGTTAGCCATTCTCCGTACAACCCTTGCCAAATCCTTCCTTCTGCAGCACAACTGGGTACTTTCCCAGGCTGCGCTGGGGCAGGAAGAGCAGCCATTGCACTTCTGGACCCCCTGCACACCAACTAAGTGCGGGATGGCAGTGCAATTGCAGGTCATTGACAGGGAAAACCCTGTCAATGATTTACTCTGTGATTGACTTCTAGGAACAGGAGAAGGACGGGACTGCAACGATGTCATGTGTAACCATTATCACAATCCTGTCCCTGCGGCAAGACAACAATGTCCTACAGAAAGGGCCAGTGTATAGGCATAGCAGAGACCCTTCATGGTGTAGTGGTTTGAATGTTAGATTACAGACCCTGAAGACATGGGTTTAATTCTCCACTCAGCCATGAAAACCCACTGGGGGACCTTGGATGTGTCACATATTCTCAGCCCCAGAAAACCCTGTGATAGGTTCACCTTAGGATCACCTTAAGTCAGAAAAAACTTAAAGGGACACAACAACAACAAATAGACATAACAACTTAATCCCATGGGTCTCAAAACTATCACAGCAAGACCAAACTACTGCTGTTATATATTTATGGCGACGGAACGTTGCAAATTTCCTACTTTACACTCAGTTACACTCAGTAAATTGCTCCATACAGATAATGGCTAGTATTCTACATCAGCTACTTAGTTAATTATACTTAAGTAAGACCATTTCCACACTAGCCTGTTATAGTACTATGATTCCACTTTCAACATCCTATGGAATCCTGGGGTTTGCATTTTCAGGAGGGGCCAGCTGACCTCTCCCGAAACTGCAAACCCTAGGATTCCATAGGATGTTGAAAGTAGAATCATAGCAGTATAACAAGCTAGTGCGGAAATGGCCTAAGTCACCTTCCCTGGCCTGACACACACACTCCTCCACAAATCTCACACAAATCTCATTCACCCATGTGCCGATTGTTGGCAGAATGGACTTGTTTCTCCCCATGCAGCTGATGCCTGATAAAGTAGGTTGGGAGGGGAATCATGATTGTGGTGCTAGTAACTAAGTAGCAATTGTGAATACAGAACAGTTAAAGATGAGTAAATCTAGGTAACGGTGTATACTAAATTTAGCATACTTAACTAATTACAGCAAAATCCACAAAAAGTGATACATACCTTCACTGGGCCAACTAAAAAGCACAAAGGAAATCACACAAGTTTTCAAAGCTTCACTGGCTTCTTTATCAGGAAATACAGGAGAAGAAAAGTGAAGATGTTAGAGTCACAGGCCTACATTTTGTCTCAGATGTTAACTTCTGTTGTCAATTAAGATTGTCTACGGGGATAGCAATGGAGGCAGAGGCCACTCCTTTTCTTGGCCATGTGGGGACCGGGGACAAAGGGCAGTAAAAGGCCCTTTCAACTCCATTAGCAGCAGCAATGTAATTTGCCTTGAGATCAGGGTTATCTCTGCCCTGTGAGGGACCCCAGTTCCAGCATTCCTCACCACTGGCCATGCTGGCAAAGTAGCTGTCTATTGTACATATGAGACTACAATGAATAACACACATGGAGTGTTTACTCCTTCAGAGGCATCCTTTGGAAATGACTCACAAACACCTGAAACCAGAAGTGTAACCAGAAGTGTAATACGTATGTATTCTACGGTCTGAGAAATGTCTGAGTCCATAGATCAAACCGCTGAAGTTTCCTGCCACCCTGATCTTTCACATGTGTAGCCCTGTTTTCTTATTTGACCTCCCTGTCTGTGAACAGCCTCTTATTCCAATAGGTTTGTGTCTCTGGTCCTTTATTCTTGAGACTAGTTCTGCTACTGCATCAGTATGCATTTATAATCCCTGCAATGTAATTCAAATCTTGCTCATTTTTTTCTCTAAAAAACATATCCATTTCTTCTATTTGTGTGTGTGTGTGTGTGGAGAGAGAGAGAGAGAGAGAGAGAGAGAGAGACAAAGTTAAGAGGTGCTCTTGCTCTTCTTCTTCTGTCTACAATTATCCTAGAAGGCCTTGGGATCTGTTTGTACATAAATATCTAGGATATTGTATGCAATTCTAATCTGCACATATTTTCCAGGGAGTCTTCATTTTTGTCTGTGGAACTCTCTGGGATAGGAAGGTAGGTTTTTTATCTTTAATTTGGTTAAATTAAATTGTAAATATTATTCAATAATGATTCAATAATGATTTTAATTTTTCTTATTTTAATCATTCAGGTACGAGAGGCTGTGTTGAATAAATATTCGTTTTCCAGGTGGAGTTCACAATTCTCAAAGGTAATATTCTGTGCAGAGATGAATAAAGGGTTGGGCCATGTGAATCATTTTGGTTGCAGAATATGGCATCTACTCATGAAAAGGATATATTTCATGAGCAGGGGAGGAAATCAAGTAGCCTTTCAGATATTGTTGGACTTCAAGTCCCAGCAGCTTATCCAGCATAGACCATGGTGAGGAATGCTAGGAATTGGGGTCCCCCACTATCTGGAGGGCCACATGATTCCCACCCCTGCACCAGAGCAATGTGTGACATGAAACTCTTCCTCTGGATTTCCTTTTTCTTTTATTTGTAAAAGTACTTGCACGTCATTGTTACCCTGGTTTCTGGGGTCTCTTGGGGGACACCCTAATGTGTTCCACGTGATGGGGAATGGAAACTAGCCAGAGCACAAGCAATGGCAGTGCGAGAGGCAGGGCAACCTAGGAGGGTCTTTTACCCAGTTTTTACAGAGTCAGGCCAAGCCAAAAACCAAGCAAAAATGTCCAATTAATGATTTTATTGAATAAAAGTCTCATGCACCAATGCACTCAAACACACACGCACCCAAGAGCTATTAAGAAATAAAAGAGAGGAAATTGGAGAGGGGGGTATTGAAGGGGTATAGCTGGGGTAATACTGCACCTGTTCCTGAAGTCCTGGGGTCCAGGAAGGCAGCGGAGAAGTGGGGCTCAGCACAGAGAGGGCTGAGGGGATCACTCAATGGACAGAGAAACGGTCAGCTGGGATGACCAGGAGTGATCCAAAGAACTGCTCAAAAACTGGGACTATTTGTAGGGGAAAAAGTACCTGGCGGACTAATCCTTTCCCAGGGAGAACAATGGGTGTTGGAGCAATAACGAAGGTCCACCATGGTAATTTCCTTCATGTGATGAGATTGCAAGGTGTTGCCAAAGTCTCAGGATCTTCGGCTGTGTTAGTTTGTGGTGTGATTTCATGTAAATGGTCCTCGTCTGATGGAATATTTGCTTAACTTGGGGCAGACACGCTAATCCCCTTAAATCAGCATCTCAGGGCTGAGGACCCTTTGTTTATTGTGGGTTTACACATCTTGAGGTCTCCTGGGGCTACATGACTGGGTATTTTACTGGCCCGACCTGGTTTTCGATCTTTGACCATTGCTGCCTGCCTACGTGCCCATCCGGATGAATCATATTTTAATATAAAAACTGTAGACCCTGGGATAGGGTTTTTCCAGTGGAGTAACATCATTTTTTGCAAGAGAAGAGTTTTACATCTTTCTGTATTGCTTCCTGGAATAATCAGATTAAGAGCAAATTTCCCTTCATGTGTGTTTGAAAGTAAATCTCATTGATTTGGGTAAAGTTTGCTTCCAGCTAAGTCATGTTTATGTAGACTTTCCTATTCTTGAAAGTTCAGATAAGAAGAAACAACAAAACAGAAGTTCTGCTGAAAATACTAACTTTTTATTAATATGTATTTTCACCTTGCAGTCAACATCCCAGGGCACATCAGCTCCTATGCTTTCCATCAGTTCTCCCTTTTCAAAAACTTTAAACAACTTGTTTGGCAAAGCAGGTATGTGATAAGATTTACACCCAACAGTATCTCTTATAAAATGTATCTTCAAATGCATGCAGCAGAAGGCCAACTAATTCTTTATATCTGTAGTTGTTGTTGTTGTCAACTTTTGGTGACCTTATGAATGGGAGACCTCCAAGTCATTCTGTGACCAACAGCCTTGCTGAGGTCTTGCTAACTCAGGGCTGGGGCTTCCTTGATTGAGTCATTACAGTCTTGCCTCCGTAATGGGATCTTCCTTTTTTCCTGCTGCCTTCTACTTTGCCAAGCATCACTGTCTGTTCTAGAGAGTCATGTATTCTCATGAGATGGCCAAAGTACAGTAGTCTCATTTCAGTCATCTTGGCTTCCAGAAAGGATTCAGGCTTGATTTGTTTTAGGACTCATTTGTTTTTCTTTTTAGCAGTCTAGGGTATTCACAGCTTCTCCAGCATCCCATTTTTAATGAATTGATTCTCTTCCTATCAGCTTTCTTCACTGTCCAGCTTTCACAGCCATGCATAGAAATTGGAAGTACAATGGCATGGACAATTCTAACCTTAGTATTAATTGATATATCTTGACACTGAGGATCTTTTCTAGTTCCTTCATAGCTGCCTTTACAAGTTCTAGGCCATTTCTGCACTACGCTGTTATAGTGTTATTATTCCACTTTCAATATCCTGTGGAATTCTGAGTTTTGTAGTTTACTGAGGCCCAAGAGTTCTCTGGCTGAGAATTCTAAAGGCCTCTCCTAAATGGCAAACCCCAGGATTGCATAGGATGTTGAAAGTGGAATAATAGCACTATAACGGTTCCAAAAATGTCCTTAGTCTTCTTCTGAATTCTTGACTGCAGTCCCCATTTTGATTAATGACTGAGTCAAGGGATAGGAAATCTTTCACTCTCTCAATGTCTTCATTTCTACCTGAAAGTTATATAAGTCATCTGTGGTCATTATTTTTGTTTTCTTAATGCTCAGCTGGAAACTTTCCTTTGTACTTTCTGCCTTTACTTTCTTCAGTTGTCATACCAAGTCTTTGCTGTTTTCTGCTAGCACGGTGTCTTCTGGATATATATATATTTTTAATGATACCTTTATTGATAATTCACAGAAACACTAAAATTCTACAAGTACATATAGCATAAGAATTAAAAATTAGAGAATAAAAGAAAAGAAAGAAAAAGAAAAAAAGGGTGATTTCCATTCTTCCTTTAAATGGTATTTAAAACTCAAAGTATTTCCAGATTCTCAAAGATAACATCCAGCAATTTCTCTTCTTCCTCTCCCTGACTTCATTTTTTCAAACAAGCAAACAAGAACTTTCTTCTATCAAAGTTTAACATATCTAACATGATATTTTAATATTATGTCATATTAACCTATTACATTTATGTTAACGGGAAGAAGGTGGCTGGATCCTTGGGTGGAAGTGTCCATATTCTTTTGAAGTTTATGCAGTGGGAAGTGGAAGCCAAGAGTAGTCAGACAAACATTGTATACTTTTTTTTCAACATTGTATTTATTATTTTCATTGAATTGTAATAAAGTTAGCGAATGTATTTGCATAAGTCAAAATCACAGTTTGGGCACATTCTACAATTTTGCATAATAGGGTATAAAACAGAAATATCCATTGGAAAAAATAGTAGACAAATGTTTGCTATTTACCTCACAATATCATATAAAAAATCAGCAAAAAACAACAACAAAAAAGGTCAGAACATAGAAAAAATACGTTTAGACTTCACACGCTGTCTTTGCCACAGATTGGATCAAACAAATCTTATTCTAAACTCTTCAAAGTTCTTTTTGGTTTTCATATCAAATTAGTTTTGGTACACACTAGGGTTAGTTATTCATCAATCAATCCATCCTTGTTTGCTAATCTTTAGTAATTATTCAAAATCTTCCCTGTATCCTGTCATACAAATTATGTATTAACTCTCAGTTAATTAATTCATTTTCTAATCAATTACCAATTATAATAGTCTTGTATTTGAGAAGTACAGTTTTTCACGGTTTTCCACGGTTACTTCTAATTTCACCCTTTCTGTTCCTTATCTCCAATGATAACTTTCCCTCATTATTGTAATATATATATTTTCCCCCTTTTCTAAAAGTGTGTTTTACACAATTACACATACGTAATACCTACATATTGTTTTGTAATTCCCTCTGCAAATAATTTGTGAGTGGTTGCCATGTTTGGAAAAATTTATGATCAGATCTGCTCTCTAACAAGTACGTTAGCTTATCCATTTCTGTCACCTTTAGGAGTTTCTCCAACCACTCCTAGATGGAATTGATTCTTTTTGCCAATATCTAGCAAATACCATTCTGGCTGTTGTGACCATATACCATATTAACCTCTGTCTGCAATCACCTCCTTCCATTTTTAGATCAGTTATTCCTAATAAGAACAGTTTAGGGTCTAAGTCGAGCTTTATCTCTAATAGCTTTTGGATGACTGCTCAAACCATAAACCAGAATTTCTGTGTTCTATTACAACCCCATCATTAGTGACAGTAAGTACCCTTTTTCTTTATGACATCTCCAACATTTATCATTTGTATTTTTTAACATCTTAGCTATCCTTGCAGGGGGGGAGGTACCATCTGAACATAACCTTCAGGGCGTTCTCTTGTAAGCTATATGATCTTGTAAATCTACCGATTCTTTTCCATGCTTTTTCCGTATCCTATGTCTGTCACCCATTTTACCATACATTCTTTAATTGTTTCATCTCCCAGCTCAAATCTAAGCAACATTTGGTATATTCTTGATAACAACTTTTGGTTTCCTTTCTTTAACTGTAATTCAAATTCTGTTGAGTTCATGTCAATTCCTCCTTCTTTCAGATCTTTTTAAAATCTTTCTTGGATCTGAAGATATGGAAACCAGTGTCATTCTTTCCTGTTGTAATCTCTGGTGACTTTTTAATTGCAGTACCCCACATGTTAGGTATGTTAGTTCTTTATATGTGATCCAATCTATGTCACCTCTAAGACCTTTAGCTGAGAGAGCTTCGGTGGGAGAAAGACAAGATGGGACTTTTGGACACAGGTACTTTTTGTATTTCATCCATATCTTGTACAGGGATTGTCAGATTGTTAAACACTTTTTGAACTTTAACATTTTGATACCACAGGTAAGAGAGTCATCTGAAAAAAAGTTCATGACCTTCTAAGGCTAATAGCCTTGGTTTGTTTAAGCATGTCCATGGTTTAATCCAAACTAAACTACACAGTGTAGTAAATTTTTATATTTGGCATAGAAAACCCCCCTCTTTTTCTAAGATCTGTCATTGGTTTTTGTTTAAACCTTGGTTTTTTGCCCAGCCACAAAAAATCTAACAGATCTTTAGTACAATCCTTAAACGACTCCGGAGGGACTACAATTGGAATAATTTGGAACAGAAAAAGCAGTTTTGAAGAATACTCATTTTAGTTAAAGACAATTTCCCATGAGTGATAGCTTCAGTTTCTTCCAAATGCTTATCTTTTGCAGAATCTGTTTCCAAACAGGGACATAATTATTACTGAACAGTTGATTATTCTTGTTGGTTATTGAAATCCCGAATATTTTACTTTATCAGCACATTTTATTCCCGATATTGATTCTAACTTTTCTTGTTCTGCTTTCCTCATATTTTTGGTCAGAATCTTTGTTTTGGATTTATTGACCTTAAATCCTGCCATTAAACCAACTCTATTCGGAATTTCATTTAACTTAGTCATGCGCAACAGGGGATCTTTCAGAAAAATAACCACATCATCTGTATTTGTAACGTTCCTTGCCAATTTTTACGCCAGGGATGGAACTCTGCTGAATTTCTTCGAGCAAAACCTCAAGGATCAGAATGAACAACAGCGGTGAAAGAGGGCAACTCTGTCTTGTGCACTTTTCTATTGGAAAACTTTTTGACCTTCCTGCATTTATGATCAGATGTGCTCGTTGATCTGAATAAATTGCTTTAGTCCAGGATATAAACACTGTACCAAACTTCATCTTTTCCAGAACTTTAAAAAGGAAACCCCATCTCACATTGTCAAAAGCTTTTTCCACATCTAAGAACATTAGAGCCTCTTTCTTTTCATTATCATAGTCTAACTATTCTAAGATATCCAACACGACCTTACATTATCTTTCATCTGGTGGCCTGGGAGGAAGCCCGTTTAGTCTTCACCAATATATGTTAACAGAAAATTCTTTAATCTTTGAGCCAATATTGAAGCAAAAATTTTATAATCTTCATTTAGCAAGGATATGGGTCTAAATTCACTAGGTGCGGAATTCTCTCAGTCTGTCTTAGGAATGTGTATAATGCTAACTTCCTTCCATGTATTTGAAATTTCCCCATTATCTTTGATTATGTTAAACAATTTTTGTAATGGCTTGACTTAACTGATCTTTGAAATATTTATAATATTTGGCAGGAAGACCATCCAGACCTGGCGATTTATTTATTTATTTTTAGTCTATCAATCACTTCCTCGATTTCTGTGGTTGATATTGGTTTCATAGAATCATAGAAATGTAGAGTTGGAAGAGACCACACAGGCCATCCAGTCCAACTCCCTGCTATGCAGGAACACCCTCAAAGCATTCCTGACAGATGGCCATCTAGCCTCTACTTAAAAACCTCCAAGGAAGGAGACTCCACTAAACTCCAAGGCGGCATATTCCACTGCCGGACAGCTCTGACCGTCAGGAAGTTCTTCCTGAGGTTCAGGTGGAATCTCCTTTCCTGCAGCTTGAATCCATTGCTCCTTGTCCTGGTCTCAAGAGCAGGAGAAAACAAGCCCACTCCCTCCTCTACATGGCATCCCTTCAAATATTTAAACATGGCTATCATGTCCCCTTTTAACCTTCTCTTCTGCAGACTAAACATCCCCATCTCTCTGAGTCTATCCTCATAGGGCATGGCTTCCAGGCCTCTCACCATTTTGGTCGGCCTCCTCTGGACTTGCTCCAGCTAGACCATGTCCTTCTTGAATTGGGGTGCCCAGAACTGGACGCAGTATTCAAGATGAGGTCTGACCAAGGCAGAGTAGAGTGATACCAGTACCTCCCTTGATCTAGACACCATACTCCTGTTGATGCAGCCAAGAATTGCATTGGCTTTCTTGGCTGCCGCATCACACTGCTGACTCATGTTCAGCTTGTGGTCTATGAAGAGTCCTAGATCCCTTTCACATGTACTGCTATCCAGCCACTTGTCCCCCATCCTATATTTCTGTATTCCATTTTTTCTACCTAAGTGTAGGACCTTACACTTCTCTATGTTGAATTTCATTTTGTTAGCCTTGGCCCAGCTCTCCAATCTATCCAGGTCATATTGAAATTTGATCCTGTCCTCTGGCGTATTAGCAACCCCTCCCAATTTGGTGTCATCTGCAAATTTGATGAGCATGCCCTCTATTCCTTCATCCAAGTCGTTGATAAAAATATCGAACAGCATTGGGCCCAGGACAGAACCCTGTGGCACCCCGCTAGTAACTTTTCTCCAGGATGAAAAGCAGCCATTTGTGATCACTCTTTGGGTTTGGTCGGTCAACCAATTACTAATCCAACTAACAGTAGCCCTGTCCAGCCCGCATTTTACTAGTTTCTTTGCAAGAATGTCATGGGGAACTTTGTCAAAGACCTTACTGAAATCGAGGTATGCTACATCCACAGCATTCCCTTCACCTATCAAGCTAGTAACTCTATCATAAAAAGAGATAAGATTAGTCTGGCATGACTTATTTTTGAGAAATCCATGTTGACTTCTCGTGATTATCACCTTGCTTTCTAAGTGATTAGAAACTGACTGCTTAACGATCTGCTCCAGGATCTTTCCGGGTACTGATGTCAGGCTGACTGGGCGATAATTATTTGGGTCCTCTTTTTTTCCCTTCTTGAAGATGGGGACAACATTTGCTCTCTTCCAGTCTGCTGGAACTTCTCCTGTCCTCCAAGATTTCTCAAAGATTATAGCAAGTGGTTCCGAAAGGACCTCTGCCAGTTCTTTTAATATCCTGGGATGCAATTCATCTGGCCCTGGAGACTTGAATTCATCCAGTGTGGCCAGGTATTCCTGTACCTCCCCTCTACCTATTACGTGCCTCATTTTCCCTGCTTCCTCACCTGCTCCCCAACCGCCAGGTTGAGTGCTTGTATCCTTCTGAGAAAAACTGAGACAAAGAAGGTATTAAGTAGTTCTGCCTTTTCTCTCCCCCCTGTGAGTAATCCACCATCTTCTCTGTGCAGCGACCCTATCGTCTCCTTCTTTTTCCTTTTGCTGTGGATGTATTTTAAAAAGCCCTTTTTATTGTTTTTAATGTCTCTGGCCAGCCTAAGTTCGTTCTGTGCTTTAGCCTTTCTGACCTCCTCCCTACATCTCCGGGCCACTTGCTTAAATTCTTCTTTGGTGGTTTCCCCTTCTTCCATTTCCTATACATGTTTCTTTTAACACTTAACTCAGCTGAGAGTTCTTTAGTCAACCATTCTGGTTTCTTCAGATGCCTTCCATTTTTCCTCCTTATTGACACAGTTTTAGACTGTGCCTTCAATATCTCCTTTTTAAGGAACTCCCATGCCTCCTGAACTCCTTTCTTTTTCACTATTCTTGACCACGGAATTCCAGCCAGAAGCTCCCTAAATTTACAGAAGTCCGCTTTTTTAAAATCTATAATGAGTTTTTGGCTACCCTTATCTTCTCCTTCCCACTGAATGCCAAATTCCAATAGGGCATGGTCACTCTCCCCTAAAGATCCAACCACTTCTACCTCATTAACAAGGTCATCCCTGTTGGTCAGGATCAGATCTAGAATATTTGATCCCCTTGTGGCCTTTTCCACCTTCTGGACCATGAAGTTGTCTGCAAGACAAGCAAGAAACTTGCTGGACCTTGCTATCTTGGCAGAGTTTGACTGCCAGCATATATCTGAGTAATTGAAATCTCCCATTATCACTGTATCTCTCCTCCTTGAATGTGCCGTCATTTGGTTGAGGAAGGCATCATCAAAGTCCTCAGTCTGGGGTGGAGGTCTGTAGTAAACACCCACCAGAATATCCCTATTGTTTCTCGCTCCCTTAATTCTTACCCAAATGCTCTCGACTTGGCTTACTGGGTTTAAGTCAAGGATCTCTTCACAGGTGAAAACATCCTTGACATACAAGGCTACTCCCCCTCCTTTCTTGTTTGGTCTATTTTTATAAAATAGGCTGTACCCCTCTATTCCCATATTCCAATCATGAGACTCATCCCACCAGGTCTCAGTGATGCCTATCAAATCGTATTTATTTTGTTGTACTAGGAGTTCAAGTTCATCCTGCTTGTTTCCCATACTCTGTTCATTAGTGTATAGACACTTAAGTCCCGGGCCCTTCCTGCAAGTCCTGTACTATTGTTTCTACTCCTCTCGCCATTGGCCTCTTGTACTACTTGTGCAGTATCAATTGGGCCTTCCCCCCTGCGCTCGCCAAGTCCCTGCCCTGAATAATATTGTCTCCCTCCCCAGCGGAACTTAGTTTAAAGACCTCTTAATTCTCCTTGCAAGACTGTTTGCAAAAACATTCCTGTTAAGTTTTGTGAGGTGCAGCCCATCCCTCGCCAGAAGCCCACATTCATGGAAATTCAGGCCATGTTCCAAAAACCCAAACCGTTGCCGGCGGCAACACATGCGGAGCCAGTTGTTGACCTCTGCTATTGTCCTTTCCCTACGTGCGCCATATCCTTGAACAGGGAGGAGAGACTCTCTCTGTTTTTTGATCCAGTTGCGGAAGTGTTTTTGCTTGAAGGTATTCCTCAATCTTGTTAATCTCTTCTGAGTTATGAAGACAATACAAGTTCTTGAAACAGTTACCTAGAATTTTTTGGATTTCCTTACTATCCAAGACAAATTGAGCTCCTTCCTTAATTCAGTTAATTATATACTTTTCCCTTTCTTTATGTATTTTGTACGCCAGCTATCAACCCAGTTTGTTTGCATGTTCAAAATGTGTTTGCTTAATGAATCTGAGCTTCTTTTCCATCTCCTCAGTCATATTAAAAGTCACTTGTTTCTGTAGTATCTTTATTTTCTCCCAGACTGCTTTATTTCCCGGCTTTTGTTTAAGTTTTTTTTTCCAGATTGTTAATTTTTTTCCAGTAACTCACGTTCAACCTTAGTCTTTTTTCTTTTCCATTCAATTGCCTTTTGAATGAAAATTCCTCTTATCACTGCTTTTGCGATATCCCATACCACTGGAGTGCTCACATCATTGTCTAAACTGTATTTGAAAAATTCTCTCAACTCAGTCTTACCAGAGGAGATAACATCTTCTTGAGAAAGTAAATTCTCATTCAGTCTCAAGGTTTTACAGGTGAGGGAAGGTTCCAATTGAATTTGGACTGGATTGTGATCACTGAACATTCGGGGTTGGATCTCAGCCATTTTAGTCAGGTAAAGTAGAATTTTAGAGATCCATACCATATCTATCCTAGACCAAGATTGGTATCTATTGGGAAAAAAAGGGTAGTCCTTCTGTCTAGGATATTTAAGTCTCCACACATCCTCTAGCTGAAATTCTTCTAACAATTAGAAACATTCCCTTGAGAAGGGATGGTGGGGAAAAAGTGCCAAACAGGTCAACCTAACATCAATACCAGGAAGGATTCTAGAGCAGATCATTATACAGATAGTCTGTAAGCACTAGAAAGAATGCTTGGATCACTAAAAGTCAACATGAGTGTCTCAAGAACAAGTCATGCCAAACTAATCTTATCTCTCTCTCTCTTTTTTTTTGTTTGATAGAGTTACTACCTTGATAGATGAAGGGAATGCTGTGGATAATTTCAGTAAGGCTTTCAACAAAGTCCCCCATGATACTCTTGCAAACAAACCAGTAAACTGTGGGCTAGACAATGCTACTGTTGAGTCAATGTATAACTGGTTGACCAACTGAACCCAAAGAGTGCTTATCAGTGGCTCCTCTTTATCTTGGAGAGAAGTGACTGGTGGAATCCCACAGAGTTCTGCCCTGGGGCAGTGCTATTCAATATCTTTATCAATTATTTGGATGAGGGAATAGAAGGTATTCCTACCAAATTTGCAGATGACGCTAAATTAATTCTGATCCTGTCTTCTGCAGTGCTATCTACTCAGCTAGCACTGCAGAAGACAGGATAGAATTTGAAATGATCTCTTTTTAAAAAAAAAAAAATTAAATAAAAAACAAAAAGGAACACAAAAGCACTACAGCACTACAGCATAGTACAAAAAGGAATAAACTATGAAAATGAACTACACAACTCTACACTATCAGAAAAGCAAACAAAATTACAAATATTAAACTAAACTACAAGACATCAACAAAACCACAAATAACTAAAAATTGGTTCCTGTACTTGTTGCAAACAATGAATAGCAACCCAGCAGTAACAACTAACTATTAAATCCTTACATTTGACTTAAAGTTAATACTTGTTGCATATTATTTGTTTTCATAATAAACATAAACTTACAACATTAATTACTGGTTAAAAATTCTAGGTAAGTATTACTAATGATTCTAACTTAAGTATTAAAAATCATTTTTAATGAGTTAGTAATTACTGTTACAAAATTCATTCCTTAACAAATTTTCTTATGACTTAAATTCTTATATACTAACTTAATATCAAATATTTAAACCTTTGTTAGCTTATGCTGTTTTATATATTAGTTATCAATTCCTATTCTATTCTATATTAAAATTAGTACTTCTTAAAATAATAATTCTCTATATAGTAAGTAACTTCTAAAAGCAACAAAGTAAAGCTATTAACTCCCATTACACTTCTTGCAATAGTAAAACACCAAGTTTAGAATTAAAATTTTGAAATGGAAATAAAAGCTTTTTCATCATCAGATACCCTCAGTCCTTTCATAAATTTTCTCCTAGTAATCTTAAGCCTCTTTCTTCATCAGACACATTCTTTAACTTTTTCTTCTTTTTTCCAAAAACAAAACAAAAAAAAGGATTATATTTAAATGTTCCTTAAAGACCTGTTGTCAGCCATGCTTTGTCTGTGTCTTTCATTCTTGTACATAAAAATCAATTCTTTGGGTCATCCCCAGCTGAAAGAAATATTTTCTCTGGAAAATCCATCCATCAGTAAATTGTTCTCCTTCCCCCCCCAAAAAAAACTTTTCACGAGAACACAGACCAGTTGATATATATATTTTCCAAAGTAGTGTCTGATCAGACTCCAAATTTTGGGCTTTCAGCTTTGTAATTGGAGGATTGGTTATAACATCCCTTAATTATTTCATCTTTGTAACATCTATTGTACTGGCTCCTTCCATCTCTTCCTGCATGTTTATCTCCTTATGTATAGACATGACAAGTCAGTTCTTGCAAAGTCCTCTTTCTCCTCTAATTGCCCATCTGTCATTTCAGCCACCTGCTGAGTTTTAATATTTTCATCTTCCTCTGACCAATCTTTGAACTTTCTTGATAGTTGTTCTAAAAGTACATCAAACTTCTTCTCAGTCAATGCTTTAACTTGCCTAAATTCAGCCCAGAAATTCAGAAAATATTCAGGTATTTCCTCACCCTCCACAAAGTCATTTTTAATTTGAGTGTCATTATCCACAATTGGAGCTATGATGATATCATTCCAATATTTCATTCTAATTATATTGTCAAACAACGAAGCTTGTGTTCTCAAACAATAGACAGCCAATTTCATGTAAACTTTCTCAGAGATGTTAAAGTTAGCACAATGCTACTCAAGAAACAGAATTCAAAATGATATTAACAGAGTAAAGAGCTGTACCAAAAGTAATAAAATGAATTTCAATAGGGAGAAGTGCAAGGTACTACACCTGAACAAAAAAAATGAAATGCACAAATATAAGATGGGAGACACCTGGCTTGACCATAGTATATGTAAAAAGGATCTAGGGGTCTTAGTGAATGTGAGTCAGCACTGTAATGTGGCAGATAACAAAGTCAGTGTAATTTTGGGTGGCATTTACAGGGGTATAGTGTCTGGGTCAAGGGGAGTGATAGTATCACTCTATTCTGCTTTGTCAGACCCCACCTGGAATACTGTGTGCAGTTCTGGGCACCACAGTTCAGGAAGGATATTGACAAGTTGGAATGTGTGCAGAGGAGAGTGACCAAAATGGAAAAAGGCCGAGAACCCATACATTATGAAGAGAAGCTTAGGGAGCTGGGTATGTTTAGCTTGGAGAGGAGAAAGATAAGAAGTGACATGATAACAATGTTTGAATATTTGAAAGGATGTCATATGGAGGATGGAGCAAGCCTGTTTTTTGCCTCTCCAGAGACTAGGATACAGAGCAATGGCTTCAGAGTTCAGGAAAAGAGATTCCATCTAACATTAGGAAGAACTTCTTGAACATTAGGAAGAACATTATGTTTTCTAATGGTAATATTAAAAGTTGCTTGCTTATTTAATTACATAATATTAATCTTCACTACTTATATAATATCCCTAAATAATCCCTAAATCCAAATGATATCCCAAAATAATCTTTAAATTCAAAGGTTTCTATGTCACCTCATACTGTAGAATACTTTGTACAGTTTGTTACAAAGCCCAGTTTTCATTGTCTTATATCTGTAACCATTTCATCACTTAGTTTCAATCAAATCCTCTTTTTTCATCACTTTCATCTGAAATTTGCCTCTCCCCTTCCCTTACACCCATCTTATCCATGAACTGCTCCCCCCACTCTTCTTCCTTACACTTTGTTAATATTTCCAATTCCTTTCTACTTGTTTTAAAATATTTCTTCTGAGACAGAGCACTTTTCTTTTTCACCTTTCTTTCAACCCCTTCGGTCATGCAGGCTAATCCATTCACTAAATTAACTTGGTTCATTCAACTATCAATGTAGATTCATTACAGGTCAATTTCAGTTTAGCTTCTCACTTTCACCCCTTCATCTGTACTCTCCATTTCACAAAACAGAAATTTCTGGCCCTTCCTCTTGTTACCCTGTTTTCTGGTGTTCCCGGGAGGGACACCTAAATGCGCTCTCAATTATAGAAGTTGGGGAAAATTAGCCAAGAGCACAAGCTAGCCATACGAGAGGCAGGGCAACAGAGCGAGATCTTTCACCCAGTGTCTACGGAGTCAGGCCAAGTCAAGGAGCACACAGAGTTGAAATAATAATTGTAATTTTTATTAAAATACAGTCAAACAGTGTATGCAACACACTCACGCAGGGAACTAAAGAAATAAAGGTTGGAGTGGGATAGAGGGATTTTTAGAGGAGTTGTTGGTTTGGGTAGTACTACACCTGCCCGGGCAGTCTGCAGCAGAAGTTCGGAGTCTCAGTACGTGGGACTGAGGGGAAGGCTCGCCAAGCACAGTGGCAGCAAGGCTGGATGGAAATTGGAAATGATCCAAGGAAGCTCACAAAGTCAGGGGTTTTTAAAGGGGAAAATGTAGCCACAGGCTAGTCCGTACTTGGGGAAAACAATGAGTTTTGGGCTGGAGACAAAGCCTTCGAAAGGTCGGAATTTAGCATGATTGAGTTAGGTCCGAATTGACAATAGAGTAGACAGTATGCAAACGCGGAGTGCTTGACAGATGAGGATTCTTCTAATCAAGCTGCCTGCTCAGGGCAGGGAGTTCTTTGTAAGTTGTGTGCATACATGATGAGGGTACTTGTTGTGAGGTCTCCTGAAGCGGCAGTTTGGCTTTTTCTGGCCAGCCTGTATTTGTTTTGAATATTCCAGCGATTAGCAACTGAGCCTGTTTGCGTGCTTGTCCAGGGGCCTCACAAACACGTGGAGAACAGAGGGGTATAGTAGGCCAAATTATTGATATCAAAATGATATCTAATGTCACCTCAAGTGCGGCTTTGGAATTGCAGTAACAATCTCTTGCAATGCAATGGCTTATCTCTCTATTTGCTCCCCTTGAATTTGTCTCTCCATGTGATTTTCAGCCTGTTTCACATTCCCCCCACTTTAGCTTACAACTCCCCACCATACCGCCTTCATCTCACTGATTTCATCATTCATTTTCCTCTTTAGATCCTCTGTCAAGTTCTTCTTCCAGTTTGGAAGTTCCTCTTCTCTCCCAGACCATAGTTCCTCCTTCATCCATTATAGAAAGTCTTCCAATGGTACCTGAGAAGATTCCATCATTTGTTCAGTCCAGCAATTAACAACTCAATTGTTTTCTCATCTGGCCAAATACAGCCAGCAAGTCACTTTTATCAGCATCTCTCCACAGTTCTGCCTCCAAAAGCCAGTATTATCAGCATCAAAGAGATAATGCTTGGACTTTCTCATGGTGTAGTTTCTCCTTACTTTGTTAAACCCAAATCTTATTTGTCCTGGCCTTCGGAGGCAAACACACTTACTTGACTCCTCATTGTAGAAAGAATGTGGTTTGGGAAACTTCTATTATTTTCTTTTAATCAGAAGAATTCTTCACTTTTGTAACTCCAAAGTTTTATTTAAGGAGTTCTTATTTAAAAAATCAGGTTGCTGTCAGGGGGACCATCAGATCAATCATATCTTAAATTGTTGATGTCTCTTCCTCCATTTTTCACACTTCTTTCCTCAGAACCTAATCCAGCTTTGCCTATGATATGTTCAGCATACTAGTTATAAATCCAGTGATAAAATACAGGCTTACCTGATCCCCTTGCCAATTGAAAACTACTCTCTTTCTGTATTCTGTGCTGATGGTGGCCTCTAGTCCTGAGTGCTGGTTATGCGTTAGGATAATCAAACGTTGTGGTACCCTCATTTCTTTAAGAGCTATCCATAGTTTTTCATGATTTACACAAAGGCTTTGCTATAACCTATAAAGCACAGGCAGATTTTCTTCTAAAATTCTTTGGTGTGGTCCATTATCCAATGTATGTTTAGTTAGAGTTTGGCAGGATTTTACCACTGTTTCTTGAAACAACTCTATTGGTATATCATCTGTTTCTGGTGATTTATTTCTCCCAATAGAGGCTAAGATTCAAATACCTGCTCAAATATGGGTGGCCTTGAGCAGCTCAGGCTCATTTGTCAGAATGATTGATAGTTATTAAAGCATGTTATTCACTGTAATAAATTAGTAAAATTTGATTTGGTCTAATCCTGGGCACTTTAATGTGCAGGTATTAGAATAGAATATTGCATAAAAAAAGAAATACACACTTATGCCATGTGAAATATTTCATATCCTATATATACAACAACTGAGCTTAACTTTTAAAATATAATTTTGCCTTGTGTTCTGCAGGAAAATATGAAGTCTCTTCTACAGAATCAGCTTCTTCATCTTCTGAAAGTACTTCGAAGGCATATTCTTTGTTAACATGAACACATGCATGATTGAAAGGGTTCAAAGATCCCGATTGCAGAGCAAGCAACAAATAAGGAGTGAACAAATTATAATAATGAATGACATAATGAAACATTTGACTTTCATAGGCTATAAAGAACTATGATTTTTAAGTGAATATATTATTTCTCCAATCTACCAAGTAATGCACAGAAGACTCCTTTCAGTTCCATTGTTATGTTAGAAGAAATCCAGTGGCATGTACCATAGTGCTTTAAGATGTTGGATGTCCTCTATGAGCCAGGGTACTGGCAATCATTCAATGTGGGGTTTGCTCTGATCACTTGTAGGAATAGATTGATAGTTGTGCATTACATCTGGTGATTCAGCTTGGAGTTTTGTGAATGGAGGATACACATATCTCGAGTGTATCAAAATATGCACACAGACAGACATATGGTTTTACATAATTATTATTTACATGTTGGGTTGATATATTTGCATATTGTTTTCCCAAGGTTTAAAACAACCACCGGTGAATTCTATGCATGTCAACTTGGAGGCAAGCCTCTGTTCAGTAGAAATCATTCCCAAGACAGGGTAGAGGACTGTAATCCTTATCATGATCCTCATTTCAGAATGAAGTCTTACAGATACTAGCTTGGAATTTAGTGAAACTTATTTGTGAATTAGAGCAACAGAATAGTTCTATCAGTCATTTGAACTGTACTCTGTATATTCCAAAGCACTTTATTTTTGTACTATCAGATTTTTTCCAGTTACACTGCTTCTTTTACTAAAATGAAGGTTATTTAATGTAAAGATATATTTATAATGATCCTTAATAAAAGATGCTTGCACAGTGTCCTGCTCTAAGTAATGCCCTATCATCATTTGAACATTATTTTTATTGAAAAGAAATATGGATTTTGGAACTAATAACAGTTCACACTTACTGCAAACCCTTGTGGTTCTTATATCTTAACTGGTGGTCTACCTATTGATAACCGTAATTGCCATCAGTTTTTCTAATTCTTCTTTAAAGGTGTCAAACTAGGCAGCTACCACTAGATCATGTGGTAGCAAGTCCCACAGTTTTACTTTTTAATCTGCACTGAATCTCTCATTATTTATCTTCATTAGATGATCACCAGGATCTAGGATGCCAGATTCAAGGGGCAGGAGTGGGGTGAGTTTCTGATAGAGTGATTTCAGCAGCCTTGGTTGAAAGTGGATGCTGATCCTTCCCCAGAACAAGCTGTCTTTGGCATCTGGGGTCTTTTTAATGTATTTGAGGTAGAAAAGGGCCATTAAGGTCCTTTAGAAGAAAAGAACCTCTAAAATGAAGGCTGTTCATCTGGACTTCCTGAGAGTTGTTACTGGGTACCTTGCTTAACAAAAAAACCAGTAATGTCTCAGACAAGCATTCACTTAAGAAGGCATCACAGAAGTACTGAGTGGATCAACGTTGCCCCTTCTGTGTCAGTGCCATTTCCTGTTCATAAAGTATTGTTTTGCCAACTGCAGGATGCCATACTGAGAGAAATAGGACCTTACCTGTGGATATTCAATCATATCCAATAATTTCATTATTATTCTAGAAACACCCAGTGGTAGGAGATAATGGAGTTATTGCAGAAATGGCTGCTGGATACTAAGAGAGGCCTTCCCACCTAATGTTTATCAGTTCTTAACCAAAGACTAAAAGAGGTTCCATTTAGAACGTGCATACATGCGTATCTCTCCAGGCAAGGGTTCTAAACAGACTTCTTCCTAATGATCACTAACAAAGATCTTCCATTTTTCACAGCAGACAGATATTTGGACAACATTGGGCCTTTCCACAGTACACTGTTATAGTGCTGTTATTCCACTTTCAACATCCTCTGGAATCCTGGGGTTTGCAGTTTAAGGAGGGGCCTTTAGGCTTCTCAGCAAGGGAACTCTTTGGCCTCAGTAAACTACAAACCCCAACATTCTACACTATGTTGAAAGTGGAATAATAGCACTATAACAGTGTAGTGCAGAAAGGCCCTTAGTCTTTGTGCAGTTAACCACAACCCAAAGACCTTTCTGATGAGTCCTCTCTGCAAGACTATCTGCCACATAACTCCTCATCCCACCCCACCTAAGGCTGCATTAAAATATAAAGACAGTGGCAGGAATCCTACATCAGTTACTTACTTAACTAGATAACCTCCCCAATCCAATCTCCTCCAAAACCTGAAAGAAACATCGTTCACCATGCTCCAGTTATCAGCAGAATGGGCAACTGATCACCAGTAAAGTAGGTTGGGGGGGTACTGGAAACAGTGTCAATCAAGACTAAATAGCAATTGTGAGTATGAAATAGTTGTGGATGAGTAAGGCCATTTTCACACTACACTGTTCTAGTGCTATCATTCCACTTTCAACATCCTATGGAATCCTGTGGTTTGTAGTTTGCTGAGGCCAAAGAGCTCTCTGGCTGAGAATTCTAAATGCCCCTTCCTGAACTGCAAACTCCAGGATTCTATAGGATGTGAAAGAGGGATAATAGCACTAGAACAGGGCAGAAATGACCATAGTCTAGGTAACTGTTCTGTATTCACAAACAGTATCACACCCTACTGTTGTAGCGTTATTATTCTACTTTAACTGCTATGGCTTCATCCTTTGGAATCCTGGGGTTTGGAGCTGGGATGCCCAAGAACTCTCTGGCTGGGAACACTAAATGCCCCTCCCTAAACTGCAAATCTCAGGATTCCGCAGGATGTTGCCATGGCTATTAAAGTGGGATGATAGCATTATAGCAGTGAAGTGTGATAAGATAGTTCATCACTATTGTGACACTGTTGCCATGATAGTAACTCTACCCTCACTTACTTTACTGGGAATCAGCTGCATGGAGATCCATTCTGCCAGTGACAGGAGTGAGGGTGAATGATGTTTGGGTGACCAGGAGGGACTACTTAATTATTAACTAAGCCAATTATAAAGTAAGTAAGTTAGTTATTAACAAAGTAGCTGGTACAGGATTCCAGTCAACATCTTCTCTATAAAGAAATTTAACATACCATCAAATTTAACGTACCATCTACAATTCAAAAAGGAACAAATGCATGCAAATATAGGTTGGTCTGGCCTTAAGAACCCCACTGACTTTGATTAGGTTGTGGATCTTTAGCCTTTTGGGTCTAGTGGATATATTTGGAATGGGGGCCATTAATTTGTCATTTTAAATGACTGCCAGAGATGTTGGCAGATGTTGTCATTGTTCTGCATCTGGCTATCAGGCACATGAAAAAAAATACTTTTCTGATGCCCCCTATTCTCCATTGGCTACTAAGTGGTGGTGGAATGGAAGATGCAGCAGTTGGAAAGTGAATCCAGGAAAGGGTAAGAGGGGAGAAGTAGCATAGTTCAGAACTTTACAGTATGTCTCCCAATGCAGGCTCTCAGCCACAGCCTGAAAGTGGCAGCCTAGGAGCGTGCTCAGAGATCCACAGTTCCCGACTCCCTTCATCCCAGATGGGTGCCGTTGCTTTACCATATCCATACTATTCATAGCAGAGCAGTACTCTTTCACAAAAGAAAGTGTTCCATTACTAGTTCCCTCCTCTTGATAGTTCTGGCTGTTGGATAGCAAGGTCTCCAGTGAATTTGCCAAGACACTGAACAATGGATGGCACCACATGACATATTCTTCCCAAGAACTTGTGAAAATTAGTGCTGGGAAGAAAGGGGGCAAAGTGCTGCTGTATGTAAGTTTTATGTGATTTAAGAGAGGCAGCTTCCACAGAGAGAATCTGAAGCTACTGTAACTGATACTAGACAAGACTCTCCAGAAGTAAGCCCTCTGAGCCCACCAGCTGTAATTTTACTGCCTCTGATACTGATACAAATTCGATGATGTCTGCATGACACATTTACTTTACTCATTAATCATTTGATGAAGCAGATTTAATATACAAAAGCCTATGCTGCAAACTTCTTTCTCTTGGTTTGTCACAAAGTGCTACAAGATCCCTTTGCATATTGATCCAAACTGACACAACTATGTCTTTGTTTTCTTAGACAGCTTTATATATTGCTGTGAGTGACACATGGCTGGATAACAGTGCATGTGAAAGGGAACTAGGAGTCTTGGTAGATCACAAGGTGAACATGAGTCAGCAGTGTGATGCAGCAGCCAAGAAAGCCAATGCGATTCTTGGTTGCATCAATAGGAATATGGTGCCTAAGTCAAGGGAGGTAATGGTACCACTCTATTCTGCTTTGGTTAGACCTCATTTGGAATACTGTGTCCAGTTCTGGGCACCTCATTTCAAGAAGGATATTGACAAGCTGGAGCATGTCCAGAGGAAATGCTGACGGGTCTGGAAGCCATGCCCTATGAGGAGCGGCTTAAGGAGCTGGGGATGTTTAGTCTGCAGAATAGAAGATTAAGAGGGGACATAATAACCATGTTTAAATATTTGAAGAGATGTCATGTTGAGGAGCAAGCAGGCTTGTTTTCTGCTCCTTCAGAGACTAGGACAAGGAGCAATGGATTCAAGCTGCAGAAAAGGAGATTCCACCTGAACCTCAGGAAGAACTTCCTGATGGTCAGAGCTGTTCGACAGTGGAATATGTTGCCTCAATGGAGTGTGGTGGAGTCTCCTTCTTTGGAGGTTTTTAAGCAGAGGCTGGATGGCCATTTGTTGGGAGTGCTTTGATGTGTGTTCCTGCATAGCAGGGGGCTGGACTTGATGGCCCCTGGGGTCTCTTCCAACTCTATGATTCTATAATTCTGTAACCTAAGGTGAACCTATCATGGGGTTTTCTTGACCAAATTTGATCAGAGGAAGTTTGCTTTTGCCTTTCTTTGAAGAAAAGAGAGTGTGACTTGCCCAAGGTCATCCTGTGAGTTTCCATGTTCAAGTGGGGATTCAAAATCTGGTATCCAGGGTCATAGAATCGTTGAGCTGGAAGAGACCACAAGGGCCGAGTCCAACCCCCTGCCATGCAGAAATACACCATCAAAGCATTCCCAACAGATGGCCATCCAGATTCTGTTTGAAAACCTCCAAAGAAGGAGACTCCACCACACTCCGAGACAGTGCACACAACTGTCAAACTGCTCTTACTGTCAGCGATAGTACAATCATAGAATCATAGAAATGTAGAGTTGGAAGAGACCACAAGGGCCATCCAGTCCAACCCCCTGCCATGCAGGAAAACCCTCAAAGCACTCCCGACAAGTGGCCATCCAGCCTCCGCTTAAAAACCTCCAATGAAGGAGACTCCACCACACTCCGTGGCAGCACATTCCACTGCCGGACAGCCCTGACTGTCAGGAAATTCTTCCTGAGGTTCAGGTGGAATCCCCCCTCCTGCAGCTTGTATCCATTGCTCCTTGTCCTGGTCTCAAGAGCAGGAGAAAACAAGCCCACTCCCTCCTCGACATGACATCCCTTCAAATATTTAAACATGGCTATCATGTCCCCTCTCAACCTTCTCTTCTGCAGACTAAACATACCCGGCTCTCTAAGTCTGTCCTCATAGGGCATGGCTTCCAGGCCCCTCACCATTTTGGTTGCCCTCCTCTGGACCTGCTCCAGCTTATCCATATCCTTCTTGAATTGGGGTGCCCAGAACTGGACACAGTATTCAAGATGAGGTCTAACCAAAACAGAAAAAAGTGGTACCAATACCTCCCTCGATCTAGACACCATACTCTTATTGATGCAACCAAGAATTGTGTTGGCTTTCTTGGCTGTTGCATCACACTGCTGACTCATGTTCAGCTTGTAGTCTATTAAGACTCCTAGATCCCTTTCACACATACTGTTAGCCAGCCACGTGCCCCCCATCCCATATTTCTGCATACCATTTTTTCTGCCTAAGTGTAGGACCTTACATTTCTCTGTTGAAATTCATTTTGTTAGCCTTGGTCGAGCTCTCCAATCTGTCCAGGTCCTTTTGAATTTTGATCCTATCATCAGGTGTATTAGCAACCCCTCCCAATTTGGTGTCATCTGCAAATTTGATCAGCGTGCCCTCGATTCCTTCATCCAAGTCATTAATGAAGATATTGAACAGCACCGGGCCCAGGACAGAACCCTGTGGCACCCCGCTAGTCATTTCTCTCCAGGATGAGAATCTGCCATTGGTGACCACCCTTTGGGTACGGTCAGTCAACCAGTTACAAATCCACCTGACAGTAGCCCTGTCCAGTCCACATCTTACTAGCTTCTTTGCAAGAATGTCATGGGGAACTTTGTCAAAGGCCTTACTGAAATCAAGATATGCTATGTCCACAGCATTCCCTTCATCTATCAAGCAAGTAACTCTATCATAAAAAGAGATAAGATTAGTCCGGCATGACTTATTTTTGAGAAATCCATGTTGACTTTTCGTAATTATGGCATTGTTTTCTAAGTGATTAGAAACTGACTGTTTGATGATCTGCTCCAGGATCTTTCCAGGTACTGATGTCAGGCTGACTGGGCGATAATTATTTGGGTCCTCTTTTTTCCCTTCTTGAAGATGGGGACTACATTTGCCCTCCTCCAGTCTGCCGGAACTTCTCCTGTCCGCCAAGAGTTTTCAAAGATTATAGCAGGAGGTTCTGCAATGACCTCTGCTAGTTCTTTTAAAATCCTAGGATGCAATTCATCTGGCCCTGGAGACTTGAATTCATCCAGAGTAGCCAGGTATTCCTGTACTACCTCTCTACCTATTCTGTGCTGCATTTCCCCCACTTCCTCACCTGCTCCCCAACCGCCAGGTTGAGTGTTTTATCTTTTTGGGGAAAAACTGAGGCGAAGAAGGAGTTGAGGAGTTCTCCCTTTTTCTCTTCCTCCTGTTAATAATTCACCATCTTCCCTGCACAGTGACCCTATCATCTCCTTCTTTTTCCTTTTGCTGCGGACATATTTAAAAAAGCCCTTTTTATTGTTTTTAATGTCTCTGGCCAGCCTAAGTTCGTTCTGTGCTTTAGCCTTTCTGACCGTCTCCCTACCTCTCCTGGCTACTTGCTTATAATCTTCTTTGGTGATTTCCCCCTTCTTCCATTTCCTGTACATGTTTTTCTTAACACTTAGCTCAGCTGAGAGTTCTTTAGTCAACCATTCCTGTTTCTTCAGATGCCTTCCATTTTTCCTCCTTAACGGTACAGTTTTAGCCTGTGCCTTCAGTATCTCCCTTTAAAGAATGCTCAAACCACTATACCCCACTGGCTCAAGACATAGTTTCAGTGTGGTACCCTTTCCACACACTGCAATTGCTTAGGACCTGCACTTTACCTTCTAAACTAAGCTATTAATTTATTTTGAAACTTAATAGATTACAAAGGTGGAAGTGGGACATAGTTTTTCATAAGCAAGTCCATACAGTGTGCCTGCCCTAGATGTGGGGTTCCTGTTCTGGGAAAGTCTGGGTAAAACAAAAAATGCAAGCATTGTGTCCCATTGGATGCAATGCGTGTACAACTATGGCAGCATGGGTATATACCTGTCACTTCCATTGACTACAATGGGATGGGATGTTTTGTGTGACCTCACATTCATGCATGGAGA
The DNA here is from genome assembly GCA_948472985.1 of Iguana delicatissima. Lineage (NCBI taxonomy): Eukaryota > Metazoa > Chordata > Lepidosauria > Squamata > Iguanidae > Iguana > Iguana delicatissima. The sequence continues at coordinate 132,777 of CAOKZL010002367.1, read as the reverse complement.
GGTTATGCCAAAAGAAGGCACACTGTACTTTTTTAAAAAATAGAGAAATAAAACCACTTTTTAGTCAGAAAGACTGAGGGAGCTCATGTCTTCATTTCTTTATTCCTTTTCAGTTCTTGATTATTTTTTCAGTTCATCTCTGCCAAGAGACAATGATATTATCATGCACTGCTCCACATATCTGTGCTGCCACTTTGTTAGGTGATAAAAATCATTGTGCTACCAAGGCGAGGAGGTTCACTCTTGAATCTAAATTAGGAAACTAATCAATATTAGTTGTTTGGATCCCTTATTCAATAGTAACAGGAGCAAAACCCTATGAAGGAGATGTATATAGGATTGTTTAAGCATTCATTCTTAAAAATGGATGAAACGAAGTCAATAAAGTGACTTCTATTACTTTTATTTCAGTAAAAGTAATATAACCAGAGAAAAGCAATAACGATCTCCTTTATGAACCAGCTCCTCAATGAGCCAGACAAACGGAAGGGATCTGGAAGATGCTCTAACTGGCAATGAACAGGACTAGGTGTCCACTAAACACTATTTAGTAGCCTTTAATCCTGTTCCAATCTGGAGGTGTAGATGGAACATGATGTACAGCTTCAGATTGGAACCCTCAAGTACCTATAGGGTGCCTGCATTGTAACTTTCAAAGCTCTTATCTCTAAGCTGCCTGAAAGGTCTTGTAGAGCACACCCATACCACCAAGTTCACAGATGTACAAGAAGAGACATACTTGTGTATATGGTATATTTTTTAAGTAAAAAAATGAGAAATAACTCCATTTTGTAGAAGATAACAACTAAAAAGGCCAGAATGTCTTCCTCTTATGGACAAATCTATTCCTCTTATGGATTTTCTTTCTCTCTCAAATTTCAGTTACTTTTAAAATCTCATTTCCTTGGACATTTGGAGAAGAGATGAATAGTAAGTGCACCACATGTTACCTTACAAATTTAATACACATCTGCACCTAACCACTTGGCAGGAGAGGCTGCAGGTTAGCATTACAAGTAGGAGTCTTGGTGCATTTTGTTGGAGGCCACAACTTTTGTTTGCCTATACTCATTGATAGCTAGATTACATGTTGCTCTGTAGGAGTTTAGGCATAGCATATTTATGGTTACTTCTTGTTTGTGTGTTTTTCACACTCCCTCTCCCTCTGCCTGCCTCCATGGCCCTTTCTGCACCTTATCTTTTTTTGGCGCTGGGGTGTGGAGATCACGGGAGCAGCCTCCAGCAAGAGGCTCTCGTGTCCCCGGTGCTTAAGCTCTACATGAGCTGCCTGCTCCCAGGTAGGCAGCGCGAGAGCTCTGCCTCTTCCTTCCGCAGTGCAGCCTGGGAGTTTCCCAGGCTGTGCTGGGCCAGGAAGCACAGCCGCCGCAGCTCCAGAGGCTCTGTATGCATAGCAAGTGCGCTCAGGGCCCTGGAGCAATGCGCGATTGCTGAAAGCCGAAAATGAAAAAGTGTGCACGAGCGGCGCCTGCCCTACCCTGGAGCATTGCGCAATTGTGAGTGCATCATGCAGATTGCTCCTCACAATTGCGCGAGGCTCGAGGGCCCTTTCACAAGGCAAATGCGGTGCAAAAAGGGCCCAGGAAGCACATGCTTCCAAGAGCTCTCTCAAACTGATACAATGTAACATCTTTCTTTTTTCTTCATTTCCTCAAGAAGATGAACCTGTCCTGATTACACACAAGTATTTGTAAAACTACTTTTATATACCTTATGAAGAAGACTTAGGCCATTTCTACCCTACACTGTTACAGTGCTATTATTTCACTTTCAACATCCTGTGGAATCCTCAGGTTTGCAGTTTAGGGAGGGGCTTTTAGGACTCTCGGCCAGAGAGCTCTTTGGCCTCCATAAACAACAAACCCCAGAATTCCACAGGATGATGAAAGTGGAGTAATAGCGCTATAACAGTGTAGTGTGGAAATGGCCTTAGTTTAACTTTTTTCTCTGCTAGTTACTGTATCGCTGTAGAGTGGGCTGGTTACTGCTTCAGCTTCTTCCTAGCCCTTTTAGATACTCTGCTTGAAAGATCCGCTAAAATACTTCACATTTCCCAGTACTTTCCCATCCTGAAGGGAGACCCATCTTGCTAATTTATACAGCAACCTGGAAGGTATTCTCACCAGTAACTTCTTTTTTTCTGTTAAGTTCTTTTATACAGCCAACACTTGCAAGGAACAGGTGCTAAATTATGTAGAAGAAAGGAGGAGACAAAGAGATAACTGGCCAGTCCTCCTTAGGGAAAAGAGCTGCTCAGCATAAATACACTGGCACTTTGACATGTCTCCTCAAAAATAAGCCACACTGAGGCCCTTTTTGCATGTCGGTCCTGTTGTGAAATAGCCTGGGGAGTGCTGCGGGATTGCGAGGATCGTTCCATATGAAGTCCTTGCAATCGCACAATGCTCCCGAGGCCATTCCACGGTGATTGCGCAGTATATCATTTTCGGCTCATTGCTGAAAATGATGTGTGATCGCTCATCCCTCCCACGCCCCACCCACACTTACCTTGCATGTAGAATGACAGGAAGCACAGCCATGGCACTTCCTCCCCCAGTGCAGCCTGGGAAAGTACCCAGTTGTGCTGCGGAAGGAAGGAGTGGAGCCCTCAGGCTTCCTTCCACCCAGCATGGAGCTGGTGCGGAGGGGAAGTGGAGGGGATGCAAGTGCCTCTCTCAAGAGGCTTCTCACATGATCCCCTCGCAATGACACTGGAATGAGGTAAGGTGCAAAAAGGGCCTGAGTTAAATGGAGCCTGCTGCCAGGTATGTGTATTTAGCAGAACTGGAAATTATGTAGTCCTCCAAATATTGTTGGACTGCACATCCCATCAATCTGAGCCATCGTAGTCAATGGCAAGGAATGCTGGGTGTTGCAGATCTCTGGAGGGCCAGCCAGTTCCCACCCTGGCACAGAGGTCTTCAGCCAAAGTTTTTTTTTAAAAAAAAACCAAACAAACAGCTTGGAAGCAAGAGGTGAGGCACCTTTGAGCTCATGAAAGAAAAAAATGACAAAATTTCTGAATCTTATAAATGCAGGAAATAGTATGAAATCATCAGGAAGCCACACGCTGGAAAAGGTCTTTATTTCTTAGCTGCTGTGGAGACAGATATTATAGTGAGCACAATGGTTCCTGCAGCTCCACCAATGAGCAAGCCAAGGATATTCCAGTGGATATGTGTTACCTGACATCTCACACCTGTGTAAAAGAAGAGTTTGCCTGTAGCACACCTGTAAAGAAAACAGGAAAGTCAGTAATGGGGCCTGGCTTCTCCCATAAATGTGAAAATTTACAGCAGTTAAAATGGAAAAGAACTTCTCAAGGGACTTTTCTGAAAATTGCCCAAACATAACATTTAAAAAAAGTTATCGTAGGAGCTCCTTGCCAGTTTGGAGCTTCTACTGTTCCTCAAGGATAGTTTGGACATTTTTATCACTATTGGCCTTAAAAACCTGGCCCCCTAAAAAGAAAAATCCATGTGATGTTGTTATGATTATTTATTTTTATTTGTATAGTTATATCTATTCATCTGTCACTATATAAAAATAAAATGTTGAAACAGACTTCCCTGTACCCCTCCCCCATCAGCCAGACTACCAAGCCATTGGGTAAACAACTAATATCTGTGTAAAACAGGTATGAGAAGGAAGACGGAAGTTATACACTCTGTTTCCACCCAACATTTACCAGTTTTCTACAGAGGGCTGTGCCCCAGCCATAGTGCCATGTTCAAGCTGGGGATCCTACAGAAAAAAGGAACAACAAAACAAAACAGCAACAACAAAAATTCTTCAGTTTATAAGCCTGGGAGTTGATAATTGTTGGAAATGAGACTAAAACTGTTAGGATTCAGCCTTCATTTAGCAGAGGTACACAGAGAAACGTTTAAAAGCTTGTCTAATGACTTGTGGCTTCAGACTGGCTGATGTAATAAACACAAACACAGGTAGCTTTGGATAAAAGACTTAGAATACTTTACTAATGGCTTCTTCATTTACATCTGTATTGAGAGCCTGCTACCTGTCTAACTAGGGAATAGGAGAATCTTTGGTCTTAACTCACCATCCTTCTCGATGGGACTCGAAGCATGCGAAGAGTTCAGAGAAAGCAGACATGAGAACAAAAGAGAAATCAGAGAGGGGGGAGCAAGGAGAGGTCTTAACTTTTATAAGACCGACGACCCAAGCACAGTCCTGGGTCACATGATCTGATCACCTGAGAACCAAAGGTATTTATGATCATGCAATAAAAGACAGAAAAGGCAAAGGCAAATGGAGGAGACAAAGGGAGCCCTATCTGGCTACAGCCCACTTGTTCTAACAACAAGATGAGTCTGGAACTGGTCTCTTGGTAGAGGCTTGGTAAGAATATCAGCAAGCATCATTTCTGTATTGCAGTATTCTAGCTGAACAATTCCATTGCGGCACATCTCTTGCACCTTATGGAAAGCAATGTCAATGTTCTTCTTGAGTGGCTTCTCACTTTCAGAAATCTTGATGCAGCTTTGGTTATCTTGCATCAAAATGGTTGGCTTGGGCTCTGTTATGCCTAAGTCCAGAAGTAAATTATGCAGCCACTTTATTTAATCACATACTGCTTTTGCAGAAACACACTCAGCACCTGTGGAAGAATCTGCAATTGTGGATTGCTTCTTACTTGACCAGCATTCTCTCTCCCCGCCATCTTGTTGTTAGAACAAGTGGGCCATAGCCAGATAGGGCTCCCTTTGTCTCCTCCATTTGCCTTTGCCTTTTCTGTCTTTTATTGCATGATCATAACTACCTTTGGTTCTCAGGTGATCAGATCATGTGACCCAGGACTATGCTTGGGTCGTCGGTCTTATAAAAGTTAAGACCCCTTTTTGCTCTCCCCTCTCTGATTTCTCTTTTGTTCTCATGGCTTTCTCTGAACTCTTCGCATGCTTCGAGTCCCATCGAGAAGGATGGTGAGTTAAGACCGAAGATTCTCCTATTCCCTAGTTAGACAGGTAGCAGGCTCTCAATACAGATGTAAATGAAGAAGCCATTAGTAAAGTATTCTAAGTCTTTTATCCAAAGCTATCTGTGTTTGTGTTTATTACATCAGCCAGTCTGAAGCCACAAGTCATTAGACAAGCTTTTAAACATTTATCTGTGTTCCTCTGCTAAATGAAGGCTGAATCCTAACAGTTTTAGTCTCATTTCCAACAAATTTGGGTTATGGGCCCAGAATAAATGTCCTTTGTTTGATGACCACGTGGCACGCGGCCGTGGAGACTGACTGCTTGAACAATAGAAGTTTAAAAGGAGAAGATGGCTTCAGCTCATCCAAACCAATTTCTTACTATTGAAAAGTTAAATGGTAGCAATTATCGAAATTGGTCTTGGAATATGCAAATACAATTAACTACAATGGGACTATTTAAGGTTGTGAAAGGACAGCATCCCATGGAGGGTGTTGCACAACAACAGAAATTTGATGAAGATTATGATAAAGCTGCAGCGCCCATTTGCCTAGCTATAGATTCAAGCATCATTTACCATATCAGAGATTTGAAAAGTGCCAAAGAAATATGGGAAAAACTGAAGAAATTATTTGATTCTCCCAGTATTGCAAAACAAAGTGGTATTATCATAAGACTTATAAATACAAAACTGTCCAATCCTTGATTTTTGAATGAGCATATTAACACATTCATGACTATGCTATCTGAATTTCAACGTTCTGGGGAAAATCTTCCAGAATCTGTGAGAATTGGACTATTTTTGGGGAGTCTACCTGAATTTTATGGGCCAATAATTAATGCTCTACAAATTAAGGGAGATGTGAATTTAGAAACTGCTGTTGCTGAAGTTATAGAATATCAAAATAGGAAAAATTTGATGAACTGTAAATTTGGAGCAAAATCATCTGCTGGCACAGTGTTGGCTCACCTCGCTGAGGAGAATTTGCATATCAAAGAGTTTTCTTCACCAAGGACAAATGGCAACCAAATTAACAAATCAAAGCCTAAGGGGCAGCAACAACAGCAACAGAAACCTAATGATAAAGGTGTTTTTAACTCCAAGAAGAAATCTTCTACAAATTTTAATGTTGGTCTAATTAATGAATGGTTATTTCAATCTACTGAACATCAAAATCACAATGTGATTGTTATTGACAGTGATGCTACTAGTCATTATTTTAATCGCAGAGAATTGTTTGTGGATCTTGATACAAGCATAAATTTTCCTGTTTACCTTGCTAATGGGCAATTGGTGCTTGCTAAAGGGAAAGGCACAGTCATTTTGCAAACAAATCTTGGCCCCAACAGGATACAAACTTTAAGAATTCCTGATGCCTATTATGTGCCAGATTTAAAAGCATCTCTTTATAGTGTCAGAACCACTACAGCATGGAGAAACAGAGTCATTTTCAAAAAGGAGTCCTGCTTTGGTCTTCATGACAGAAATTTAATTTTTCGAGGAATTCTAAAGGGTGACTGTTACCAAATGCAAATTTTGGATTCATATGCAAATAGTGTAATCCAATGCAATCACAAAGACTGTTTGAACCTGTGGCATCACCGATTTGGCCACAGAAATGCAGAATGCATTAAGAGATTGGCTAATCAAGAACTTGCTAGAGACTTTGACTTCAAACCATGCTCTAACAATGAGAGATGCATAGAATGCTTAAAGTCAAAAGCTGTCAGAGTTTCACATCCGCCAGTTACTGAGAGACTATCCACCAAACCATTGGACCTTTTATATACTGATCTTTGTGGTCCATTTAGCCATCAGTCTGCAGGTGGAAATTCTTACTTTATGACTATTATTGATGATTTCAGCAGATATACATACACTTACCTTCTCAAAGAGAAAAGTCAAGCTTTTGAAAAATTCAAGGAATACTTTAATCTTGTCTCTAATAAATTTGGCTACAAACCTAAAAGCCTACGCTCTGACAATGGAAGTGAATTTGTTAATGCAGAGTTTGATGAGTTTTTAAAGGAACATGGCATTGAGCATCAAACTACACAAGTTTACACTCCAGAACAGAATGGAGTGGCAGAACGAATGAACAGAACTCTCAAAGAGATGGCAGTCACAATGTTTTTAGAGGCTAACATGCCTAAACGCTATTGGTCTGAAGCTATTATGACTGCTACATATTTGTGCAACCGTCTGCCAACCAAATCCAGAGATGTAACTCCATTTCAGTTATGGAATGGAACTAAGCCCAAATTGAATCATCTCAAAGTCTTTGGAAGTAAAGCATATACCTACATTCCCAAGCAGAAAAGAGACAAACTTGACTGTAGAAGTGAAGAGGGAATTTTTGTTGGTTATGCTAGAAATGGTTATTGAATTCTGAATCCAGATGGGCGTACAATAAAAGTAACAAGTGCTGTTTATGTTGATGAAAGACCACAGCCCAAATCTAATCCAAACCAAGATGTCTATAATGACACTATAACGACAGAAAAATGGGGGCGGCATGCAAAAAATCATGCTGGATACCTGCAGCTTGTGTTTCCTTTGACATTTATGCAGATGCCCTCATTTTGACAAGGATTTGGATCACAGTGTTCTCTTGGGTGGGGCTGCCGGTCTTTCAGATGTGCTGACCTCTTCTTCTTTGCCAAAGGGTGGTTTTCACCAATGGGCCAAGTTTGTGGGGGAAATGTTCTGTCTTTCTGAGATGGGTTAAGTCTTATTCAAAAAGAGAGAAGGGATTCATCCAAACAACTTTTCAATTAAAAAAAAATCAAAGCTTTCACCCCACATTTTAAATAACCAAATTATTTAATTTTGTTGAACGTATTAACAACGAGCTACAACAAAAACAGCAAAGACTATAAATCTACAAGAATCAAATCCTTTCATTAGGTTATTCTGCGCTTTTGTATTCAAGGTATAATTGTCACCCCAAATGATTGGGGTCCTTGAGGTCCTCCAGCAGTGCCATGGTCTCCTTAGAAAAGTGGGGAATTATAGTGCAAAGGAGGCCTGTGAGAGGAGAGTATAATGGTACCAACTGTGAGACACGAGTTGGTGGTCAAAAGAATGTTTTATTGGGGGAAATCACAAACACACACAAGAATCAAGCAGTCTCACAACCATTCAAAGCTAACAGAGGGAAAGGAGAGAAAGGGTGGATAGCAAGGAGATTTTGGGATCAAGTGGGCAACAGTTACTGTTCCTGAAGCAGAAGATTGAGATGAAGTGTGGCTCAGACTGGGGTCCAAGGGCAGTACAATAAACAGGAAACTCGTGCAGCATAACACACCAATATGTGTCCAAAGTACTAGCAAAGATTCAGAGTTTGAGTCAGGGTTTAAATAAGCTTTTTCTGCCCTGAAGGGGAGTGTGTTAATTGCTCTCTGATGAGCAGACAAGGGGGTCTGGAGTGGGCTAATGATCTCAGTGTTGGCAAAGAGTTGATGGAGGTCATGATAGTCCCTTAGTGTCTGGGCAGGTGAGGAGACAAAAGAGAAAATGCAATGGGAGAAGGTTACAAGGTGTTGGTCATTGTGGCTTTGTCTGGGAGTTTTGGTGGCTATTGTCTTCTAGGTCTGGATAATTGACAGGATTACTTGAACCCATTAAGATGGGTCTCCTCAGCTAATCCTCATGAATTTATGACCTGGCCATGCTGATGTCATCTACCTAAGCACAATGTTCTTAGAGTCCCTTTCTATATGGTGTGACGGCACAAGTGTATAATTTATATTTTTTGCCCATTAAATAATATTCATTGCCAATTATACCGTATCATGGAGTTGGGGTGTATAGCATGACAACACCACTTAAAAACATTGATTGGTATCTACTTTGCAGAACAAGAGTTTTATTTTAGATTTGTTATTTTGTATCTGTTTCGTTTTGTTTGTATTTTATTACATTTTATCAGATATTTTTAATTTATGATTTTATGTATTTGCAATTTGCTTTCACAAAAGGGTTGTTTTTCAGTGTAGACTTTTAGCTACCCTAAATTGCTATGAGGAAGGTGGGATATAAATCAGCAATGAGGATGATGGTAATGATGATAATTACTACCACAATCTTAGGTAGGCTGGGCAAAAATGAAATGAACACTGACAAGATGATAAACAATGTGGCTTAAAGATAAAAAATATATTGGCCTGTTGCTCTGAATATGAGAAAATTATGAAACACCACACACACACACACACACACACCAGAAATACATATGCACATATACATATGCATTGAGAGAGAAAGAGAGAAAATAAACACCCAAGATCCAGGCAGCCTTTAACCCAGAGTATTTGCACTATTGTCAGGGGGTAGGAGGGTGTCTCCACTTTCTCCCCAGCTACACAACTGCTCCCTGGAACAGCTCCATCCCTCTGGCTTCTCACAATGTATGGGGGTGTGCCCAGGCATGTTCTGGATGCCTTTGCACAACAGGGACAGATGGAGCAGGTGAAAGTTGAAAAAAAAAAACCAGTCCATTTTATAAAGATGATATTTGCATACCTTCAAACTCTGCAAAGATAATAAGGTCATCATTTTTCAAATAATTCCTTCTCCTTAGCTGTGCATGTGAGATAAATTTACTCCATCCCCAGCCTGCGCTTCGACTACAGTTGCATGAAGTATCAAATTTTCCAAGAAGAGAGGGTTTTCCCCATCTGGAAGAATCATTTTTTCCTGCAAAATGACCCAGAATATGTAACTGTGTCGGTATAAGAGATAGACACTCACTATTGGATTAAAACTGCCCACAATTTTATTTGCACACCCTTTGCATAGTCTGAAGGTGGAGAGAGAACACCTCTGCCTACAGACCTGGTCCAGCCAGATTGGCATGTTCCCTATGTGTGGTGGACCAACCTGTCCCATGCTTTATCACAAGCCATTTGTTTCCTGACTAGAGAAGAAAGACTTAGCACTAAGAGGCTGGCCTGTGTTGCCCAAATATATAAGCCAGCCCCCAAGGTCCTTCCCCTCCCCCACCCATGCCCACACTCCTAAACATTTTAGTATTCAGGTCTCCCTTTACTCACCTTAACCCCTGTCAGTTGTGACAAAAGAGAAAACATCCATGCCTTATCATATTTAGTAACATGTATGCTGATATGCCCTAACATTCTCCCACTTGTCCCTGTTTTCCCACAAGTAGGCCCCAGGGGAGGCAAAAAGCATGCCATAATGAGACAAAACAAGTATTTCCCAGCTCCCAAGGGTGACCGGCAATATTCAAAGGATACTAAAATTGAAGTGGTGAGTGGGTACTAGAAAATCAGTAGCCAAAAGAGGCTGGCCTCACTGAGCAGGGCAATATATAGCCTGCTCAAATCTTGGGAGAAGAGGCTCTCTTGTGAGACTACTTAATCTGGCAAGACCAACTGATCTGATGGGATAACACCCTCTGCAGCCCTTGCGAGATTTCCTCACCTATATGCAGACTGCCTGGCTAAGCCAGTCACTTGAATAGGCACAGAGTGCTGGCAAGTTCACCACAATGGACTCCTTTTCTTAAGGTGTGTTCAAGGAGGCATAATACTGTTTGCATCATCGCAGCATGTAAGTCTCCTGCTTCAGGTTTTTGGAGCAAGAACTACTACTGCGTGAATTGGACTAAATCAGTACTTCCTAAAGTGTGAGGACCATATACTTATTATATATTCATGGTGGTGACATCTTGTGGGAACTACATCTTTCCTAAGTGCTGTCCTACATGATCTTCTGAAACTTTACTGCCATTAAAAGGGGACTTTCTTTTCCAAAAATCTAAAAAGGAAGGGGTTGAAATGTGAAAAGCTTTCAGCCTTAGTACTGCTACAAATGCCATAGTGACAGGATGTGGAAAATATTATATACAATTGTTGTATTTCTGTTAATATCAGAGTGTATAAGGTCAAACTTTAAAACAAATTAATTAAGGATGTCTTGCAGATATTCTCTGTCAATCAATCAATCAATTAAGCAACACAGACAAGGAAGGGGCCTATAGAACTGGTTTCAGAAAAATGTTAAAGCTGCTCTAGGGATCTAAGGATGTAAAGAATATTCAGAAATGTTCTTGTCCTCAATGAAAATAGGGTGCTTTGACAGCCAGCTTCCACAAAAGTTTTTTGCATTAGAGGAGGAAGGGTTTGACAAAAAATGTTGTTCACACAAATGAACTTGCAAGACTTTTTTGTCACAATACAATAATTTTTTTTTCAGAAAACAATCTATTTTGCACAAAATATGCATTTTTCTGTGCAAAGGTTGTTTTGCACAAAAATCCCAAGCTTTTTGCACAAACAATTGTTTGAAAAAAATATATATCCTAGAATGTAAAAAATCATCAGAAAGTTTCCAAACCTTTTATCATCTCACCAAGCAGAGAAAACTTTTGATCTTAGTTGTTTTTCATTCAAGAATGAAATTTACACCCCTCAAATCATATCACCATCTTAAATTCATGACAAATACTTCAACTCCATGACCAGTTTCGTTTTTTAATGTTCAGATTACATATACAGATGGGAGTATCTTTAATACTAATTCCCTCTGGAAATAAAGGAAATGAGGACTTGGTTATCTAATGTAACAAGAAGGTTGATTACTCTGCTTTGGAGCTGTGTTGGAGCTGCATTGAAGTACTGAGCAAGCTCTACCTTCTTGCCCCCATTCATTCTGGTCCAGAGACTGCCACATACCTGGAAAGACGTGTGTTTCATCTGTTGTGAAGCTCCTTTCTGAGGACATTCTTTTCCTGGCATTAGGATTTTGATCAAACACTGTGATGGTAACCTGTCTGTGTAGAGCTGGCCATTCAAGAATACCATCATTTTCACCACTAACCAAGTGAAAAGAAATTCTTGTGAAATTTGCAAAGGCAGAACCCCTCAGGCCTCTGGGAGACAAGGTTAAGCCATAACCATAACCTTCTGGATTATAGAACCGGGGACTGTGCATGGAGTAGCCATCGGAGGCAGTTGTAAGAAGGCGAGAAAAGTTACGAATAAGCCACACGGCTGTGGGGCATTGGGTTTCACTCAAGGTAAGATCATCAATGAAAATTCCTCCTGTTGAGTCATCTGGATTGCCTTTTAGCCCATGAAAGAGAAATCTGAACTTTTTTTGACATTTGAGATTCACATGGGCAATTTTCCAGTTATGGTCACTGTCTCCTATGGAAAAAGAAGCAAACATTACCCAGACTGATTAAGAGATTCATTTGTTTTTTAATATCTGAATGTTTAAAAGTTTCACCAAGTCTTAAAAAGTAATGTGGGAAACTCACCTAATCAAAGTTTGTTACTGTTATCTGCTTTAAACCACTCTTTAAATAGTATATACTGTCTTGCAAAATTACTTAAGCTATCTTCCTTTATAAAATCAGGGGAGACAAGTTTTGGGTTTTTTTTTTAAAAAGCATAATATTCAAATATTAAAAAACTAACGTCTCCTAATCTAAAATCAATATGACAGCCAATCTTAGATTGAGGCCCTTTCCACATGGCATTTTCCATGCGAAAGGGTGCCTGGAGCGTCGCGCGATTGTGAGGAGCGATCTGCACAATGCACTCATAATCGCGCGACGCTCCAGGGACCAGCAGGCGCTGATTGCTCACCTTTTCATTTTTGACTAGGAGCTGAAAATGATGCGCAATCACGCATTGCTCCCGGGCCCCATGCGCTCTTACCTGGCGTGCGGTGCCTCCGGAGGCGTACCAGTTGCGCTTTCTGCCCCAGCGCAGCCTGGGAAGGTCCCAGGCTGCACTGCAGAAGGAAGAGGCGGGACTCTCGCACAAGCAGGCAGCTTGTGCAGAGCTGAAGGACCCCAGACGCGAGAGCCTCTCGCCAGAGGCTGCTCACACGATCCCCACACCACAGCGCTGGAAGAAGGTAAGGTGTGGAAAGGGCCTGAGAGATATATTGTGAACTTCTGTGCAGTTGGAACTATAAAACATCTTCCCTGTAACCCCCAACTCACATTTTGGATTCTGCAGACCCCATGCCAAGTGTGGGGGTGAGGCACAGAAGTGTCTATCTCTGTTCCTATAGCTGATCACACAGTGATGAGGCACCCTCTGGGTCTTCCTAGGGTTGTCTGGAGGCCCTAGACGATGGTGTCCAGGGCTGGATCCCACTGCTATCCTGCAAAGCTGGTCCATTAGGATGCAATGATCAATGATATCAAAGCCACTGAAAATGGGTAGGACTGTTCACATCTTTTACAATCAGAGCAAACAAGTTTGCTTTGGTAGTGTACCCTGGTCTGCAACCAGAGTGAAATGGATCAGACCACTTATTTCCTAGCAGAACGTCTAATGTTGGTCAAGCACCTTTACCCCTAAAGGGATATAAGTGATAGCAAGGTGATTCTAATATGCCTCTGGGTCCAGGGAGATCCCCTTCAGGAAAGGAGGCACCACAGCCTTTTTCAAAGCAGCAGTTGCCCCTCTCTGACAGAGTGAAGCATTCACCACCCCCTGGACCCCTCCAATCAATCCATAATAAGGACCTGAGGCAAATAATGGTAACAACAGATGGAATTCTGTTGACCTTACTGACAAATTACAAATAAATCACTAGATCCAGATGGTATCCATTAAAGAGTTCTTGAAAAACTCAGGTGTGAAACTGTCAGTCTTCTGGCTAAGTTATGTAATATGCTCCTCAGATCAGCTTCTATTATGATGCCAATTTTTAAAAGGGGGCTCAGAGAATTTACAAGATACTTAGCTTAAAATCTATTTTGGGTAAATTGGTGGGAAGTATTGTTAAAATGATTGAGGTGCCAAGCATATAAAAGGACATGCTCTGCTGAACAATAATTAACATGGCTCCTGAAAATTTGGGAGCTGTCTCTCCAAATTTTTAAGAATTCTTTGAAAATATCTGTAAACACATGGACCAGAGTGATTTATTAGGCATGTATTTGGACTTTCAAAGGCTTTTAACAAAGTCCTTGTGAAAGACTTCTGAGCAAACGTAACAGTCATGTAATAAAAGAAAGTTCTGTTATGGACTGAAACTGGATAAAGAACAGGAAGCAAAGAGGAGGAGTAAGTTGTGCAGTCTTACAATACAGGTATGTGAGTAGGGGGTTCCTCAGGGATCTATGCAGGGACATGTACTTTTCAAGTTGTTAAAAAATCACTCAGGGCCTTATCACGCCACACCATAGTGCTATTATTCTACTTTAACTGCCATGGCAATTATTGCATGGAACCATGGGATTTGCAGTTTAGTGAGAGGCATTTAGAATTCTTAGCCAGAGAGCTCAAGTGCCTCAGCAAACTACAAGCCCCAGAATTCCACAGGGTGCAGCCAGGGCAGTTAAAGTGGAATAATAGTGCTATAACAGTGTAGTGTGATAGGGATCTCAGAATTAAGGTGAGTAGGAAGTCAATCAAGTATAATAATAGCACAACATTATGTAGGATGTTGAGAAACAAAAAAAGCTCAAAAAGCTCCAGACTAGAGGAATTGATACTAAAACTGCAAATAGAATTCAGTATAAGCAAGGGTAAAGCAGTGTGTATTGAGGATTTAAACAAAAAATATATCCCTTCATATATTCACAATGGAATCTGAGCTGGCAGGAAATGGCCAAGCAAGGGATAGATCAATGAAAATGCCAAGCTGTGTACAAGTACTATTTTAAAAAGAGGTAGATTCCATGATGGGCATAATTGGACAAAGAACTGGAAAAAAAAATACCAGTATCATACTACCTTTCCAAAAAACCATGGTGCAATCACATCTGGATTGGTGTATACAGCAGAATTGGAATAGGGGCAGAAAAGGGTAACCAAAATCATTAAAGAACTGGAGCAATACTTTTAAAGACATCATTTCCTGCTTAGAGAACAGTAATTTGTTTGTTTTGTAGGAAGCAGACCTAAAATAATATATGCCAGCCCAAATCCATCAGGAGTATATGTGTTTTTTGTATATAACACTGCATATGAGGTTTGTTTAGAAAGATCTAAAACCTTTTAGGATTTTTAACATTTACCTTGCAAAGTTCTAACTTTAACCAGCCTGCGAACATTTCCAGTGCCATCATCTTTCTTAACCCAGATGGCAAGTTTGTCCTGTGGGCTTCCTGTCATTTTATAGAAGAACTGAAGACACTGCTGCTTCCTCTTCAGATACAAAATCCGCGATTCTAAGACTGCTGCATCTCCTTGCCTACCACCACTGGTATTAAAGTACGTGAAATGGCCAGCATCTGTGGAGAAGAAGCTAGTTGCTACAGAAATAATGCCATCAATAATCCTGTGTACTTAGTCTCTTAGATCTCACTGTCAGTTTTTGTTCTTCAAAGTTCTGTAAATGTTAAAATAGTATTGGCTCCAAATTCTGGTACGTTGAGCACCTAAGAACATATCTACTCCATGGACTAAAACTGCCTTAATAGCTGTTCCCTCTGTTAAATGAACCCTACGAAGGAGCTATAGTTTGATGAAGGGTTCTAGCATAGTAGTCTCCAGACAATTGCCAAACTATAACTCCTAGGATTCTTCATCAAATTCCAGGCTTTTCCTAATGAAGTGCCCTTTTGTCAGGCTAGAAATTAGAAGATTCAGATTTGTTCTCTTTAATGAATTTTAGGCAGTGAAGAAAAAGATGGAAGAAGTGCCAGATAAAGAAGGAATAGAACAGTGTCACCTGAAGTGCCAGGGATTCATTTTTTATCACACTGGACAGGGTGTTGATATGATAAACCAACCAGAAACCACTCTTAAACTGTAGCTGAAGAATGCAAAGGTCTTTTAGTGATTTATATTGCACCCTAATTTGCTGAGACAATATTTTCTCAATATGTCATGCAAAGTTAATGTATGATTTACATCTTTTTTAAGCTCCCAGTGGTTGATAAGCACCATGCTATCTGTCCACTAGGCTCACTATCTACTTTTTTTGTGCTGCCTGGCAGATGACTTTGTCCTCTGTTACAGAGTTCACAGACCATATGGCATATTGCTGATTTGAAATCTCCTTTCTACTACAATAAGAACTCTCTGAAAACGACAGAAATGCCCAGAGTTGGCCTGTCTTGCATCACCAAGATGGGAGTGGGGGTACTGGGAGGGGTGAGGCAGCTCTGGCTGTACTCCTCCATGTATTCAGCATAGACCTGAAGGTCATTGGAAAATCAGGAAGGAGAGAATTCTACCTCCATCTTTTGGCTTCCTAAATTCCAATGGTCAGTGTTTGTATGTCATGTTTGGTACTTGGAGAACTCAGGGATTCTGCTGGAGTACTATACACATGGCTGCCCATTGGTCTCCATACCCAAGCTGATTGGGTGATCTTAAACTGGTGCTAAGAACTCATGGATGATCATTTAGAGACATTAGAATGTCCACACATTGGCTGTTGTGTTTTAGGTGGCTCAGGCTTCCATGACAACATGGGGTTGCATCAGCATGGGTGGTATTGTGGAAATAGGACTCTTGATTCCTTTGGACTCCTGCTGATTCCATATCAGTGCAGCCCAGCCTCTTGGTATGATGGTGCTGACTCCAAGTGTAGCACAAGCACTTCCTTCAAAACAGTGAATAGCAATAGGGAACCCCACGTACGAAGTTTGACTAAATCTGTTCCGTAGCCTGGTAACCATGCCTCTGGCCTGGTAACCCACACTCACAGCATTCAAGTGAAATCTTTCTTCACTCACATAGACACAACTTGGAAAAAATTTATCAGCCACAGTAGAAGTAGATATCCTAGAAACTGGGGTATGTGTGTGATGTGTTGCTTACTTTTGCATTGTTGTCCTTGAGTGTGGTCTTGTCCCTTTGGGTCACTTTTCTTACGGAGCCAAACAGGATCATCCCTTATTTCTTGCACAAGGCCGCATAGATCAGCTGACTCAAAATCACATTGGTCCAAAAGTGTGAGAGATCTTGCTAGGTGCAAGGGAGGAGTATAGAATATAAAACGAATGTTAGGAGTTTCAGTTGAGGTACCTTTCCCGTCTCCTTTCAGTAGAAAGTGCAGTAAATAATGCAACCATGTGTATGTTTATTAAGACATGTGCTTCTCAGAAAGACTTCTAAGTACATCTAGAATTACACTGTTCACTCAGTCTGTTCAAAAGTGAGTGGTTAATTTTGGTCTGCAAATTCAAGTTAAATATTGACTTACTGCAGTTGTACATGCGATTGAGTCTTTCAATATCAGAAGTGCTGAAATCCAAGCGTTGCCCAATAATGGTATTAAATTCGGGTATATTAGTGGTAATTGTTGCTAAACTTGAATTTTTGCCAAATGAAAATGGACCATAGTGCATGATGGACTCATAATCATAGGGAGTATTCAAATCAGTGAGATAGCTGCTTCCATACTTTTTAAAGTTGTGTGCTTGATCTGAAAGATAATAATAGGAGAAGAAATACATAGTTACTTCTTAGGAGTGCTTGAAAAGGGATCTCAGTCCTGACCTACAGTATAAATTGACTGTGGATCAGACTGCTACAATTTAATGAGCCTCATGGACATTTCTGATGCAAATTTTGATTCATAAGATGTCTGTGGAGAGTCACTCTATGAACAAATGTACGGGAAAAAGTTCTGATCCAAAAAAAATATATTCTTGTGTACAAAAATCAAGAGCATGAACTGTGCTCCGAAGAACTAAAGTGCAAAGACACTATCAGCTATATGTTGCACTCTGCTTTGCATGGCTGTTCTGTTTAGGTCAAACCTCACCCAGACTACTGTGTACAGTTCTGGCCAACCACAGTTCAAGGATACTGATAAGTCAGAGCATACCCAGAGGACAGCCACCAGAGTGGTATAAGGTGTAAAAACCAAGCCTCAAGAGGAACTGCTTAGAAAGCTGAGTACATTTAGCCTGGAGAAGAGAAAGTTAAGAGGTGACATGATTGCCATATTCAAATACTTGAAGGGATGTCAAATGAAAGATGGAATCAGTTTGTTTCCTGCTGCTTCAGGGACTAGGGCCATTTCCACACTATACTGTTATAGTCTACTATTCCACTTTCAACATTCTGGGGAATCCTGGGATTTGCAGTTTAGGGAGAGGCCTTTAGACTTCTCAGCCAGAGAGCTCTTTGGCCTCAGTAAACTACAAACCCCAGAATTCCACAGGATATTGAAAGTTGAATAATAGCACTATAACAGTATAGTGTAGAAATGGCCTAGGATATGGAGCAATGGCTTCAAACCACAGGAAAAGAGATTCGCACAAACAGGGAGAACTTCCTGACGGTAAGAACAGTCCAACAGTGGACTATGCTGCCTCAGAGCATACTGGAAGTTTTTAAAGAAAGGCCAGATGGCCATTCGTTGGGAGTGCTTTGATTGTATCTCCCTGCATGGATGGGGGTTGGGCTGGATGGCTCTTGTGGCCTCTTTCAGCTCTATGATTCTACGTGCGTGTGTGTGTGTGTGTGTGTGTGTGTGTGTCACACTAGAATTTTATAAAAAGAACTTCATGGTTAACTTTTGTTGTTAACTACTGTTAAGTCAATTTTGACTTATGGAAAGTCTATGAATAAGAGACTACCAGGTCACCCTGTCCTCAACTGCCCTGCTCAGGTCTTGCAGATTCAGAGGCGTGTCTTCCTTGATCTGCACATATATCTATATGCATTTATATACATACATTATACATTTGTAATGCAGTCTTCTTCTTTTCCTGCTCACTTCCATTTTACCAAGCATTATTGACTCACTAGACAAGACAATAATCTTTTCATGATATGACCACAGTATGACACCCTTAGTTTAGTCATCTTGGCATCTAGAGAGAGTTCAGGATTGATTTGCTTTTGGACCTGTCCATTTATCATATTTAGCAGTCCAGGGTATCTGTAGAACTCTTCTCTAGCAACACATTACTAAGGAGTTGATTTTCCTCCTATCAGATGTTTTCACTGTCCCACTTTTATAACTATACATAGAAACTGGAAATGCAACAGCATGGACAATCCTAACTTAATGTCAATGAAGTATCTTTACACTTCAAGTTTCTGTCTAGTTCCTTCATAGCTACCTTTCCAGTCCTAGTCTTCTGATTTTTGACTGCAGTCTTCATTCTGGCCCTTTTCGCACAGCATTTCTGAAGCAAAAGGGCTCCTTGAGTGTCGCATAAATGTGAGGAGCAGTCCACATGACACACTCAAATTTGTGCGATGTTCAAGAGCCTGATGTGGACCACGTCTGCATTTTTTCATTTTCGGCTCAAAGCTGAAAATGCTGCACGGTCACGCATCGCCCTGGGGCCCTGCGCACACTTACCTTGTGTGCGGAGCCTTGCGAGCTGGGCCAGTCACTCGTCCTCTCCTCAGTGCAGCCTGGGAGGTCCCAGGCTGCACTGCAAACAGAAGAGGTGGGGTGCTCACATGACCAGAAAGCAGCTGCGGAGCCGAAGCAGGAGGGAATGCAAGAGCGTTCCCACGAAGGCATCCTGAGCGAGCCCCACAGCCCAGCACCAGGAAAAGGCAAGGTGTGAAATTAAAGACTGAACCAAGGTATATAAAATCTTGAACTATTCCAATGTCTTCATAATATGCTATGAGGTTATGTAAATCATATGTGATCATTACTTTTGTTTTCATAATGTTCAGCTGTAAACCTGCCCTTGCACTTTCTGCCTTGTCTTTCTTCAGTAATCCTTCCAAGTCTTTGCTATTTTCTCCCAGCTGTATGGTATTATTTGCATATCTTAAATTGTTGATGTTCTTTCCTCCAATTTTCATGCTTCCTTCTTCCAGGTCTAATCCTGCTTTACATATGATATGTTCAGCATAAAAAGTTAAATAGAGAGAGTGATAAATGCAACCTTGCCTGACCCCCTTGCCAATTGGAAAACATTCTGTTTCTCTGTATTCTGTCCTAACAGTAACCCCTTGTCCTGAATACAGTTTATGCATCAGGACAAAGATATGTTGTGGCACACCCATTTCTTTAAGAGCAATCCATAGTTTCTCATAATCTACACAATCAAAGCTTTTGCTATGATTTTTTAAGCATAGTCTGATCTTCTTTTGTAATTCTCTGGCGCACTTTATTATCCAGCATACATTTTCAATATGATTTCTAGTGCCTTTTCCTTTCTTGAACCTAGCTTGGACATCTGTCATTTCTTGTTCATATATGGTAGAGATCTTTGTTGTAGCACTTTGAGCATGACTTGGCTTACACGAGAAATTTATGCAATGAACCTGCAGTTACTGCAACCCTTGGTGTCCCCTTTCTTGGAGACTGGAATGTATATTAAATGTTTCCAATCTGTGGGTCATTCTTTTGTTTTCTATTTCAGTTGACAGATTTTAGTTAGAATTAGAGTATTTTTTGTCTCTGCAGATTAAAGCAGCTTTATTAGTATGCCTTCTGTTCCTGATGATCTATTTCTCCCAAGTGGTCTGAGTGCAGCTTTCACTTCACTTTCTAAAAATAGAGGTTCATCTTTGTACGGTCCTTCCTTGTATGAATCTGCCAACCTTTCATCTCTTTTGTATAGTTCTTCCATGTATTGTTTCTATCACATTTTTATTTCTATTTGGTCATATAACATGATTCCCTACTGGTTGTAAAGCATCCCCACTCTTGGTTTAAATATATCCCTTTGATTTCTAAGATCTTGTGGAAGAGATATCTTCTTTTGTTTTTTGTCTCCTTCTATTTCTCTGCATTGATTATTATAGTAATTCATCTTGTCCCTGAACACAAATGTTAAACAGGTTGAATAGAGTCAGGGTTCTGAGTCTATTTCTGTCACCTTTTATTTTTTCTTCTTGTCTGTCCTTGACTGCCTGAAGAGCTTCATCTGTCTCCTGTTGAGGCTTCTCTTTCTTTTTAGGTATAGATAGTCTCTTTTTGCATTCCTCTCTCACAATGTCTCTGGCTTCACTCCAGAGTTCTTCTATCTCCTTAGGCTGAATAGTGCAAATCTTTTTTTTTTTTTTCAATGTCTTTAATTCTATTGGGATGTTTTTCAGATAGTCTTTCTACATGATGGTTGGTTTAGTGCTCTTCAGCTTTTAGTGTTCTTTTTAGCTTCACTCGAACTTTTGCTGTTAGTAGTTCATGGTCGGTGTCATAATTTGCTCCTGGTCTTGTTTTTGCAGAAAGAATGGAGCTTCTCCATCTTCTGCTTTCCAATTATGTAGTCTATCTGATTTCTATATTGCCCAGAAGTGATGTCCATGTATACATCTGCTTCTGAGTCATAGCTTTGTAGTGAACAAAATTGTTGTCCTTGCAAAATTCAGTTCATCAACCTCCTGCTTCATTTCTTGACCCTAGGTCAAATTTTCCTACAATCTTGGCTAAGCTAGGCTGAACTAAATTTAATTGGTTGTTTCACAGAGGCCTAAAAATGTTTCTAAAGGAGTTACTTTTAAATGTAACTAATTATACAGTTTCCTATAAAGTGTAAAATGTTTTAGTGGCCTGTACTGCTTGTACTGCCTTTCTGTTTAATTAATATGGAGAACACATTATATGAAAATCTAGATTAGACTCAGAGGAAGGAGGCATGAAAGGAAGAAGATCAAAAATTTAAGACATGCAGATGACACCATATTACTTGCAGAAAATAGAAAAGATTTGAATGAGTATGCTGAAAGTTAAGGTAGAAAGTACAAAAGCAAGGTTATAGCTAAACAAAAGTAATAAAAAAAAACCACAGATGATTTACATAACCTTAAACTGGGTAACGAAGACATTGAAAAAATTCAAGATTTTGTATATCTAGGCTTAGTCACTAATCCAAATGGAAACTGTAGTCACGAAATCAGAAGACTACAACTTGGAGGGGTAGCAATGAAGGAATGAGATCCCTGAGAAATAGATAAGATCCTTAAGTGTAAAGGTATATGATTAAATACCAAAGTCAGAATAGTCCGGACTACAGTATTTCCACTTCTTATGTATGGGTATGAAAGCTGGACAGTGAAGAAAACTGACCAGAAGGAAATCAATGCATTTGAAATGTGGTGCTATAGAAGAGTGTTAAAGATAGCATAGACTTCTAAATGGGTCCTAGAGAAAATCAGGCTTTAACTCTCACAAGAAATCAAGATGACTAAACTGAGGCTTTTGCTGTGAACTGATAAATCAGCTTATGGCAACCCTATATAAGAGAAACCTCAAAGTCATGCTGCTATCAACAATCTTGTTCAGATCTTGTAAACTCAGGGCTATTGTTTCTTTGATTGAGTCAATACAACTGTAATGCCACCTTCCTCTTTTCCTAATGTGTTCCACTATCATTATCTTTCCTAGTGAGTCATGTCTTCTCATGATATGGCCAAAGTATGTCAGCCTCACTTTAGTCATCTTGGCTTCTAGGAAGAGTTCAGGCTTGATTTGCTCTGGGACCCATTCATTTGTCTTTTAGCAGTCCAGGATATCCGTGGAACTCTTCTCCACCACCACATTTAGAATGAATTGATTTTCTTCCTATCAGCTTTTCTTCACAGTTCTTCACTTTGAAAGCTGTCATATTTTGGATATATTTTAAGACAACAAGACCAATTGGAAAAGGTGAAAATGCTTCACCAAGCAGAGGGCAATAGGAAAAGGGCACTCTTCAGTCATGGAAACCACTGCCCAAAAACTGAGCACAGCAGTTGATGTCTGGGACTCTTGGAGGTTGCTTTTTCACAGGGTTATCGTCAGTTAAAGTCAGCTTGATTGCAAATAACAACAAAGCTTGATACTGGTAACCCACTGGATATCTTGTAGGTGTTGTAATGTTAAAATGCTTTAGTATGAAAATTCAGTGAATCATCCATATGATTGAAAAATAAACATAATTGGCAGACAATGCCAGCTAGTAAGTGTTTACAAGTACCTCCTTAAAAGTTCTTAAAAGTTTGGGACTATTCCTGTTGTGCCTTTATGCCACATTTCAAATGTTCTATTGCTGAACTTCATGTGTGGGCACAAAGGTATGATATGAAACATTAATTTAAGAATTATATCTACATACTTATCCCCAGCTAGAAATCCCCAAAGGACAAAATATTCATGCATCTGATGTCAAAGCACATATTTTTTCTATGACGTCAGTACAGTCCGTTTTGGAT
Source organism: Iguana delicatissima (assembly GCA_948472985.1). Lineage (NCBI taxonomy): Eukaryota > Metazoa > Chordata > Lepidosauria > Squamata > Iguanidae > Iguana > Iguana delicatissima. Next base: position 109,753 of record CAOKZL010002367.1, on the reverse strand, counting down.
GAATAGACTATTGGACTAAAACCAACCTGGAAGCACATGATCCCACCATATTTTAACATAATCATCACGGTCTGTCCTTGTTTGTTCATGCAGAAGACCTAGAGCATGTAAGATTTCATGTGTTACAATAGCTTTATGATCACATCCTACACCAATAGAAAGGTTTTGGCCACCTTTTGTATCTCCAATTGAAGACCAACATCTGAAAAACATAAAGAAAATTAATACTGCTTGACATAGGGTAACACATTGTGAATGTGTACTGAATCTATATTGAAGGAATTGTTTTATTAGCTGTAGTGAAAAGGAGATTACTCTGGCTATATTCACAGTTGCAACAGTGTGAAACATGATGGAATCATAGAATCACAGAGAAGAAACAGACCTTTTGGGCAATCTATTCTGATCCCTTGCTAATGCAGGAATCTCCTGCTAAAGTAGAGATGTTAATATTGGTCTACTTCATGTTCACAAGTGGGGATGAATGATTTCTTCACTCTGTTGAGTAAACAAATATTTATGTACCATTCTTGCTTGCTAGTCATGAATCCAAAATTGTTTCAGGAAATCATTCTGTGCAGAAATATATTGTTCTTTCATGTGAGAATTGTAGTGTTTTGCATGCACAAAAAAACCCCCTGTCTCCAGATAGATACTCTTTTTTTAAAAAAAAGCAAGATTCCTGCTTTTTACTCAAAACAATGATTTTCTAAAAGGAAAAGTCTTGTTCAACAAAAATCTTGCACAGAAAACAGCAATATAAAAAACAAACAAACATGTGACTAGACTTTTTTGTGCAAGATTTTGTGCAGAAAGCAGCAATCATGCACAAAAACCACATGCAGCTGTCTGGAAAAAGTCTTTTTTTAGCATAAAACTTCATAATTCTTACATGAAAACTTGTGCATTTCTGTGCAGAATAATTTCCCAGAACATTATGGGATGTGCAAATACTGGCTGAAAAATGAGCAGAATTTTCACTACTGTATTATTCTTTTGAACTGGATTTCCCAAGTGTTGGGAAACCCATTTTTCAGATAGAAAAGAGATGGCTATCCAATCTCTTTTCAAGAAACTCAGAGGAAGGAGAGCCCAGCACCTTCATAGGTGGTCAATCTCACTGTGAAACAGCTATTAACATGTGGTATTGCCATTTTTAGGCAGAATCTCTTCTCCTGTAATTTGAACCCACTGGTCATTTTCTGGTTTCTGGGACAGCAGAAAACTAACTTGCTCCATCATTTACATGGCGTCCCTTGAAATATTTAAAGATAGCAATCATTTTGCCTTTCAATCTTCTCTTGTCCAAACTAAATGTATCCAGCTACATATCCTTCCTCATAGGGCTTGGATTCTAGAATTTTACCATCTAAGGCACCCTACTCTTGGTACATTCTATCTTGTCAATATTCTTCTTGATTTGTAATGCCTAGAACTGGACATAGTATTCTGGATGGAGTCTGATCAAACATCATGGAGTACCTTTATAACAGTGGTTCTCAACCTGTGGGTCCCCAGATGTTCGTGGACTTCAGCTCCCAGAAGCCCCAGCCACTATGGTCAATGCTCAGGGCTTCTGGGAGCTGAAGTCCACAAACATCTAGAGACCCACAGGTTGAGAACCACTGCTTTATAACATTACATCTCCTCACCTGGACACTATAAAATGATGCAACCTAGGAGTTCATTTGCCTGTTTTGCTACCTCATCACATGCTAGACACATGTTAAGCTTGTTGTCTACCATGACATCTACATCCTTTTTATATATACCTTTTCCAAACCATGAGTCATCTATTTTATATTTCAGTATATGATTTTTCTTTCCCAAATATAGTAGCTTACACTTACCTGTGTTGAAATTAATTTTCTTCATTTTGACCCAACTCTCTAATGCCATTAATGCCATGATGAATCCTGATTTTGACTTTGGAGCTATTTGCTACCACTCCAAGTTTGGCGTCATCTCCAGAGGACACCATCAATTCCATAGCGATGGAACAAATATTCAAAAATTACAAAAATGGTTGCAAAAATTATTCCTCAACTGTTAAGAAACCCTGGTGAGAAGATTCTAGGCTGACAGAAATCTTCACAATTCAAAGCAGGTTCTAGACAAAATTGGCATATGATTGTCTTGCACAGAAAGCAGGATTTTTCTGAACAGAAAATAATATTTCTGTAGACTAGTTCTGGGCAGAAAATGCTGTTTCCTATGCAAAAGATCTAAATGTGATTGGGGGGAGGGACATAAGTCTTAGACTGTTAATATTCTTTGAAAACTGAGCAGTTTTCAAAGATTTTTTCATAGTGAAAAGAACATTGCTGAAATTACACTCTGCTTCCCTCAGTAAGAAAATTAATTCTCCAGTCCCATAATCCATATCATTTTTGAAGAGATTGAACAAAGCTGGGTCCAGGAAAGAAATGAGTGCTTGCCATATCTCTCCAGGATGATGAGAAACCATTAATGAACACTCTTTGGGTTTTGTTGGTCAACTAGCAGCAAATCCATCAATCAACAGCATTGTCTAATCCACATTTTAGCAGTTTTTCTTCAAGACTGCCATGGGTAATATAAATCAAGATATACTATATCCATATCATTCCCCTGGTTTACCAGGCTTGTAATCTTATCAGAGAGAGAGAGAGAGAGAGATTAGTGTGGTATGATTTCTTTTTGAGAAATCCATGTTAGCTCTTAGTTATCATAACACTCTTTCCTGTGTACTCACAAACCATCTGCTCAAGGAAGTATTTTAGAATTTTCCTGGTATTGACATCAAGTGGACAGGAACCGTCAACTGAAAACTGAGAAATGTTTTCAGACTACAGAGGCACAAGACACCGAAAGTCACTCCAATTTCAAAGTTTTGCTGGGCTGAAATTTGATTCAAAACCATATCAAAACCAAGAACAGCAATAGAATTAAACCAACTGTTATATGTTTCATGACAGCTTTATCAGACCACATAGTCACATAATAGCACTAAGTAGAGCTACTATAACCACCACTGTGCACTCTTAGGCCCTTTTCACACCCTACATTATCCTGATAGTGTCCTGTGGGGACCCCAGCAATGGCTTTGCTGGGAGGGGAGTGTGACAGGAGTGTTCCCCTCTGCACTGACTGCATCTTCAATCCAGGAAGCATGATGTTCCTGCCTCTTCCTGCTGCAGTGCAGCTGGGTATTCTCCCAGGCTAAGCTGGGACAGGAAGTGCAGCCATTGCACTTCCAGACCCTTCGCACACCAGGTAAGTGCGGGTTGGCAGTGTGATCATGGGTCATTGACAGGGAAAACTGGTCAATGATTTAGTCCATGATTGCACCACCCGGGGATGGGAAAAGGATGGGACCATGACAATGGTCAGGACTGCGACGACATCATGCATAACTGTTGTCATGGTCCTATCCTTCTTCTGTCCCCACTGTGGGATGAGAATGTCCTGTGGAAAGGGCCTCAGTTAGGTCAATTGCACTTGTTAGTTGATGGTATTTCATGATTTCCTTGGTTTCATCTTGACAGTAATGTTAGCAGTCAATCAAACTGTGGGAAGAGATGGGGTTGCAATGATCTGTGGCAACCCACAGGATTTTGTGGTTGAGCATTTGTGGGTGCTTTAAAGCAGACACTTCCTCGAGCTACCATGCATAGGGCATTGCCCAGCTTTTCTATCTTTTCCTCTCTAACAGTGTTTGTTTACTTACCCGTCAAGCTTCTGAAATATTATATATGATTTCTCTCCAGCATATGGTTTGAAGTTCACACAAGATTTTAAGTGGAATCCTTCAAGTGCTTTAAGAATCACCCCTTTGGCATTTAGATCTGAAAACAATACACAGTTCATAAAAGCTATTTTTAGCACTAGGCTATGGACAAGACCCCGTGTCAAGTGGCAGAATGTAAACTTGCACCAAATGGAATTGTGCCTCATCACCCCCTCTCTGCATGGAAAATTCACCCGTCTCTTGTCTCCCCATCCCACACCCCTGGCCATTTATTGGGTACAGGAAGGCAGAGGATGGCCACACAGAATCCAGCTGCATTCTCATAGATGAATGCACAAGAACGACCTCATCCTCTAGAACCTCTAAATCGCTGTGCACAGCCACTAAAGGCCAGAGATGGAGAGTCTCTTCAGGAGACAGGCAAGTGCAGCTGTCAGTGAATTGTGGTATGAGGGAGATTGTGAATGCCTTCTCCTGTAATGACCACAAGAAGCCATACACACGCATAGAATCATGGAATCTTGAAAGAGCTGGAAGGGACCACAAGGGCCTTTGATTCCAATCTCCTGCTGTACAGGAGAATAAAGTTAATGCAGTACTGAGAGATGGCCATCCAACCTCTGTTTTCACACTTCTGAAGACGAAGGGTCCAACACCCTCTGAGGCAGTCCAGCTCTCACAGTACAAAAGAAGTTCAAATGTTTAGCTGAATCTCTTTTCTTTTAATATGAACTCCTTGGTTCATTTTCTAGTCTCTGGAACAGCAGCAAACACATTTGCTCCATCTTCCACATAACATCCCTTCAGATATTTAAAGATAGCTATCATCTTCCCTCTTAGTAATTTCTCCCTAAGTCATTCCTCATAAAACTTGGTTTCCAAACTTTTCATCATCTTGGTCACCCTTCTCTGGATGTACTCCAGCACCACAATATCCTTCTTGAACTTTGATGTCCATGACTGGACACCATATTCCAGGTGAGGTCTAACCAAAGAAGAACAGAATGGAACTTCTATTTCCTTTGATCTAGACACTATGCGCCTATTGGTGTAGCCCAGAATTCCTTTGGTTTTTCTGGCTGCTACATTGCATTGTAAGCTGGACTCAAACCTGCATCTGTCATCAATAACTTGCCAGTCGTTACCTTTCTAAAAAATGACCACACCAAAGTTATTTGAAGGCAAAATACTTAGCAAATCAATTCATTTACTAGTATAGAGTTTTCAGTGCAGATACAGGGGTGTTATTAGCTGAACCAGTCCATGACAGGCAGGAACTCTCCAAACAGGGGAAAAGAGTGAGTAAGAAAATGGCTTCTGTTGAAGTGCAACTGTTTTCCCTAAGGGCCACAACCACATCTCTAGGCTGTGCAAAACCAGCTGCTAAGAACAATGGCGAGGCAGCCAGTTAGGTCTTTGGGAAACAGGGAAAGAGGAAAGCAAACAAGCCAGCTGATTTATTTGACTGCTGCTACTGCTGGTGACAGCATTTCCCCCCTCTCTATCTTGGGAGGGAAGGAGGGCACTCTAATCACATGAGGTTTTGCTTGAGGGAGCAAGGATCACAAAAGAGAGCTTCAGTGTTGTAGATGCCACGGATTACCACCAACATTTGCCCACAGCATTGCTTTTTTTTTTTTTTGATGAATAAAGGTATATTAACTGTGGCCCTTTTCGCACAGTATTTTCCATGTGAAAGGGCACCTGGAGCGTTGTGCGATTGTGAGGAGCGATCTGCATGACGTACTCATAATCGTGCGACGCTCCAGGGGCCAGCAGGCACCGATCTCCCACCTTTTCATTTTCAGCTAGAAGCCAAAAATGGTGCATGATTGTGCATTGCTCCAGGGCCCCGCGTGCACTTACCTGGCGTGCGGAGCCTCCAGAGTAGCGTTGGTCATGCTTCCTACCCCAGCGCAGCCTGGGTAGGTCTCAGGCTGCACTGCAGAAGGAAGAGGCGAGGTTCTTGTGTGAGCAGGCAGCTCATGCAGACCTGAAGGACCCCGGAGACTGCTCGCACGATCCCCGCACTCCAGTGCCAGAAGAAGGTAAGGTGCTGAAAGGGCCTAAGACATTTGCCTTCCTCCAGTCTGCTGAGAATATCTTGTTCTCCAGGAATTCTCAAAGATTATTGCCAGTGGCTCTGAGATTACTTCTGTCAGTACTTTTAATACTCTTGGACATAGTTCAATAACCCTGGAGACTTGTATTCATTTAGAGTAGCTGGGTATTCCTGTACTACATCTTTATCACTGTGCAGCATTTCCCTTACCATGTCATCTGCTCCATTTTCCCCAGATGGAGCACTGTTTTCCTTTTGGAGGCAAAGAAAGTATTAAGCAATTCTGCCTTTTCTTTGTCCCCTGTTAGCATTTCAACATCTTCTCCACTCAGTTGCCCTACTGTTTCCTTATTCTTCCTTTTGCTACAGATATAACAAAAAAAAAGAAGCCTTTTTTTATTTTTAATCTTTCTTGCAAGCCTGAGCTTGTTCTATGCTTTAGCTTTTCTGACTTTGCCCTACACATGCTGGTTATTTATTTGAATTCTTCTTTGGTAATCCCTCCTGCTTTCAGTTTCTTGTACATATTCCTTTTAAATTTTAGTTCAGATGAAAGTTCTTTAGATACCCATCCCAATTTCTTTAGACTGTTTGAAATTGTGCTGTCAATATCTCATATTTTAAGAAACTCTTATCTATCATGAAGCCTCTTCTCTTTTAGTATTTCTGACCAGGGGGTCACACCTAGTATTTCCCTAATTTACTGAAATTAGATTTCTTAATGTCTGGAATGTGTGTCTGACTAAGCCAGGCTTACCCTTTCTACAGTATAATGAACTCCAGGAGAACATGGCCACTCCCATCTAAGGATCCTTCCATTTTTATCCCATTAACTAGGTCATCACTAGGAACAGATTCCCCTTGTTGTCTCTTCCACCTTCTGGACAATGAAATTGTCCGCAAGGCAAGTGAGGTTTCACATAAGGGCCATCTTTATAAGAGCCTTCCATTAGGCCACTACTTATTAAGTGTTAAAGAAGATGGACTTGAGACCCTCCTGCCTATCCTTCCCAGGTTACCTCCCTGTCCTTGCAGAGGTACAAGAGCACTGTGTTCCTTTTGGATTAAGCTTCCATTTGTTTGCCTTTGTCCATCCCTTAGCAGCCCCCAGACACCTATTCAGCACACTGACAAATGCTCCAGAATCTAATAGAGACTGGTAACAGTTCATTCCAGATTGTTGGATGAACTCTCTTAATGGTTTTGATAACACAGGAGACATTTTTTCCCCCACAACTAGATCAGATTTTAACCACAAGGGTATTACAACATTTTAAAGTTTGTTTTACCAAGGTTGTCAGCCAGGATGAATGGAATGGGAAATTTCCACCGGTAATGCTCATCTCTCAGTGCACTACGCTTTTTCTGTAGAAAATGAAAAAAGACTGAGATTAGTTTTATACACTAGCAAACAGAACAGTTAAAAAAAAACACCACTGAATTGCAATGTATGAGGTTTGAAAAGACTCACAGGCAGTAAGATATCTCCCTGAAAGAGGTTGAGTCCAGCAGCTAGAAGGGAGAATGTGAAGGAAGATTCCTCAGTTCATTAAATATTTTGAGTGCAATCTCAGCAATCTCAGTCCCAATATTCCAAGCTGGGACCTGTATCACTCCGATAACATAGGCGATTTCCGCACTTGTCTGTTATAGCGCTATTATTCCACCTGCAACATCCTATGGAATCCTGGGGTTTGCAGTTTCGGGAGTGGCCAGCCTGCAAACCCCAGGATTCCATAGGATGTTGCAGGTGGAATAATAGTGCTATAACAGACTAGTGTGGAAATGGCCATAGATGTATAACACCTTCTGAAATGAGTTGTTTCAGTATAAAAACAATGGTTTACAAGTTATGAACAGACATGTTACAAATGCTAAAGTTTAACTGAATACAACATTTTCCAGTTTTGCTGAATTTAGGAAACTTCTATACTTGCATTCCCTCTGGAAAGTGTCCACTTAAATCAGGGGTGGGCAAAGTACACCCTGTAGGTGGCATGAAGCCCTCTTGGTAGCTCTCTAAATCATTTAAGAAAAGATGTATTGAAACAATAATACCACAAAAATTAGTGATATGTCCTGCTGTCAAAATTCTTCAGCAAACTGCAGCATGAAGCGGTTCCAACCTTACCTATACAAACCACCTCCACCGCTTGCTCCCTGAGTCCCACTTCTTCCTCTCATTCCCTGACTCCATTCACCATTGGCTGCTTCAGAGGTGACTCCTCATCCCTGAGCTGTGGATCTGCTACCTTTCATCTCCTTTCACTTGCTACCTTAGGTTGCAGCAATGCCCAGTTGACTTGGTCAAAAGCAATAGGGGGCAGGAATACCCACTCGATTAGCCATTGTGGGAGTCATTCAGATTGTAAGCCCATCTACTCCTCTCCTCAAGCACTTGGCCAGCTGAGAAATGGCCTCAATATAGTTGCCTTAAATTCTCTGCTAGTTATCAGTTTGGCAAGTGACTGTGGACATATTCATGTAAGAATGGCATACACTTGTCTCTGTGTAGATATTAAATATTATTTTAATAGAAGTTCTGCAAGTCTTTTGTCTGGTAAAAGGATTTGCCTCTCGGTCCTAGGGCAGGAGTGAACAAAGTGGAGTCCTCATCATTGGCTGGGCTGGCTAGAGATGGCAGGAGGTGCAGTATAACAACATCTAGAGGGACATATTTTCCTCATCCATTTTAGGCTTCAAGGGAATGAATTCAGCAGCCCCCTCCCATCAGCTGGAGGGACAGAGGTGCTAGAGTCCCAGAAGCAATAGATGAGTCTCAGCAGCCATGACACCAGCAAGTGCACTTGACAATAGAGTAGCATGGCAGAGATTTTTTTGTGTGTTTTTTATTAAAATAATAAAGAAAAACAAAACATTAGACAAAGACAAAATAAAACAACACTATAATGATACGAGGACGAAGTGGGCTTGTTTTCTCCTGCTCTTGAGACCAGGACAAGGAGCAATGGATGCAAGCTGCAGGAGGGGAGATTCCGCCTGAACCTCAGGAGGAATTTCCTGACAGTCAGGGCTGTCCGACAGTGGAATGTGCTGCCACAGAGTGTGGTGGAGTCTCCTTCATTGGAGGTTTTTAAGCGGAGGCTGGATGGCCACTTGTCGGGAGTGCTTTGAGGGTTTTCCTGCATGGCAGGGGGTTGGACTGGATGGCCCTTGTGGTCTCTTCCAACTCTACATTTCTATGATTCTATGATTCTATACAAAACAACAACATCACACTAACAACAAATCTATTACAATGCAACAATTACAGCAACAAAACTATACCCCTCCACTAATACAAACACAAATCAAACCATCAACAACTATCAACTAATATAACTAATATAAACACCTAACTAAAATTACTTCCCACCCCAAAAGCAACATGCAGCTAATAATCGCATCATAGCATTCCTATTCTGTCTAAACTAAAATAATATATCATTTTAAAATAGTTGTTTAGACTAAGTCTAATTATAACAATAAGTAATTAAAAATATCTAGGATCCAGTTAACAATTCTGTATTATTCTTACCAATAGAAAAACAAAAGCTAATATTCTATTTGTATACTTTACCTTGTTAAAACTTATATAGCATAGCATTTATAATATTTCATTCTCAATAAACAGGATATAATCTATATTAATATTTACAGTTATTTCTACGGCAGCATTAAGCCAGCTACTATTTAGTTTAATAAAGAAAAGAATCACCTTAAGTAACTCAAAAATCTTAAATACCTAATCTCATTTTGATCTTATTTTAACACCATTCTCATCTAAAATCAAAGGTATTGACCAATAACATTATTTTCCTCATCATTAAGTTATCATCAAATTTCATGATCAGAAAAAAAAAAACAAGCCAAAAGTCAGAAAACCCTTTTATCTAACATCATATGTATTATTAGCAATGGCAGAGATAGTTGAGGATACTTGACAGTTGTGGTGATTGCCTTCAGCCTGCAGATGACAGCTTCATTTTGGTGTTCAGCTTTATCCACTATCTTTCAAACTCTGAACATTTCTGGGAGGACAGAGAGGAGCTTACCATTTCAGTGGAGGGGCTTCCTACTCTCTTTACAGCTAGAAAACCACTGGCCCTGTTGGCAGAGAGCTGGAATGGTGCAACAGCCAGAGTGACCAGAAGCACCTCTAAAATTAGGCAAGCACCAATAAAGATCAGGAAAGTTGCTCTCATTGAACTCCTGTCCTACTCCAACTGCCAGTAGCACCACTTGTTTTCGTAATAATGAAGAGATACCCCCACCCACGACATGGTGAGCCCTGAAATAATGGAAATAATGGAATAATGGAATTTGCTCCTCTCATTGCACCCTATTATACTTGCATTTGGCAACCTATAAAATGGGACGGAAAGAAGTCAAGACAATATTCCCCCGTATTTATGTATAGTTAACAGTTATTCACCATAGCCACCATATTCATCACCTCTGTGTTTTATAAGAAATTAGAACTGCTTGTTAGAGTGCCTGAATCAAGCAAAGGTCCACTCATTAATTATATCACATGAAGTCATTTGGAGAATTAATGATGTGTGTGTGTGTATGTGTGTGAATGAACTGCAGGAGCATGTATCACAATTATTATTTTATTGCTTTGTGTGGTGGTATTTTATATCTTTGCATCAAAAAAGTCCTGTACAGCAATAATCTTAGTACAATCATTTGTACAATCACTGTAGCTTTTTTCTTGAGGGATGGAGGTTAAAGAGTGTTTCTTTTTTAAATCAGTGCACAGGAATGTGGTGGGGTGACAGGAGTAGAAGTGAAGACATGAATGCACCAAAGAATAAAATTTGATGGTAAATGGCAGGTATACAGTCCTCTGTTTTGTTCTGGAATGCAAGGACTGAAACAGATATTATACTGCAAAATGCAATGGGTTTAGCATTATAAATGAAAATGTTCTCATCATTAAAGATCTAGAATGGCTACTTAAAAGAAAGAGACACTGCATATATACCAGCAATTTGTCTAACAAAGTACAAGATTCTTCCGATATTTTTTATAACTAATTTTAAAATAAAGTTGTGGTGGTAGGAGGTGGGTGGAATTTCCACATAACTACTCTCATGCAAATACCTGAATTTATTTCTGGGATATCTTTTCTCAGTTCACCAGCATCAGCATCTAATAAATAAAAAGAATAATATTAACTTTCTGATTCAGACTTTATTTTCAAGCCTTAATGAAATGGAAAATAATAAAAGATTTAAAAATATGGAAAGTTTGAATAAATTCTTACCATTGGTCTGCAGGAAATGCTGTATCTAAAAGAAGAAGGAAAAAAATTGCTCATTTTGTTTGGCAACCACAGAAAGATAAAAGAATGTTAACAGTGAATTAAGACTTACTGAGAATGAGGTGCAATATAAAAAAAGAATTGTGAAGCTGAAGAACTGGAAAGCTGTACTAGTAGAAACCATGGCTGAAGTGACTGAAAAGAGGTCTTTTAATCTCTTATTACATCAAGCTGCTTCTTCTGGGAACAGTTAGGTGGGATGTGTAACTTTGTTTTTTCTGCATCGGGATATACTCAGATTTATGAATGATTAGTTGCCACTTAATGGCATGTCAGTACATCTAGTGAAGAATGTGTGGCTTTTATGCTCTTTTCCCTGTTTCCGTGGTACCACCCTGAGAAGCACACTTCATCCTGAAGAGGTTAGCAGAAATATAAATATTGTTCTTACCTCATACTTGTTTGTCAGTTACTTTCCACAAACCAAATGGGATCAAGATCTATTTTTGCAGAAGAAAGGTTTTCTGAGTAAAGCCATGGAAAATTCATTATGCCACATTTGAAGAGTATCATCTCAGCTCCTAGTACTGTTTTTACCCACCCACCCCAAAAGAGGTGGGTGATGGGGAGAAAAGGAAGGAAGGAAGGAAAGAAGGAGTGGGAATTGGCTGAAAACTTTTTAATTGTTTCATTTGATTTTTAAGATGTGGTTACAAAGGAAAGAAGGAAGAGAAAATCAGAAAAAAGGGAAGGGAAAGTGCACAGGACATGAAGGTGGGCTAAGCTGAATTTTTGGGGGTGAGAACTTGGAGGAATCAATGACTGAGGTGTTCCTGAGAATCTGCAAGGGCCATGTCATTATCTCCACTGCCTGAAATGCTCCTTTTCCTAAGAAGATATATTATTTGAGAGGGGCTGGTAGGAGAAAACTAATCCAGTCCGTGCATGATTAATCTCACATTACATGTTAAAGTAAATCAGATAACTGAATGTTAAGCACAAAGGTGTTATTGTTAAGCAGTGATAATTTCTAACTGTAATGGAAGAAACTGCATTTGCCTGCCACATGTATCAAAGTTGGTCTCTGGCAGTTAGTTGTTAGTGCTGATGAGGCATTTCACAGAGCAGAATTAAACATTACTTATTTGGGCGTATTTTGGTTTGGGTTTCATATTTCTTGGAAAATCAGCCTTCAATTACTGTAGGTGGTGTTGTCATTACTTTTATGTTAATTTCAAAAGCAAATATTTTTCATTAATGGAGGCAGCTCATTGTACTCAAGACAATCTGTGATATAGACAATCTACTCTCAAACTTCATTTGTGTGACCTCCCTCCCTTTTGTAGAGGTAGAAAGAGGGAAGAGAGAGAATTCATTAAAATCTTGAAGTGCCTGTCTCATATCCACAGTTGATGGGGTTACATTCTAGGGATCCAACTCCATAACAAAGTTGTGAACTCAAAGCTATGGTTTTCAAATATAGACACGACAGCACAAATAAAGCTGTGCCAAAAACTGTCTAGCTAAGCCAAATGGGTATGGAATGTTGATTAGCATTGCTCTGAAATGAAGAGATTGTATCTTCTTTTACTACTTGACAAAAAGAACCCCACTGAGAATTAGCCTGAGGAACATGTTCATTTATTTATAGTCCTCTGAGATTAAATCCGAACTCTCAGTTCATTCTTTTGATATCTAACGCTGGTGATGTGGGCAGATGGTATTCATGAATATGCTATTGGGATTCTTTTTAGCAGAATAGAGATAAATTAGTGGGGATAGAAATCATCTGCATAGAAGGTTAAAGAACCATTTTCAAGGCTTTACTATGGTTTGTTGACCAGCAGCTTCCTTGTACGACCCTGATAAATTTTCTTTCTGATCACACACAATTATCTAGAATTATTTCAGACCAGAAAATAAGCTTTGAACACAATGTTTAAACATTTGTGCTTTGGGAAAGAGACACTTCAGTTGGACTAATAAAATGGACTAATACAATTTGGGATTAACTTGGCATTACTTGGCTCAGACCAGACAGAATTTCCCTGACTAGATACCAGGGGTCTTTTCACATTGCACAGTTAGAACACGATGATTATACAGAGAGGTGATTGCAGTCCTAAAGAGGTAAAGAGGTAGTAAAGGAATAGCAAGCTACTCTAAATGACTTCAAGTCCTAAGAGCCTGATGAACTGCAGTTAAGTGTTCCAATGGAACTTGCAGTTTCAGAACCAATGTCAATAATCCTTGAAAATTCTTGGAGGAGGGGACTGATCCCAGGGGAGGGATGTTGCCTCCATCTCCAGGAAGGGCAAAAAAGAGGAGCCAAATGAATATTGCCTAGTCAGCTTGATGTTGATACCATGAAAGGTATATAGGTATACTGCTCTCTAGAAAACATAGAGACTTTCCATTATGTTTAATGAAGCACAGGATGTTATTTTACAACTGTTGCTGGAGTGAATCATTTCCATCGCACACTGAATAATATAGGAAAACACACCAACTTCATTATCATTCATACCTGATGCCCACTGACAGATTCTCCAGATGCCTGCCTTTTCTAAATTTCCAGTTTTGTTTATTTTCTCCTTACTGCTGCTGTTGAAACAACCTTTCCCTTTTAGTTACTTTGATCCCTTCTCTGGGCTGAGATTTCTGGCTACTCTCTTTAACATGCTAACTGCATTCTTAACCCTAGGAATCTAAAGTCTATGAACAATAAATCACACATCGATTACTCTTACTCCTAAATAAACCAGCTTTTCCTGATCAGGCTGGCCAGATATCTATTTACTACTCCAAACAATAAACAATGCAATAAACAATGCTCAGCATCAACCATCTGGTAACACATTATTTTCATAACAACCTCCTTTTATCATATTTATCATATTTAGCACATTATACATTCATTCACATGGCATGGAAACAACGTGACATGACATTCTGTCCCTCCAAAACCTTACTGCCCCAGTTTGTGAGGCTATTTCATGGAATTTCCTTGTAAGCTGTGGTGCCATTACATGTTGTGCCTGCACCCATTCCCTTTCACTGGTGGGTAAGTGTTTCCATTTCACGAAGTATTGTAGTCTTCCTCTTTTCCCCTAGAATCTAGAATTTCTGATGTTTCAAAATGCTGGTCTTGCCCCACCATGATTGGAGGGGTTGGTGATGCTTCTTGGGTTCTCAAATTCCTCCTGTTCTCAGCTGCCGGTTTCAACAAGCTGAATGGAATACAGGATGGATTTACTCATAAGATTTTGGCAAATCTAACTCCTCTGTGACCCCATTCACCAGACATTTCACTGTAAATGGTCCCATATACTTAGGCCCCAGTTTCTTTGATGGTTGTGGACACTTCAAAAATTTGCCGGATAAATAGACTCTGTCACCTGGTTTTATTTCCTACCCTTTGTCTCTTTTCAGGTCAGCGTATTTCTTGTAAGTAGCTTTTGTCTGCTCTAGTGCCTCACTGATTATGGGCCAGGTTGCCCAAGTTTGCCCAGCCTGATATTGGTGTTGGGTCAGTTTGGATGACTTCAAGTGGTGGCAAGTGCCTCGGCGATTTCCTATACACTACTTCAAACAGAGTATGTCCCATGCTTTGATGTACTGTAAGCCATCTCAGCAAATGGCAACAATGTGTCCCAGTCATTTTGTTGATAGCTTACATAACATCATAAATACTGTTCCAGAATTTGATTCACTCTCTTGGTCTTCCCGTCTGTCTCTGGGTGGTGCGCTGTGCTCATCCCATGTTCCACCCCCAACAACTTCATGAACACCCTCCAGAATTTTGAGGTAAATTGGGCCTCTTTGTCTCTCTGTAATTACTTTGAGTGGGGTCCCATGTAATCTATATATGTATTGTATGAATAATTTAGCTAGCTGCATAGCCGTAGGCTTTGTTTTGAATCCCACAAAATGCATCTGTTTAGAATACATGCTTGTAACCACTCAGATCACTGCTGTGATAGATGATGATGCTGTGATGGAGGAGCAACTGATTGTGCAGAGGGCCAAGCCAGTGACTGAGCAAGTCAACCTGCAAACATCCCCTGCACTGGAAGGTCAAACAGACTCTGAGTTGCCCCAGCCAGCTCATGATGGAGAGGGAACCAGCAGTGACGCAGAGGAGTTGCAGCCAGCTGTGCCCATCAGCCCTCAATCACATAGAAGGCTGAAATGGGCTGCTGAGAGGGAGGCTGCTTGGACTAGGCTGAGGAAACAATAATGAGCAGCACCTGCTCATAGGGGCTTCTTAAGTCTGCCAGCATGGCTGCTCCTTGCTTGCAGCAATTATTAGCAAACCCTCACAACCTTTGTGTCTCCTACTCGCTGAAACCCTCTGGATGGATCTCTGCCTCCTGAACCTTTGGACTGGACCTTGACCTGGCTTGGCTTGTGTTTTCCTGGTATTTGGTATATTCGGACTCCCCAAGTGTTCCATGACATCTCTCCTCCCTTGCTGGCTGCGGCCTGGCGGAGAAAAATTCCTGACAACTGTTTTCTGGTTGCTCTCTCGCAGGTCAATGAAAAGTCCATGCTAACATGGGCCCATGGAGGAGGTGGGGTTGGTAATGACAGCAGCAGACCCCTTTGCTTCCCTCCAACACATTTGCTCTGTGCACACATTGTGCAACTCTTAACGTAGCTTTCTACATCTGCCCTCATTTCTGGCCACCTGCATTCCCTGCGCAGTAGGTGTAGGGTTTCTACAAAACCGAAGTGGCCAGCTGGTTTGACATCACAGCACCTCTGCAGTATTTGGGCACTTTTCTTCAGGAACATACCCTTTACCTTCTCAGCAATTCCCTTCCCCATTTTCAATTGGTTCTGCTGGTTTGTTACCCTGATTTCTGGGGATCTCATGAGGGGCCCCTACATGCTTTTCAAATGGTGTAAGTTGGGGAAATTAGTCAAAGAGCACAAGTTAGCAATACGAGAGGCAGGGTAACGTAGCGAGATCTTTTACCCAGCATCTATGGGGTTAGGCAGAGTCAAGGAGCAAACAGATGTGAAATAATAATTGTTGTTTTTATTAAAAATACAAACACATGTATGCAACACACTCACACAGATAACTATAGAAATAAAGGTTGGAGTTGGATAGAGGGATTTTTAGAGGAGGTTTGGTTTGGGACATACCTCACCTGTCCTGAAGCCTGGGTAGTCTGAAGATAGAGTTCGTAGATATGGAGGTTCTCAGTACGTGGGACTGAGGGGAAGGCTCACCAAACAAAGCAACAGCAAGGCGGGATGGAAGTCCAGAGCGATCCGAGAGATCCAAAGAAGTGCTCAAAGTCAGGGGTTTTTATAGGGGATATTGTAACCACAGGCTAGTCCGTTCTTGGGGAAAACAATGAGTTTTGGGCTGGAGACAAAGCCTCTGAAAGGTCAGAATTTAGCATGATTGAGTTAAATCCGAATTGTCAATAGAGTAGCCAGTATGCAAACGCAGAGTGCTTGACGCTTGGGTATTCGGCTCATCAAGCTGCCTGCTCGGGGCAGGGAGTTCTTTGTAGGTAGCGTGCATACATAATGAGGGTACTTGCCTCGAGGTCTCTTGAAGTGGCAGTTTGGCTATTTCTGGCTTGCCTGTATTGTTGTTGAATATTCCAGCGATTGGCGGCCGAGCCTGTTTGTGTGTTTGTCCAGGGGCCTTGCAAGCACATGGGAAGGAATGGGTAAGGAAGGCCAAATTATTGATATCAAAATGATATCTGGTGCCCCCCAAGTCTGGCTAGAAGCTGCGGTAACAGGTTGCTTGTTTCTCCCCATGTTTTGGCTCAACTTCCCTTGACCCTTTTTGGAAGGGTTTTCAAACACCTGTCTCTCTCTCTCTCTCTCTCTCTCGATTTTGTTGGCCACGTTGGCTGCACGTGGTATGGCTAATCCTAGCTGCTGGGGGGTAAATATTGTATCTATTACTTCAGGTCTCTCACAATCGTTCTGAGGTAACCTAGACAAAGCATCAGCCAAAAAAATTCTATTTTCTAAGCAGGTTTTTGATAACGAACTTGAATTTATAAAAAACTTTACCCACCTGCCTTGTTTGTCTGTGAGACGCTTCCATGTTTGCAGAGCCACTAGGTTATAGTGGTCTGTCCAGACTTCAAAGGGGCATGAAGCCCCCTCCAGCAAATGTCCCCATTTCTAGTGCATTTTTTATTGCTGCAGCTTCCTTCTCCCAAATGAGGAAATTCAGTTCTGCTTGCTCAGAATTTTTAGATAGATAGGCACAGGGTCTCACCATCCCTTGCATGTCCCTTTGTCGTAACACTGCCCGAGTGGCATTGCTACTCACATCCACTTGTGCTATGAAAGGGTGACTTGGATCTGAATGTTTCAATATGGGTCCCGAGCTCAACAGTCATTTCAGTTCATCAAAGGCTTATTGGCATTCTTCTGTCCACTGAATTCTAGTGCTAGGCTTGGGTTTGTCTCCTGCTGTCCCCTGCTTATTTCCTTTCCTTTTCTTTGTTTTCAGCAAATCTGTCAGGGACAATACTACTTAAGCAAAGTTGGGAAGGAACCGCCTATAGAAATTTGCAAACTCCAAGAAACTTTGCAACTGCCTGCGAGTTTTTGGCGGCTCTCAACTCAACACACTCTTAACCTTGGCTGGATCCATTTCTCTGTCCTGATCAGATATTTGATATCCCAGATAATCTAACATTTTTGTATGAAATGCACATTTTGATTATTTAATATATAGCCCATTATTTTTCAATTTGGTAAACCCTCTCCTCACCAGTTTCTCACATGTCTGGCTGTAGATCAGGACATCATCCAGGTAGACTAGAACTGCTTGGTATAAATGTTCATGTAGCACCCCATTAATGATTTACATGAACACCCGCCCACCCAACCCAAAAGGGAGGACTTTATTCTGGAAGGCCCCTACCGGAGTGTTAAATGCTGTCTTCAATTCATCCCCTTCCTTTATGTATAATCTGTAATATGTGTCTAGCAAATCCAGTTTGGTAAAAAAATTGTTGGTTGCCAACTGAGCAAGCAAGTCTTTTATCAGTGGGACAGGGCACCTGTTGGATGTACTCACACCATTTAACCCTCTAAAGTCTCTCACCAGTCTCAAAGTTCCATCCCACTTTTCCCTAAAAAAAAACCCAGGGATGCCATGCTCAATCAGGCTGGCATGATAATGCCTCTTTTTAAATTCTTATCTATGAACTCCCTTAGTGCTTCCATCTCTTTAGGTGACATAGGATACAATTTGCTTTTTGGCAGAACAGCCCCCAGTTCCAATTCAATGGCACAGTCAGTTTCACAGTGGGAGGAGGTGCTGGTCACACTCCCTCTCTGATACCACTTCATGTAAGTACATATACTCCAGTGGTAAAATCCCCGCCTCCACCTCATTCATTCCCCGCAATGTCTCTGCTATGCTTTTGCCTCCATTGGTGGATTTCTGGATGTATTTTCTTCTCTTTTGATGGCTGCCACATACGTGTCCTCGACATACCTGCTGGGGGAAATAAATTGCTCCATTGTTCCAACAAATGTGGGAGTCATGAAATTTCAGCCATTTGAGTTCCAACACTACTGGGTATTGATTGGTGGGAGCTAGCACAAAGTGTATTTTTTCCCAGTGAACTCCTATCTCAAGCACCACCAGGGCACTCTGATGTTTCACTAGTCCTCTTGCCATCTCTTTCCCACCCATTTGCACAAATCTGATGGGCTGGTCCAATTCTCTGCCCGTAACCCCATTCCTGCAGTCACTGACAAGTTCATAAGATACCTAGTGCACCCAGAGTCTATTATGGTCATGAGGTCCATACTTTTCCCTCCCCCTGAGTGTCTTAAGCTAACTGGTATGAAGAAAGGGGTAGCGCTGCCACTCACCACTGTTTTCTGGCACCTGTCATCCATAGCCTGCCCCCTGGCACTCAAAGTAGGAGAACTGTATTAGAATACTCACACTAAGGCCCTTTCCTCACAGGGGGGGCCGAAATGGGGCGGTGCACACAGTGGTGGAGCTTACTTGCTAGCGGGTTGCTCTGTCGCTGCGGGGAGCGCGGTTTCGCCACTCTATATGCCACCGAATTTCGGCGGCGCTCAGCGGTGTTCGGCAGCACCCAAAATGGTGGCCAGCGGCTTCCGGTAGCACTCCGCCAATCAGGGCAGCACGCCAGCCAGAAGCCCGCCCCCGGGCAGATCTGCAGGGACGCACTACCACGTCTCTGTAGTTCTTCACCGGGGGCTGCCACGGAGCAGCACCGGTGTTTCATAAAAACCACTTGGGAAGGTGGTTTTTATAAAACTTGCAGCGCCACCCCCGCGGCTGTGCTAGAGCGGTTTGAGGTGTAAAGCCTCACTTTTTCCAACTGCACTAGCGCACCCCGCAGTGAAGAAGACCTCTTGGAGAGGTCGCCCTAGCGTGGGCAATATGCCCATGTGGAAAGGGCCTGAATGACTCAATTTCTTGTAAGATGTCTCATTAAAATTTGTTTTGCCTAGAATTAGAACTGTAAATTGTGCTTACAGTCAATAATTGTGCACCTAATTTACTTTTTACAACTTTCTTAGCTTTCAGTTTTTTGAAGCATATTTGTTCTGCTGAGATCTGAGATCATGCAGTGTCATTGTAACTATGAGCGTAGAACTCTACTGATATGACTGAAGACACCTCTTGGTTAAAATAATTTTTAACTTGGCAGATCAACAACTAAAGCATTTCCAAAGTGCTGGAGACTGGGGCACTGGGAAATTAAGTCTGCAGTATGCCCCTGGTCATGGGGTGCTTTGAGAGCAGTCAGCTGGAGAGATCTGTTGGGGTCCTGACACAGCTGCCTGCCCCAAAGCACCATATGACAAGGATCATACTGTGGATGTCATTTCCTAGTGCCCCAATTTCCAGCATCTCAGAAACTCTTGGGTCATAATACTGCCAGGCTGCAAAGGTATATTTTTCTGGCCACATTCAATTGATCTTGACTGTCAACTTGTTACCCTGTGAATTGGGGGTCCCGGGAGGAGTGCCCAAATAACCAAACAAACCTAGCAAGATGGGGGAAATTAGCTGGAGCACTCTTTTGGCTAACAAGAGGCAGGATAACGCAGCAGGATCTTTTACCCTACGTCTACAGCGTCAGGTCAGTGAGCAGGCAAATGTTTCAAACAGCAATTAAGATTTATTAAACAGTTATTAAAGAAAATCACAAACACACTCCTAACTAGAAAAAGGAAAAGAGAGTTTCAAAGGGAATGGGTGATACGCCACCTGTCCTGCAGTCCTGGAGAAGCCAATTGTAGAAGAGGAAACCCGGCGTAGCGGCCGAGGGGAATCTGCTGAACTGAGTGGCAGCAAGGCAGAATGAAGTCCAAGCGATCCAGCAAGAGTTCCGAAGAGCTCTCAGAGCGGGGAATATTTATTGGGGAAAGAACAACCGCAGGCTAGTCTGGTCTCGGGCAAAAACAATAAGTTTTGGGTTGGAGACAAAGCCTCCGAAAGGTCAGAATTTGCATGATTGAGTTAAAGTCCAAATTGACAATGGTATGCCCGGTATGTAGATGCGGCTAGCTCGGCGGTTAAGTACCTAACTCGCCAGGGTGTCCTCTCAGGGCAGAGGATCTTTTTGTGGTAATGAAGGTGTTTGTTTTGGGAGGTTCCCTAAAGCAGATCTGCCAATATTTGGCTTGGTTTGGTGGGAGCAACAAGTAATAGCCATGCCTAGCTTCGCGCTTGTTCGGCGGGCCTCACAAACACTTGGCTGGTGGCAGAGTAGGGCCGAATTGCGGTATCAAAATTATATCTTTGGTTCACCGAAGGCCAGGCCAGGACACGGTGGTAACAAACTTAAATATCTAGCAGTTATAGTTTTGTAAGTCTGGCTTATAATTTTGTAACTGATGAACAGGATGCCAGCCCCCATTTTTTGTATGAACTATTTGCCTTCAGTAACTATTTTGAACAACATATGCCAGAGGATGTGGGAAGCTACTCCTGCAGCAAGTGCAACTTGTTTGTCCTGTTGGAAGAGAAGGTCCAGCATCTTGAGGCCTATGACTCTGCAGCATATTAGGGAGCATGAGGTTTTCTTGGACAGAGCAGAGCAGAGCAGAGCAGATTGTACTGGATGAAGAACATACAGGGGATGTCTCTGAGGAGGTGGTCAGTTTTAAAACATGTGGAAGTAGAAAGACAGAGATCTTTCTGTGAGCATAGAGCTACTGAATTGATTTGATGCTCTCTCCATTATCAGTGATGATGAGGGACAGGAGCAAGAGGAACAGTATCAGTCTTCAAAGAACATGCAGGTAACCTTGGACGATTTAGTATGTGCATTGGCCCGTGGTGGTGGTAGCAGACTCCCAGCTGAGGTGAATAGAAGCAGTGGTTCTCCTTGTTGGATGTCACATGAGGTTTATTGGGGCAAAGATCCATGATATAACACAGCTGCTATCAAAACTAGTCAAGCCCCCTTCCTTTTGGTCCAAGCGAGAACTAACAGCATTGCAAGGCACAGCCTTCAGGAGATCATAAGGGATTATGAGGCTCTGGGTGGGAAGCTGAAGGACCTCAATGCACACATTGTCATTTCATCTCTCCTCTCAGTTGAACGACATGGCCCAGGAAGGGAGAAAAAAATATTGGAGGTGAAGAACTAGCTCTGCAGATGGTGCTGCTGGAAACAGTTTGACTTCTAGGACCATGGTCTGCGGTTTCATAAAGATGGATTTCTGGCAAGGTTGCACCTCACAGCAGTTGGCAGAAACATTTCTGCTAAGAGTCTCATAAACCTAATCAGAACGGCTTTAAACTAAGTTAGTGGTTGTGGGGAGGGAAAGAATATTCTTGAGGGCAGGAATTCATCAAGTACTGGAGATTATATTCTGAATGTTATGGGTAGAACTAGGCAAATGGTACAAGAACCCAACAGTGAGAGGGGAGGAAAAAAAGCTTAAATAAGGAGCTAGAGGAATGAACCGTGGTCTTAGATGTCTCTAAACTCACTTTTGTAGCATGGAAAATAAGCAGGATGAACTTGACCTGATAACATAGGAAAGCAAATATGATATAACATCACTGAAAACTAGTGGGATGAGTCTCATGACTGGGATGTAGCAATAGATGAGTTTAACCTATTTCAGAGAAATAGACCAAACAGAAAAGGAGGAGGAGCACTATATGTTAAAGACATTTACACTTGTGAAGAGATCGATGACTTAGATCCTGGAAAACTTAGATCCTGGGTAAAAATTAAGGGGGACAGAAATGACAGTGATGTCATTATGGGGGATCTACTACAGAACCCCAAGTCAGACTGAGGATTTGGATGATGCCTTCCTAGAACAGAAGACAAAACATTTGGAAAGGAGAGATGTAGCAGTAATGGAAGATTTCAACTATCCTGATATTTATTGGAAGTCAAACTCTGCCAAGAATATCAAGTCCAACAAATTCCTCACTTGCCTTGCAGACAACTTCATAGTCCAGAAGGTGGAGGAGGTTACAAGGGGGGGCAATACTTTAGATCTGATTCTAAGACTGGAAAATTACTCAGGGTGCTAATCTAGTTTAGTTTCATTTTAGGGAAGAGCTGAGAGAGAAAGACTGTAGAGGAGAGGGAGAAAAGGTGGGGGAAAAAAACCCTAAAACATCACAGAGGGGTCAGGATAGCTAGAGCAAGAAGGGAGGACACTGTGGGTCACTGAAACTATCTACCCTATTATACTGCCTACTGTGAGGCATTCTTGACTCTTAAGTGCTAAGCGTTGTTGCCCTTTTAACAACTTCCGCAAACCTGAAGGAGACATCATTCCACAATGCTCCATTCATTGGCCAGATGGATCTCTTTTTCCCCAGACAGCTCATGCCTGATTAAAGAAGGTTGGGGAGCACATTACAAGTGTGGCAATATTGTCAAAATTGTGACTAAGTAGCATTCATGAATGCAGAACAGTTACACTTAGGTTGCACTCATGCTACTTAATCACAATTTGGAAACTATTGCCACAATCATAACTTGGCCCCTCTCCAACTTATTTTATTGGCATCAGTTGCATGGGGAGAAGGAGGCCCATCCTGTGGAGCATAGAGCATGGTTGAATTATGTTTCCATCAGGTTTTGGCAGATCAGGCCAGGAGAAGTTACTTAGTTAAGTACTAAGTTAAGTATAAACTTGACAATGGATTCCAGCCCTTGCCTATTTTAGGCAGGCACACACAGCTATAGTAGAATCAGATAGAGGAGATATTGCTATAAACTGAAAGAGAATGTCTGAGTTTCTCTGGCCCTCCTTCACCATGTTCCCAGTGCCAATATTGTTGGAAAACATCCAGCTAAACAAAAGAAGTAAATGAGGGGTAGGTGGATGCTAAAAGGCTCTGTAAAAAGGAGCTCCTTTATTAGAGGCTTTGTTAACTGTATGCATGTTTATATCTGCAAACTGCTTAATAAAAAATAGAAAATGTAGCAATCTGTCTCAAGCTTTTGTTGCACAAATATAAAGTACACTTAGTAATTAAGAGAAAAAAACTGAACTAATTTCTCTCCTATCTTAGCTGCTATTATATTTAATCATTATTTATTTTCTGTGAATTATTCTCTGCACAGAATAATGTAATAGATTGATAAATAAACTCAGAAACTGTGATAGATGGGTTTACAGACTGCAATACAGACAATATTCAGATGAACATATGCATTTATTACTTTGAATTTCTTTTCTTTCCAAGAGTAAAAATAATGAATCCATAAATTACACCAGAAGATTGCTCCAAAGAATGTAAATGTACAGGAGACAGACACTCGTGAAAATCTCCATAAAGAAGTGAAGTCACATAGATTATAAAACACTACCTGGATCTTCAACAACTGCAAGAAAAAGAAAAGAAAACCAGACATCATAATAGTTGTTTGTAAGTCATGGGAACTTCCTTGTCTTTACGAAGAACTGCTCTGAGTTGGATGCTTGCTGTAGAATCCCTTCTGTATGACCACCTGTTCACTTATTCGAGCATCTCACACAGTCAAGCTTCCCTTGTTTCTATCTCCTATTTTTACCATGAGTTATTGTCCTTTTCTCCAGTAACATTATCTGAAACGCTGCTGTCTCCCCTCTCTTGTCCCTGCCTCTGCCACCTTTGTAGGCCATGCAGATCCATCAGTTCATACCAAATTCTTCCCTCCTATTACCCAGTTCAATGCCTTTAATATTTTTGTCCATATTCTCATGCACCTGAATATCTCTGAAAGATGTGCCAATTTATTATAAATTCCTCCCACTTTTCCTTCTCATTATATACTAGCTAAGCAACATTATACCTCTCTGGTCCGCACTCTTATTTCTCAGCTTTGTTCTCCATGTTAAGTATGTTGATGTCATGTAGGTTTTTTCCTTTACAACATGCATAATTCCTCTTTGTATCTTTGTATTAGTTATCTCTTGCCTTGATCACTGAAGTGCTCTCCTAATCCTCTTTTGGCCTCCCACATCTGTCTCCACAATGTTTGGATCTGTATGGTTTGTCTCATTTTGTTTTCTTTAAAAACACTGCCGATCTGTTAATAGAATCTGAACTAGTGAGAAAGGGTGTTCATCCAAACAAAATTAGCTCTACTAAATTCTCCAGACAATTTGGGCTTTGTAAGTCTTCCTTGACTTTCTAAGCACCATTTTTTCTGTACAATCAGTTAAAAAAATAAATAAAAGTCATACACTACCTTCAAAACTGGTGAAGATTATTAAATTGTCATTTTTCAGGAAATTCCTCCGATGCAATTCGCTGTGTGGTAGGATGTAATTCCAGCCCCACAGTGGGCCTATGGAGCGATTATAGAAAGAATCAAAAGATCCAATAATTGAAGGTTTGTCCCAATAATAGCCCCCGTCTGTCATGCAAAAATAAAAAAAACAGGAAACTCATAAACAAATTGAAGCAAATTGTACCTTTCTAACATTTTACAAGATTTCAAGGTTCAAATAATAATACATAGCCTTCCATGAATACTTGTAGTCCAATGTCCATATACAATTGACAGGACTAGCCACAGTTTTTCAATATGTGAGATTTTGTAAAAGTCTGTTTCTTAGTATGCATTCCCATGATAAGTCAAAACCTAAACACTAGCTCCTATGGCTGATATTCACCAGCTGTTTCTCTATAACATTTAGAACTATGGTAGGAGAATTTTAACATCCTGCCTCCTTCTCACCCATTTTGGGAACTAAGATCCTTGACACATTGCCTTCTGTGTTCGGACAGGGGCAGCCTAATTCTTTGGCACCTTTAAGACTTCTGGATTAATTTACTAATTTAAAGTGACATTTTTTTTCTAAAAATTGATTCCTGGATTCTTGTGACTTCTTACAAATACCTTTACAGGTGCAATATCATGCAACCCTGCCTAGAAGCAAGTTGGATTTTATTTATAGGTGTGGAGAAGACTGCAAAGCAGGTGTGCTCAGTCAATCAAATCACAAATGAAAATTCAGGACACATCATCAGTAACTATGTAATACTCAATAAATATAACTCTGCACAGCTGGATTTATATCATTATTTGGCCAAGAATGCACCTTTTTCTAGGAATGGCACTTCTTCCTCAATATTGTAACATATTAGTAGTCAGAAGAATGCATTGGCCAGAATCTTTTTGGCAACATATGCAGGTATTACACTTGTATATGATTTCTTAAGATTATTGTAGAAGGAGGCATTCAGCACTTCCTTTTTTACAATGATTCTGCAAGCATGCAATCTAATTTTCATGCTACTAGGGTTCCTCAGTGGCCATTTAAATGGCTGGGGGAGTCAGGGTTGGCCAAGCAGTGGCCAGCTGTGTTCCTTCAGCTAGATGGATGAAGAAGATGCCATTGTCTTGGGCTTCTGAGGTTTCCTTTGAGAGCCTGGGAAAATAATGTTTTCTTTTTGCATCTAGCTAAAAGAACACAAATGACCACTGCCTGGCAGCCCCTCCACGTTCCCTCATCCACTAAATGGCCGTGTGTGGATTTCCAGAGGCAGAACTGCAGGTTGCAGAAGCAGGGTGGAGAAGCAGAGCTACACTTTGCGGAGCTTTACCAGTACAAACCAGGATCTTGTCCACAGTTTCATATATATACACCTCTCTAGCTCATCTAGATGTACATGAATCCAACAGTTTTCTAATAATTATTAAGAAACATCTCATGAAAAATATTGGGATCAGGAGACACCAGGCTACTAATAACATGCAGCCTTATCTATGTTTTCTATCCAAGCTGTCTCAGAGCTCCACCAGTTTCCGGGTAATAAACTGGATGCAGGCAAACTGAAACTTGACTTAGAAAAGACAGAGGTGTTCCTGATCAGTCAAAAAGCAGATCAGGGAACAGGGTAATATCCTGGGCTGAACAGGCTAATGCTACCCCTGAAATCTCAAGTTTATAGCTTGGATGATCTCTTGAATTCAGTCCTGAGGGACCAGATTTCAGAAGTTATTAGGAGTGTGTTTGTGCCAGCTGCACCCATTTTTCAGGATGTCAGATCGGGTCATGGCAACACATGCCTTGATTACAGCCTGTTTGGATTATGGTAACAAACTCTAAGCGAGTTGCCTCTGGAAACTGACTAGAAATTTCATCAAGTCCAAAATTCTGTTGCCAGACTACTCATTGGGGCTGATTATAGAGAATATCTAACTCCCCTAACTACCAGTCTGTTTTGTAAATCCCTGTATGACTAGGTCCTGCGAGACTGAAAAACCACATCTCTTGATAAGATAAAGCTCCTCGAGGTGGGCTTTCACTTGGTCCCACCACCCTCATAGGTATAGGAGTGGAGGACACAGGAAAGAGTCTTCTCAGTGGCTGCTCCCAGGCTGTGGAACTCCCATCTACAGAAGATGCTCCCCCCCCATTCTTTTTCTGCTAGTCAGTAAATATCTTCTTATTGATAGGCCTTTGACTGTTAACTGTCTATGGCAAAAGGTGTTTTAATTGGGGTGTGCTGTATTTTTATTATGATTCTTATGTTCTAACTGCCTTTTTACTGTTTTAAAATAATGTCTTTAATTAATTAATTAAAAAGTTAACTTATAAAAAAAGTTATATTCTCTCTTGCTTAAATTGTATTTGGTTTTAACACATTGTGAACTTCACTGGGTTCCATACTAGCAGAAAGGCAGGATCTAAAGTAAACAATATTATGCTAGGATGTAAAATCCATGCAAAGGGATCAGGAAACAAAAACTAACAAAATTTGAGTAAGCAAAACTGGAGACAGCCAGTCAATGTTAAAGCATGACATGGGTCTTAGACTTACTATGAAGTTCTTCTGGGTTTGTAGTAAAGCTCCGACTTGCTGACATCCTTAGGGTAATGTCAGGATCTTGGTCAACTATGGTGAATGTCACTTGCCTGTTCCCAGCTGGCCACTCTAGAATGCCATCATTCTGGCTACTACACAGAGCAAACATGATTCCCAAATAACTTTCACTTACTAAGCTGGCTGGACCATGTGGATAGAGTCTGAGCACAAAGCAGTAACCTTCTGAACTATAGAATACAGGGCTTGAAATATAGTTTCCTTTTGAGGTACTATTTAAAAGGGAAGTAATGTTTCTTATCAGCCAGATGCCAGTGGGACATTGTGTTTCTGTTAAACTGACTCCATCTATATTAATACCACCAGTAGAGCTGGACGTATTTCCTTTAATGCCATGAAAAACGTATCGGAATTTAGTCTTGCTACTGAAAGGAATGGTGGCTAAATTCCAGTTTTCTTCTCCATTAGCTGTAAAGAAAGAAGAGAAGGTTTTAGAATTTTTGCAATAACATGAATAGCTTTTCTGGTGCTTGATGCCCATTCTTTGGCCTCACAATAGCAAACGGCTAAAGTTGCAGCAGAATCATAGAATCATGGAGCTGGAAGTGGCCTCATGGACCACTTAGTCCAAGCCCATGTTCAATCCAGGAGCTACAGTTAGAGCATCCCAGCAGGAAACTCTCCAGCCTCTTCTTGAAGACCTCCAGAGAAGGAGACCCCCACAATCCCCCTACTTAACTGGTTCTGTTGCTGAACTGTAATTACAGTTAAGAAGTTCCTTCTAATGTTCAGTCAAAATCTACCCACCTATAACTTAAAACTATTAAACTTGATCCTACCCTCTGGAGCAGTAAAGAACAAACTTGCAACCTCTTTCTGTGTAGCCTTTGAGGTATTTAAAAGGTACAATCTTGTTACTTCTCAATCTTCTCTTCACCAAGCTGAACACGCTCAGCTCCTACAAATTTTCCTCATGTATTTTGTTCTCTATACCTCTTACCATTCTTGTTGCTCTTC
The DNA here is from genome assembly GCA_948472985.1 of Iguana delicatissima. Lineage (NCBI taxonomy): Eukaryota > Metazoa > Chordata > Lepidosauria > Squamata > Iguanidae > Iguana > Iguana delicatissima. The sequence goes on along the minus strand of CAOKZL010002367.1, from coordinate 81,390 downwards.
TCTGAACATGCTCCAACTTGTCTATATCCATTTTAAGATGAGGCACCCGGAACTGAATGCAATACTCCAGAACAGGCTTGACCAGCTCTGGATATAGTGGGTTTATCTTTTCCCTTGACTTGGAAACTATGCTTCTATCAATACAGGTCAAAATAGCATTTGCCTTCTTTGCTACAACATCACACTACTGGCTCATATTCCAATTGTGATTGACAATATAGGATTGTGTATAGGATTGCTGAGCCATGTATCTTCCATCCTATCTACTTGGGTTTTGCGGTCCAAGTATAGAATTTTACATTTGTCTCTATTGAATTTCATTTTATTAATTTCTTATTTTCTAGTTTATCAAGGTCTTTTTGGAATCTATTGCTGTCTTCCAATGTGTTAGCCTCCCCTCCTAGGTGTGTAGCATCTGCAAGCCTGATAACGATTCCCTCCAACCTCTCATCTTACTCATTGATAAGAATGCTGAAAAGTAATGGCCCTGGGACAGAAACCTGAGGCACTGTGCTTGAGACCTTCTTCCATTCTGAAGGAAAGCCACTGCTGGTGACTCTTGGTGCATGGTTTTCAAACCAATTAAAGATCCATCTGATGGTGTTTCCATCTATTCCATATTTAGTCAGTTTGCTAATCAAAGTATTAAGGGGGAACTTTATCAAATCCTTGGCTGAAATCCAGATAAATAACATCCACAGCATTCCCATAATCTCTTAAAGTAATGATCTGATCAAAAAAATGATGTAAGATTAGTCAGGCAGGATTTGTTCTTGAAAAACCTATGCTAGTTCCTAGTGACCACTGAATTGTCATCGTGATACTTGCAGACAGACTTTCATATAATCTGTCCTAATATTTTTCCTAGTATTGAGGTCAGGCTGATTGGCCTGCAGTTTTCTGGATCTTCTTTTTGCCTTTTTTTGAAGAGAAGGACAATGTGTACTTGTCTGCAGTCCTTTGGCACCTCCCCTCTTCTGCAAATACACCAGTAAGTTCTTTCAATATTTTGGGATGCAGTTCATCTGGCCCTGCAGATTTGAACTCAGGTTCAAAGGACTAAGTGATTTCTGACTAAATCCTTGCCAATGTCTATACTTCCTCTTTTTGGGAATTAAAACTGAAGCAAAATAGATATTGAGCAATTCTCCCTTTTCACTGTGAACTGCTAGCATTTCATCATCCTTGCTCAGCAGCAGTCCCACCATTTACTTGGCCTTCCTCTTGCTCTGAATATATTAGAAAATTCCTTTCTGTTGTTTCCCGTTTCCCTAGGCAGTCTCATCTCATTTTGAGCTTTAGCTTTCCTACAGTATCTCTGCAAGCATGTTTACAATGGCTCAGATGTGGAAAGTCAATGCCTTCCCAATGTTTTGGGGACTTTAACTTGTAGCATTCCTCATCACTGACTATGCTGCCAGGTGCAGTAATTCCACAATATATAGGAGTACAAAATTCCCAACCCTGTGACTGAAGGGGTTAAGTCCAATGCCACTTGAATAGGAAAAATAAGCGAATTGAATTGTGCTTCTGAGTAAATAGCAGATGTCTGTCTTATCTCAAATTTTAGAAATAGCCTTGCAACATCCAGAGGTCTGGGAACTAAATGGGAGTAAGCATACTCCCTCATTTTGGCTGTAACCATTAATTTGTATCACTCTAAGTAACCTTGTAAACTAACCCTTTTGTTCTCTTCGTACACGTGTATGCCAGTCAATGATGTAATGGAAAGTTAACCAAAGATCTTTTTCTCCAGTGATGGGCGGGCTAAGTAAATGATTGATTGCTGACATAGAATGCAAAAGGTATATAGTGATGCTACCTCAATTAATCGACACAACAGCTCTGAATTAACTGTTGCCCCTTGCGCAAGGTATTGCAATAAAGCTGGCTTTTTGATTTTTCCCTGAAACCTGGTTTTCGCCACTTTCTTGACCGCTACATTTCTGGTGCGTTGGCCGGGAAACGGGGGAAGGGACTATTCTGTCCCCCTTGACGGACGTTTGGACGTCGGGGATTGGGCCCCCCTTGACAAAACCCAGGGCGCCCTCGACCTTTTGTCGAAGAGGTTTGGTTAGGGGAGCGGTGGCATCCCTGGCGACAGCGATCCAGTCAAAGGACCTCGGGTTACAGCTGGAAACCAAGCCTCCCATCCATGGCCCTTTGGTGAGTAGTAGACCCCCCTCGTGTTTGGGAGGGGGAAGGGGGACTGATCACTCCTCGAGGTTTGGCTGAGTACCTCTTAGCGGTGAAGAGGGAAACCCCGAAAACTTTTGGTATGGCGGAATAATAAATGAGACGTCTCAGTTGTGGTTTAATGGGCCAGATGGGAGGTTGTTTGTCTGAATGAAAGATGTGTGTGTGAAATGCTTGCAGCATTGCAGTTCTTGCGTCATGCCATGACCGTCTGGGTGGCCAAGTCAGTGCTGGAGTGACTGGAGTGAAAACCCTTTGTGTGTGGGCGCATGAGACCCCTTACTCGTGCGTCAAATCCATTCCTATTGTGTCTTGTCTGGAATTTGGGAGGAAAGGGGAGGGGGAGAAAATCGGCAAACTCCCTTGGGTGTACGATAAAAGAATTTCAAAAAGAATTTAAAGGAGGATTCAGTGGAAACTTACTATTGCCATTGTAGTGTAAAGTGTAAAGAGAAAAAAAAATGGTTTGTTTCCTCTCTCAGTGTTCGAAGCCATTTCCTGAAGCCCCTCCTTCTTGGGCTCTCTGTTGTTTTAAGCCAGAGAAGTTAACTCAGCCAGAGGCTGGGAAATGGCAGAAATAAAAGTCAGTGCAAAAGAAAAAACCTCAGGATAGTGAGGAAGCAATGCAGAGTCTCATTGTTTTCTCTTAGGTGTAAGAAAAAGCCTGATTTTGCAATTCAGGCAGGGGGAATTTTGAGGTTGGATCCAAAGGGGCTTCAGAGAGCCATTACTATGTTAATGTTACAATTAACTGGAAAGGGATCCTTTTGTTCCATGCCAAGAGGCAGTGGGAGCAACTCTCGGCATGACAGGAAATAAGGGGTTTTTCTAGGATCAAGTCTGACCCCCATGATGGAGATTTATGGGCCGGCAGACAGAGGTTTTGGAATAGCAGAAATAAAGTTATAGAGAGTTAATGGAAAAAGAAAATAATAAGCCCTTAAGGTGTTGCATGGAGACATGCCAGGAGTTGGAAAAGATTCTCCTCTAGCAGAGCTCAGCGCAGAGTCTATTGTTTAAAAAAAAAAAAGAAGCTGCATTTGAAAAGGAAAGAAGGAAAAAAAGGAAGGAACTCTGCACACACCAGGAATTCCCCCTTGCCCCTCCTTTTGAAAGAGGAAAGGAAAGGAAAAAAAACAAAACAAAACTGACAGCCCTCTTTGAAAACCCATGCTCAAGGCTCCTTTTAGAATCAACGCAAGGGGGGACAGGTAGTTTCTCCCCTTTAATGATAGAAGCAAAGTCTGTTTCCTAGTAAATTCTCTCATGCCTTAGAAAAGGGAGAAAGGAGACTTCACTGAATATTTAATGAGCTGTCAGTTTGCAAATTCCCATCCATTCACCATCACTTGAGACTGTGTATGCAGTGGTGGACAAGACTTAGAAGAAATTTGGAAGAGGTTCAACAGTGCCAGCAGCAGAAGTCCAAGTGGCCCCTAACAGAGGCACTGGTGCTGCTACCAGTGAGTTCAGAGTTATCAATACACACCCTTCACCATGTCAGACCTACTAAGTAATAGAACTTTGCTCCAGAATCATGGCCTCACATGTCTCTAACTGGCAGGACTGTCAATAGTTGCTTTTGACCTTGTTCACTACTGAGGAGTGGAGGAGAATAAATCCAACATGAGGAATGGCAAGCCAGCCGGGAGGGCAGCAGAGAAGAGGCAGAGTTCCCCTAGCTGATCCAGGGTGGGATCCAAATAATCTTGACCAGATGAATATGCTCACTGATTATCAAGTTGGTGGAAACAGTGATAGAAGGGATGAAGAGAGCTGTTGAGACTCCAAGCAGGCAGGAGGAAGAGGCAAGTGGAGAGAAAGAAGACAGAGGCCTAGATTGGGAAAGTTCAGGAATGATGGACATTGTAGTACCTGAACAAGTTTCCCCAAGAACCCTTGGGAATTCCAATGCAAAAGAACAGAGAGGTAGAGCCCCACAGAGACCTTGGAGCGGCAGCTCTTTAGGAGACAACCACGCTCCACCCCCACCGGATCCTGTCTGCATGCCTGTTTGCCTGTCCTACCCTTGAGGGGACAGATGGGGAGCAATAATACCAGCAATAAGGAGTGAAAGCCGCTGCTAGCATTAAGAGGCTTCTTGGAGGAGAAGCGATGTGAAACAACAGCCCCCCCAGCTGAGGTGCCAGTCAAGGAGGGAGGGCAGATGGCGGGGGGCGAATGGAAGCGGCGGATGCAGCGGAGGCTGAGAGGATGCAGCCGACAATAAGTAGCAGGAACAGAGGAGTCAGTTTCGGAAAGGGGGGTTTCACCCCTCCCTTCCTAGTTCGTCTGATGTTTGGAATTTTAGAACCAGGCGAGAAAGAAAAAAGGAAATAAAATGCAGCCAAAAGTTCAGGAGCTGCAAGGGGCTGACGAGGGCAGAAGGAGCAGCTTAGCTGCCTACGGCCATACCACCCTGAACACACCCGATCTCGTCTGATCTCGGAAGCTAAGCAGGGTCGGGCCTGGTTAGTACTTGGATGGGAGACCGCTTATGAATGCTGGGAGTTGTAAGTTTTTGTAAAAATCCAAAATGAGTAGAGGTTGGAAGATGAGAAGGTGGTAGGAAAACCCAGAAGAGGAAGAGGGTCTCTGGGAGCGTGCCAATGTGCCCAGTGTGGGCAGAAGAGGCATAGATGAGAAAAATCTGGACAGATGGTGAAGACAGTCAGAGAAGGATGTGGATAAGTGGTGGATATGTGGAAGAAGACAGCAGGGACCAAGTGAGAGGTGATGTATGGTGGGAATCCTTTTGTGGAAGATGACAGCAGAACTCCATGAATAATGGCATTGGTCAGCAGTTAAGAGGAAAAGTTTTGTTCTTCGCCCCATAAACTGCAAAGGGCAAGGGCTCGGAGTTGTGACATTCTGGTGAGAAACGTTGGCAGCAGAAGAATGGAGAATACGGGAAAGGGCCGAGTCAGAACTGCAAAGTAGTGCCCCCTCACCAGTTCCCGATAAAATGGAAAACTGGAAAGGCTCCCTGGTGCAGTCCCAGCGGGATGGAGGAGGTGATGGAGCACCCCTAAGCTGGGGATTGTGGGTTCGAGTCCCACCAGGGTCGCCACTACGAGCAAGCTGGGAGAAAAAGGGGACGGAGCACCTCGTGAGTTGGGAGGGAGAAAATAGGGGGCATTTCTGAGAGGCGATAGAGCGCCTCTCCAGTTTGGAAGTGGAGTTGCAGTTAAGGGACTCTGGCTGAAGAAGGTAGAGGAGGAAAAGAGATGCACGCTGTGAGACAGCTAACAGACCGACAACAGCCCTGAAAAAGCCCACGCATCATACAGGCTCAAACAACAGACCTGCATTTGTCCACCAGATCATCAAAGATTAAATTACTGTGCTAGGAGTCCCCGGAGGAGTCACATTGTACCTGCAAGACCTCAGAATTTAAGGAAACTGGAGAAGATGAAACAAAATCCTGGAGACTCGGTAGTTCAACGTGTATGGTCCAAATAACAGCCCTGGCTATGTTTTTGGACTGGATGCCAGCACAGGACAAGCGGCATGATACCACATTAATCTTCTGAGCCCATTTTATAGAAACCTTTCATTCTCATTCCACGTGCAGCCCACAACAGAGAAACCAGGAGTGTTTTTGTTTTTTCCCAGAGCCCCATCATGATGGGGAAGAAGATGCAATATATACTTCACAGAGTCATGAAGTTGTCACCTTTCAGCAAAAGTCCTTTTGGATGGATTAAGGGAACATAACTCTACAGAAAAGGGTTATGTGTTAGGGAAAGCTCTGAGTACGACAAGGGAGAAAATGTTAAAATAGGGGCTTCTTTCCCTACAAGCACAGGCACACCCTCTCAAACCAGGAGACATGGGTGGGGACCTATCAGGTAGTAGTGACAACCCCCACTGTGGGAAAGGTGGCCAAGATGCTAAACTAGGGACACATGCATGATCAGATCTTGAATGTGGAAAACAATAGATTGAGACAGGTATAGGAAGGGCAGGAAGTTTGGTTTACCTATTTTATCACTAGGGATTGGAAGATATGTGTATATGGCAAATAGGCATGCCCAGGGAAATGTCTCAATGTTAACTTCTTTCCACTTACAGCATAGGCTTTACTGAGTTGTGTGGAAAAAGGGGGGTTGGTCCTCCATAGTCAGTGCTGGAAAGCAACCAGTTTTTACAATGGCAAATGGGTATATGGTCAGCTTCTAGGATGAAATGATTTGGCCACTGAGGGAATCAATTTTTCACTTGGTGCACAAACTGATATAATTTGGCTGGCCAAAAATGAAAAGGATTCACAATAAAAGCAACAGGTACATGACAACACATGATCCCCATGGAGGGAATTGGTTTTCATGTAAAGCAGGTGCGTTGTTGGCTGTCAGCTCAGCATGGAACTATCTCTTCAGTTGTGAAGGGGTACTCAGTATTTTGGTAAAATATAACCTGTTGTCATTATGTAAATAAGTTGAATGCAAAGAGGGAAAATGTGTTTTGAAGTATGCAATATAGGAAGAACATTCAACATTCTAGTGGTCTGCAGGCATGTGGACAAGATTATTGGGTTCCTTAAGTAAGTATGGGTAAAAGCACTGTATGCAGAAGTACTTTGCACTAACATAATGGCTTTCCTAAATCTGCCAGTCTTTACTCTGCATGTTAAAAGTGTTGCTTTTTAATCCGTAATGCTCAAGTCAATGGAAGAAGGAAGTTGATGTGTATGCCTAACTGGTGGTTGCAGAAAAGGGGAGTCAGAAGAATTCTGGGCTAGGTGATACCTTTGACGCTCCGGAAGCCGCCAAAGTGTACACCAGACCCAGCAACTCCTGAGGAGAGAAGAATTCTGGGCTAGATTGTACAGACTGGCACACCGGAAGCTGCCAGGCAGCGTACATCAGATCCAGCAACTGCTGTGGAGTTGAAGATTGGGGCTAGATTTCTGCTGGGGTTACACCGGACGCTAACCCTTACGCACAAATCAGACCCCCTCCGTTATTGGGAACAGCGTGTAAGTGTGTAATGTGTGTTAGTGAATCCTAATGCTGCTATGTATGCTGCTGCTATGTATCACTTGTGCTATAACGAAATAGGGAATAGTACATGCTTGAAATTGCAAAGTTTTGAATTTAGCATGAAGGGGGGAATGAAGGGGTTAAGTCCAATGCCACTTGAATAGGAAAAATAAGCGAATTGAATTGTGCTTCTGAGTAAATAGCAGATGTCTGTCTTATCTCAAATTTTAGAAATAGCCTTGCAACATCCAGAGGTCTGGGAACTAAATGGGAGTAAGCATACTCCCTCATTTTGGCTGTAACCATTAATTTGTATCACTCTAAGTAACCTTGTAAACTAACCCTTTTGTTCTCTTCTTGTACACGTGTATGCCAGTCAATGATGTAATGGAAAGTTAACCAAAGATCTTTTTCTCCAGTGATGGGCGGGCTAAGTAAATGATTGATTGCTGACATAGAATGCAAAAGGTATATAGTGATGCTACCTCAATTAATCGACACAACAGCTCTGAATTAACTGTTGCCCCTTGCGCAAGGTATTGTAATAAAGCTGGCTTTTTGATTTTTCCCTGAAACCTGGTTTTCGCCACTTTCTTGGCCGCTACATGACAGATGAAACTGCTTTGAAACACAGCATTGCTCTCCCTACCATGCCTCAGCCTCGTTCCCACAGACACAGAAACATTTTGATATTTGCAATTGTCCCACTTTTGTGGGGGTCCTGCACCCCTAACTCTAGTGTATGTGAAAGGCTGACTGCAATATGAACATGCTAACATATGAGCCTTTCAGAGAATAAACTCTTACCGAAACTGTAAAATCCACAAATCTGTTCACAGGTAGTTAAGTAATTCTTCCAACTGAGTTTCAAGAGAAGTGCTTCCTGCCTCACAAAACCCTTGCTTTTAAAGAAATGCAATTTTCTATGCATGTATTGAAAGAAACAGATTTAGTACAACTAAATCCAAAATAAGGTTGTGAATTAGTTGCCGTGACTAAAACTAGAAAGATTAGCTAGGCCCACTATAGCAAAGAATCTCTTACAGAGAGAGCCTTTCTGTTGGTAACCTGCCAAGTACTCTTATCCTCTGAATGTCTGGAAGTAAATTGATTTGCATTCAATAGGGTCTCAATATGAAGAAATATGTATAAAATCAAACTATGTGAACATCAACAAAGCCAAGCATCTTAATCTACCTACCTCCAGCCACAGTAAATATGCCTCCTTTAAATACAAATGGCATAAATTAATCCTTTCACCTTACTGGGGCCCAACAAGAAAAAAAAATCAGTTGATATGAAAGTGGCTTCACCCTTTATTGTACTGTACACTGACAAACACACCCAACTAAGCAGCAAGGGTGACCATTTCCAGTCTTGGGACTTTGTTTTGTTTCAGAGGAGCTTACTAGCAGGCAGCTCAGATGAATTCTGCTTGCACTTTTCTCACGATGCTGATTTTGCCATTTTATGTGCACCCTCAAAATAAAGTGATAATATAAATCCAATGGAGTATACATTTGCCTAAATAAGGCATTAGTTTTGGTTATAAAATCCCATCATTACTATAACCATATTGTAGGGAGGTTTTGGTAAGAGACATGTAAAGGAGGCCATTGTTGTTACCCCCATTTTGTTGAGGAGAGTTTGAGCTGTCTACAGTTGAATGCCATGGTGATTAGTCTACTTATTTATTTAATTTACATTCTATCTCTCCCTCTCAATGTGGTACTCAAGAGGCCTTACAGTATAAGTTGTGGGACAAATGTTTATGTACAATACAAAAGTTAAAAACCATTAAATAGACAATACTATTAAGAATTAATGCAAAATTAAAGCACGTTTAAATCATATAGATCAAAGTCCAGCATACCCCATTAAAAATCACTTCTGCACACCAAATGAAAGTCCTGTTGAAATAGAAAAGTCTTTGTCTGCTAGTGAAAAGGGAGCAGAGCAGAGGGGCCAGCCTAGCATCCTCTGGAAGGGAGTTCTAGAGGGTGGGGGCAGCCACTGAGAAGGGTTTTGCCCACGTTCTCACCAAACGTTTCACAGAGAGAGATGGGACCAAGAGAAAAACCCTTTTCCAAAGAGCTTAAATCTTGGGCAGGCTCATATATTGTACCTATTTTATTGCACCTGCAAGACTGTGCCTTATTGTACCTATAAGATTATAATTAGGTTATAAAATGGGGAAAACATTTTATCAGGGTATTCATCCTATACTTTTGGATTGCAATAACCCACAGAGGTTGATGTCAAAGCACCATTTTTTAACAGTCTTGTATTGTGTCTATAATGTTATATCATTTTAGAATCTATTCCAGGCTTTCTTACATAAGCCAGCTATATTCTGAATATGAAGAATCAAATCTAGCTGGTACAGTTAGAAATTAAATCATTAACCTTAACATCTTGTGGCAAATACCATACCACTTACCAGAGATTGTTTGCAGCTTAGCTGTCTTTCGAACATTTCCAGTTCCATCATCACTTTTAATCCAGATAATGAGCTCATCTTGCAGACTCCCATCAAATTTGTAAAAAAACTGAAGACATTTTTCATTTCTTCTCGGGTAAAGAATCCGGGATTCCAAAATGGCTGATTCACCTGAATGCCCTGCTGTGGTATCCAGCTGCATAAAATATCCCATCTCTACAAAGGAGATGAAAGAAAGATGTTTAGAGGGTAAGAGAAGGATAAGAACGAGGAGGGAAATGCCCTAACCCTTGCAGCTCTGATTCTATGAACAACAGAACAGACCATCTAAATGACAGAGACCAACAGGGCAATCTCTGCACGTCTATTCAGGAGCAAGCTGAACTGAATTTAATGTGACTTACTAATTGAAAGTGCTGAGAGTAGGGTTGGAACAAACAAGGAAGATGTGTGGGAAGCATCCTGAGTCCTAATCGGGGAATTTGAGGGCAACTAAGACAGAGCTCTAACCTGTAATGCTCAAGGAGATGGGAAGTCCCTCCTTTCTGACTTCCTTTGGTATGGGAACTCCTTCTCCCCACGCTTGTGGAGCTAACTTGGAGGCCAAAGTGCAAGCAAAGGGATGGTGGCTCACGGCACTTGTGCCGCAACCCAGGGCCAGCAAACTGGGTAGGCAGCAGGTGCTCCCCTTTTGGATGGCAAGGAAATTCCCACTTATTCTTCTCAGACAGGAGGAGAAAACTTAGAAAGTCGGAGAAGTACTTGGGAAAAGGCACTTTGTAATAATGCAGGAAAAAAATGGGAAAGAAAGATGTCGGGGGGGGGTGCTGAAGAGGGCAAAGGTTAGAGTGCTTGTCTACTATGGCCATTTCCACACGGGGATATAGCCCGCGCTGGGATGACCTCACCAGGAGATCGTCTACACCGCGGGGTGCGCTAGGGCGGTTTGAAAAGGTGAGGTTCTACACCTCAAAGCGTCCTCGCGTGGCTGCAGGGGTGGCACCGCTTGTTTTATAAAGACCACCTTTCAAGTGATCTTTTTAAAACAAGATCGCTCTAGTCCGTCGCAGTGCCCCGTGAAGAACTGCAGGGGCATGCAAGCGCGTCCCTGCAGAGCTGCCTGGGGGCGGGCTTCCAGCTGGTGCACTGCCCCGATTGGTGGAGTGCCGCCGGAAGCTGCTGGACACCATTTTGGGTGCCGCCGAATGCTGCCAGACGCTGCCGAACGCCGGCGGCGTGTAGAGCGGCGAATGCGCACTGCTCCCTGTGGGGACGGAGCCACCTGGATTAAGATAAACTCCGTCCCTGCGTGCACTGCCCCGTTTCGCCGCATTTTGGGCCCTCCCGTGTGGAAATGGCCTATATGTCTTACTTCTCCAAACCCCAGTTCTCATGCTCAGCTACCAGTTTGCTCTCTTTCTGTTCCCTCTCTTCTCAGCAGACTGTTGAAGCATTTGGTCAAGTGATCAGATCAGTGTTTCATTGCCAATATTGAGTCAGGAAAGGAGAGGTAGAGAGAGAGAGCAGCCTGTGTAGTTGGGCTTCTTGAGCTCTCTTCTACCAATTAGGCAGTGCCTCCCCTCCCCCATCCACTTACATAAAAAGGAAGTGTTTCCTGTCCCTTCTGGTTTCTTTCTCAGCAGAGAAGCAGGCGGTGGGGGTGGTCAAACTAGCCCCATTCAGAAGACAGTTCGATAGCCTGGGAGCAGCCACTGAGAAGCCACCTTACATCTTCGTAAAAAAACCCTCTCCCAAGGGTCATAAAACTCAGACATGCCCATATAAGATGATACCGTCTTTCAGGCAGTCTGGACCCAGGTTATATGGAGGTTAACAGGTCATAAACAGCACTTTGAATTGTGCCCAGAAACAGGCTGCTAGTCAGTGAAGCTCTTGTAAAACAGGAGTTATATGTTCCCTGTAACTAACCCCAATCAGCAGTCTGGCTGCAGCATTTTGGATCTGCTGAAGTTTCAGAACAGCTTCCAAAGCCAGCCCCATTCAGAGTGCATCACAATAAGCTGAACAGGATGAAACTAGAGTGTGTTTCACTGATGGCAGATCTCAGTGGTAACTTCTTCAGTAATGGGGGGACTAGTTTTAACTGTGCAGATGCACTCCTGGCCACTGCTGAAACTCAAGCATTCTTCCCTTGCCTCGTTCATGCTGCAGACAGGAAATGCTCATCCCAAGAAAATACCCTCTGATACCTGCGCAGCCCACCAAATTGCTGTCACCATTTGAAATCACAGCACGTTGCCAATCACCATCATCTTTTCCATACTGGACCATGCCACAAATATTAATGGATTCAAAGGAACACTGGTCAAGGACAGTGAGGCTAGAAGCTGTATATATAAGAAAGTAAATGTATATGTATATTTTAAAATGAAAACAGTCTATTCACCTTTGTGGCAATCACCATTCCTCAGAGAGTTCACAATTTGTGCTGAGGAGCCCATCCCAATCCACACCCACACTTTTGATTCCAAAGACTTCAGATTCTAAGTGAAGGAGTCACTATGTGAGGAGCATATTCAGTACCAACTCTGTTGGTATATACTCTCTAGTGGCACTACTAAAGGACCTTACAACGTCATCCACTTCTGAGAGTTCAGGTACCTCATTACCTTCCAGTGTAATATAAACCAATCAGGTGAACAATAATTAATTAAGAGTTTCAATCTCATTTGGACTAAAGAGGAAGTGAGGACATCACACTATGCGTATTAGTCTGCACAGCAACGCAGGGATGTCTATATTACTATCCAAGTACTATTTTATTAATAAAATAGCCATTATGTCTATCTCTTACATTTCTGTTCGCTCTGATCTCACTAATAACAACCATCTCCAAACCACAACCCTGTGTTCCTGCTAGTTGAAGCTGCAGCTGCACGCATCTGATGACATGGACAAAAGCTTGTTACATTATGTAGATTAGGCAACCGTATTAATTCTGCTTTGTTTCTAAGCACTGCACTGAGATTAAAAAAAAATTAAAATAAAATAAAACAATGCTTAAGCAAGGTGTCTCCTCTGAACATAAAAGTTACCTTTTCCAATGAAAAATGCAAAATAGATATACAGAGGCCCCTCAACTTTTGTAAGGGTTCAGGGCACAAAATCCTCAGGAAAGTCATAAAACCACAGACAACTCCCATCCACCCAAGTGAGCACTCCCCCTCTCATTCCTTTCCAGGGCTCCCCCCCATTTGCTTGGTTTTGGCATGCTTGTGTGCCTCCCCCCCCCCGTCCATTCACTTGTGTTCACTCAGGCACGCTGCCTTCCAGGCACTCGGGTGATAGGCAAGTGAATAAAAGGGAGTAGCCATGCGCCCAGAAAAGGTATGTGCATGCACCTTCCTCCCTCCATCCACTTGTGTTTTGCCCAGGCATACTGCCTTCCAGGCGCCTGAGTGATAGGCAAGTGAATGAGACAGGGCAGCAACATGACTGGAGAAAGCATGTGCTCGGGGCTGCTACATGCCATTTGCTTGCCATTTGCCCAGGTCCATGGGAGGAAGACGTGTGTGTCCTGGCAAAAGGCAGGGAACTGAGAGGGGGAGAATGGCAGGGAGGCAATTGGGCATCTTGTAAATAATCAAGTTTGCAAATGTCAAACCCATGAATGTGGAGACAGGACTGTAATGATAATTTCACAAAAATATTTAAGCCTGTTTTTCCCTTTCTTTCTAATATTGAATATTAGATTTTATCAATGTTTTCTTCTCAAAACAATCTTATATATACAGTGTCATAAAGAGGTTGCTACAGGAGTCTGGCCATAGTTCCATATTTAAAATAAACTTCTGCAGAATGCCACCTGCAACTGATGTGGTCCAAAAGTAAAACGATTTCATTGTTCCTTTCCAATTTAATCATTTTTTTAAAAAAAATCACCAAACATTTCAATGCACAAAAAAGATATCAACTTACCACAATTGTACATGCGATTAAGCCTCTGTAGGTCTACCCTACTCAAATCCTGGCTTTGCCCAATCACATCATTGAATTCTGGAATTTTAGTTGTAATTGAAGGAATGCTAGTATTTATGTTAAATGAATATGGTCCATAATGCATGACAGATTCATAATCATATGGTGTATTTAAGTCAGAAATGAAACTATCATCGTATTTGTTGAAATTATGTTCTTGACCTGGGAAGAAATGATTGCCAAACTGTTAGGAAAGTTTGAAAACAGTATTATATTTGGTCCTTTTATCATGGATTTGAAAAATAATGAAAAACTCTAAGATTTTTTTTAAAAGTTTGTTTAAATTGTTTGCTTTAAAAAAAATAGTCATTGAGCAGATCATGTTGGAAGAGGATATTGTCAATATTTAAAACAATGATAAAGTAAGAGTTTAATAACTGAGGTACAGATCACAGTCCTAGGCAGGAAATGCAAGTACAGTCTTTAAATCTCTTTTAATAATTTATAGTTGTGATATGATACCATCAAAGATATTGTGACTGTTTGCTGAGGGAGTGCAAGAGAGACTTTTGCATCTATGTTTCAAACCTGGAAATATATTTTTGGGTGAGAAGATCACAGAGGTTCTCTAACTGCATAGAAACCACTGTGGCAGGTGAGGAAAGTAAAAAATATATCTGCCAGCCCTAAACCTGTCTCCTCATTTATCCCAGAACTATACCAGTGACATTTTTCAAAGCGACAATCATCCTAGTCTTTTATGTGGAGTTATGTGGCATATTTAAATACAGTTAACCTGTTGTTGTTGTTGTTGTTGTTTTTTAAAAAAATTCTAACATAAAGTTTTATGGACTACAGCCTACTTATTTAGAACATGAAGTGAAGCCTCAGTGGTCAACCATTTCTACATACACAGGAGAGGTGTGTGAGATGGAATAGAAATAGTATGGTGATAAGGTAACAAGCAGAGACCTTGTGTTTGTCTATTGAGGTTGTGCTCCATGCCTCTGAATAAATGGGCTGTAGTCCATGAAAGTTTATACTGAATTAAATTCTCTTATAGGTTCCACAAGAACCTATAGGTTCTCTTATAGGTCTCTTTTCTTATAGGTTCCTTCTTTTTCTACTATTTGTATGACGATGCTGTATTGATTGGAAAAGTAACCTTGCTAATGCCCCACAATCTGATTTTTCCAAGAATTTGCTGGCAACTATTGGCAATAAATTTTTTACAATCAGTTTTGAGGTAAACGAAGAGGGTTTTTTCAGACCGAACATCAAAATCTAGATGAAGTAAGAAGATTCCAATGTGGGCCACAAAAGAGTTGAAAGGATAAGTACATTCACAGACTTTTTCCTGTTTTTTTCACAATTAGACACTTACCTTTAATAACTTCATCCCACCAAATGTTCACGTAATCATCACGGTCACTGCGTGACTGCTCATGATAAAATCCAAGAGCGTGTAGAATCTCATGTTCCACAGTATCTTTATATTCACAGCGCAGTCCAATAGAAACATTCTGGCCAGTCTGAAGATCACCCACAAAAGACCAGCATCTGTGAGACAAGAACATACTACATGCATCCATTTATGGTGGGGGGAACCCACAACACAGCAAACATGATTTCTCTCTCTCACACACACACACACACACCAGAAGAAGAAGGCTGGCATCTCAGGCAAAGAACAAAGAAAAGTTTGTTGTTTGGACCACAGTGCCTAGAAGCTTCCAATCACCATACTGACTTTGGAACAAATGCTCCAGGCTCTGGTTTAACCTATTTAATTTATATCCCATCTTTCTCCCAATAAGGTACTCATAGAATCATAGAGTTGGAAGGGACCCTATAAGCCCTTAGGTCCCACCCTTGCTCAATGCAGGTTCTCCAGCTACAGCATCCTCAGCTGGTAGGTGTCCAGCTTCTATTTGAAGACATTGAAAGAAAGAGGCCCCACCACCTCTCTAGGCAATTGTTTTAATTGTTAAACATCTCTTATTATCAAGAAGTTGCACCTAAGGTTCAATCAATCCACTCTCTTGCATCGCTGGTTCTACCCTCTGAGGCAGCAGAGAACAAGCCTGGACCCTCCTCTCTGAGGCAGTCCTTGAGGTATCTAAAGAGTACCATCACATCAGGCTTCTCTTCACTAGGGTGAACATGCCCTCTCCTCAGATGGTTTGTTCTCCACATCTCTTGTCATCCTCATTCCCTTCCTCTGAACTTGCTCTAACATACCTATATCTTTCTTAAAATGAGGTACTCAGATCTGAATGCAGTACTCCAGATGAGACCTGACCAGCACAGAATACTGCAGAACTATTGCAGCTGGCTCTACACATTCGCTAGAGTTAGGGACACAGGACTCTAGCGAGAGTGGGGAAATTGCGAATATCAAACTCTCTCTGTGTGTGTGTGTGTGTGTGTGTGTGTGCGTGCACTCTGTGGGAAGGGAGCTGAGGAGAACAGGCCCCAAACCAGGTCAGGGAATGGAGATGGAAAGGCAGTGAGTCAGCATGGTGACCCTGTACCTCCTCTGTCACCCATCTCCTTCCTTGGGTATGGGGAGGGCATTGGGGAGGGTTCGTGATGCTGAGAAACTTCTTGACACAATCACACTGCCACATATAATTCACCACAGCATAAAGTGACAGCTCGGGTATGGGAGGGTGGAAATTCAAAAGGGGCTCTGGTTTCAGAACTACTCAAGCACTGCAAACTTCAGTGTTGCCTTCACTATGTCGAACTGGATGTTGTAGCTGAAAAGCCTAAGGCTTCACTCTACAGAAACTTTTTTTTTTAAAGGAAACATGAAAAATGCAATCTTGTACCCACTAAACTGGAGTAAAATGTATTCAATGTGATCCACTTCTAAGTAGACATGTTATATGAATGTACTGTTTATTATGTGTCACAATCATGGAAATATCTCTGAGTTTGGCAACAGATTGTAAACAGGTAACAGAAAAACTCACCATGAAAGACAGATTTTACTTCCTCATTAATGATAAACCATGTCAAAGGACCCAATCCCAAATTAGATATATAAACTGGAAAATTTATTGGGGAGTGTTCAGTTAATGCACACCAAGTAGCTTTATAATAGAATAAATATAATTAAATAAATAAGTAAATAAAATAAGTATAATAAAGAAAGAAAGCATGAGGAAAGAAACACAAAACATTTTTGTTAGCTAATTTTTACATATCCAAGTGTATCACTTTTTGAACAAAAAATACATCATGCCATTATCACATATGGTCATTGAATTTACCCATCTAGTTTTTCAAATTGAAGATAGGAATTTTCTCCTTCGTAGGGTTTGAAGTCAATGCAAGATTTAAGTCGGAACATTTCAAATGCCTGCAGGATAACACCCTTAGTATTCAGGTCTGCCATAGGGAAACAAGATATAAAGCATTTTGAATTGTCCAAGTAAATAAGTGAATAGGCAGAGGCAGCAGATACTTCCCATGTCAGTGGAACATTATATCCACTCCAATTTTTAGTCTGCACTTTAAATGAGTTATTAAGGCTTTAGCCCTATTGACAAAACAGGTTCAGCACTGGGTATAGTTCCTTTGAAATTCAGACTAAAACCTGAAGTAGATACATCACCACCCTTGATATGGGAGCCAATAGCTAGCACTGGAAATAACACATTCTGTGAATCAACTTTTAAGTATACATATGGGTTAATTTCTTTGGAAAGTGCTAAAATACAGAGACAGGATATTATTATTTATTTATTGGTTTTATGGCCAAAGGAATTTTCTCTCAATTGGATAACTTCTTTTTTAAAAAAACAGTTACATTTGCAACAAATGATTATTCTATAACTTGCAGAAATAATTCTGTGTTCATTTGTTACATCATATGTGGCAGACTTACGTCCCAAGAAAGTCATGTTGTCTAGTGAGAACTGAGAATAAGAAGATATTGCAACCAAGACACAGAAAGCATTAAAAACAATTGACTAGCTACAGTGAATTAAGATGAAGAGAAAACATGGAACAGCTGGGTATTGTGAAATAGAGCTCTGTAGGATAGGCTAAGATTTACAAGGTCAACCAGGTTCATCAACAGAGTACATGCACTGTAGTCAATTGAGAACACAGCCCCTCCCAAAATATCTAGTTACTCCAAAGCTGGTGCCTGGGCTAAGAGGAGTCTGCTTGGTTACAGCTCCCTTCAAGAATCATGCAAAGTAAGACATAGATGTCCTGTTGAGGCTGCCATGATGGAATGGAGATTATTCCTCTTCCCCTATCTCTGCTGCTTAGAATTACCCGGCTAGCTGTTGCCATCTCTCTGCTCCCTGCATGGAGTTGTGTTCCCTAATTTAAGTGATCTGATCTCACACAGCTATTACAAGAGCTGTTGGCAGTAGCCATTATAAGGGCTGTTGTTCTTTAGGCAGCAGGGGACTAGACGAAGGGTCTGAAATGATGTTCTGTTATGCTGAAGTACCTGCCCTGCCCTGCCCTGCCCTGCCCTGCCCCTTTCCGCTGCCTCCTTCTTCTCCTCTTTGCTGTTCTTCTTGCATCCTCTCTCATTACCTTCTCACTGCTTTTGTCTCCACTGCCCTGGCTCTTCTCTCCCTCACTGCTCCACCCCTTCTTCTTTCGAGGCTTTGCTGTGTCCTCACTTTCTCATTCAGCATCTCACCAACTCCCTTCTTGCTCACTGAGCCTCCACCCCCTCTTTGCTTGGCATTCCACTGCCCTCAGTTCCCTTACAACTGATTCCTTCTCCTCTCTTGAGGCTTCTTCCACAAGGCAATCAGACCCAAATACCAGAGAAACGTATCCTTTCATAGTGTGGACCACAGTAGAGCTTGCAACTTCAGAGTCTTACCAGGGAAGGTCTTTCCCTCCTCCCTCATGGGCCAAACCCCTGGTGGACTGGTACTCCCAGAGACTGGCAAAAAGGCACGTGAGGAAGAGACCAACACACTGAGGATGGATATGGTGTCATCCTGCTGCCCTGCCCTGCCTCATAGCTCACAATAGGGCATTTTAGGTGGAGGTCTTTTCATGCTTGCCAGAATGGAAATAAAAATTACAGAAGAAAAAATATTTATTCAGAGTTTTTGAGGCCGTTCTAGAAGCTTTTTCAGATTAAAGAAGTGGAAGGAAATGAAATTCTTCATTTAGATTTTGTGTTATCAGATGTTTTACTCTGAATATTCATACCATTTCTTTGAAAAAGGACCATCTCAAAGAGCATGGCTGATCAGTTTATTTTTCGTTGTATGCGTATCAGTTTTTCAGCTGAGATGACATTCCACACATAGGCACACCTTACACCTCTCCATTTCTTCTCTTTGGGTGAACTAAACATTTCTGTTTTCTGTTTTATCAGTTGTGAAATGTTAGGTTTTTGCTAAAAGAGATGCAATTTATGAGTGTGCAAAACCAGTTACCTTTAAAATTCATTTTGTAACTGGGTTACCTGATCTGAATCCTGTTTCAGGTTCTTGTCAGGTTCCAGGTTCCTCTAATCATTAAGTATGCATAGGCCTTAAGGCAATTTGTATTTAATCTGCAGCGTTCTGTCTTATATATTGGTTTTATTGTTTACTATGTGTTATTAGTTTTTATATATTTTCTGTTTTTCATCCAGCCCTTGAGGGCACAGGGATAATATATTTATTAAGGTACATTTTGGGCAGTCTGAGACTAGTCATCTTCTTTGTTCTTTTCTATGTATGCTGCCCTGCATATCTTAGAAGGATGCTGGGATTCACACCAAATCTAGACTCATTTGAAACATGCTCCAGCAACTCTCCAATTAAACATTTGCCATCATTAGCAGTTCGGTTCCCTTGACTATGTTGTAACTCTAGTTGAATGCCTAGTCCATAGTCAAGCTGCATAACTGCTATGATATTCTGAACTTTTTCTCCTTTATTCTGCCTCTATAATTATGTTAGGTTTGTGAGTGTTAGTGGGAGAGTCTCAGAGAGCACAAACACTAACAATCTTATCAGGCAATTTGACTGCCCTGGATTATCACTATATGGTACCTTCTGCATTATGTCATAAATGTTATCAGTCCATCTAACCATTACCACAGTTAATGATTTTTTTTAGTTAGGATTTAAGCCAGTTGTTTATTACATCTGAGATCAGGGTGAAGGAGAGGGGACTCATCTTAGACTTTTGGATATCTCCTTTAAATCAGTGTATGCTGAAGTAATGCCTTCAATGCTTAGTGTTCAATTTCATTTTTAAACTTCTGCATTTTATGGTCAGAATTAATTTAGGATCCAATTATTATTTTATTAATCTTTAGAATTGAGCCATCAGAATGAATTGGGTTGGTAGCCAGTTACTGAGGCTGCAGTTATGCATCTTCGTTCCTGGGAGAAAGAACCAGTAAACTCAACAGGGCTTTCTTCTGAGTAGATGTGCAAAACATTCCATTGTAAAGCATCATCCAATTAGTGTGTGTGTGAAATCCTATGTTTTGTGAATGAGAGGCAGCTTCTCCAACTTATCTCTGTTCCCCCCAAACCTTCCAATAAAATGCCTCTCCAGAGGGCTGGAATGGTGGGGAGGGAATGAAAGAATATTGAAAACTATGAGCTACAGTGGAGGGGGGGGGAATTATTTGAAATTTGCATGATGAACTGGGCACAGCTCATACAAAGTTCCTGATTTTGGCTGCAGGACCAGCACCCCAGTATAAGAAACATAGCATTCCTCCCCATATTCTGAATATGCTTTTTCAGGGGCTGCAAAAAAAAAAAAAAAAGGCAAAAGGAAACATTGTTGTACGCATGCCTTCCACTCATCAAATCCAGCAATACATAAAAACATGTAACATAATGCAAAATACTTAATCAGTCAAACCCAGAGTATAGGAGAACTTTTTACCCAAGCTGTCACCCATTATGTAAGGAACTGGAAGTTTCCATCTGTAGGAGCTGTTCCTAAGCGCATTTTTTTCCAGCTGTCAAGAAAATTAAGAAAAATGGCTTTAAACAGTTTTTTACACCCCGAAATTTCCCAAAAGAATTAGATCAACAAAACATACCGGTACATTAATGTCACCTTCAAAGAGCTTTCTAACAGACGCTGAAAGGGAAAAAAATGTAAAATGCTTAAGAGCAAGGTATCAAAGCATCTATTGCTTTGCTTTTCTAAACCAATGTTAAGAGTTTGGTTCTTTCAACTTAACAGTAGAGGACACAGAGATTAAAAGTGTTCTTTCATCTCCTCACTCGTCCTACATCATATATATTTATGAATTTTGAGCTAGGTCTCTGTAGACCGTAACTGAGTATGTTGCTGGGAAATTCACCATGGATCCTGGAGGGGCAGGGAACTCTGCATGATGGAATGAGGTGGAGGGAAAGGAAATTTGAAAAGTGGCTGGAAGGACTTTTCATGAGGGGGTGGCAGATTCTGGATCCAGTACTTGATTTTGAAAATGAAATGGTGTAATAAATGGTCTAAGGCACTTTACTACAGGTCCAAAGCATCAGTGGGTGACTGCCCCTCTGCTCCCATCAATTTCTGAAACAAACAAACAGAAAAATCTCACACGAACCCTCTCCCTCCCTGGGAGTAAAAATTCAAGGAAAATACATTCTAATTATGTACTATCTATCTGGGACTGCTACAAGAAACTGGGGACTTTAGCCTCAAATCACCATGCATAAAGAATATGTTTGAATCCTTCTAAAATATGAACATGCTATTATCTGTCTTACGCCTTGATGAACGGATCTATACGTCTAAATGAATATGTTATTTTTGTCCATTAACTTGCTTACCTTTGTTGATCTCTGGGATTCCCTGTCTAGGTTTTCCTTCATCTAAGGAATATTCTACTAAAGGAAAAACAATAATAACAATAATGTTAATACAAGTAATTCTTATCCAAATAATAATAATTTCAGCATGCTATCTCCCACCTTAAGAATGTTAAGAACTTGAGAACTGTTTCATGGCTTTACAGGTGTACCTTCATAATTGTTGGTCTCCCTGATCTGTAATGGCAATAGGACACGTTAAAAGCATGGAGAAGGAAGATAAAATCTCAGCCTTTATGTTGTTAGAAACCATCCAAAAAATAAACATACCACAAAGGCAGAAGAAACAGTCACCAATGCTACCAGGTACAGGAGAAAGAAAGAAGGCATTTTGAACAGACGTAATTCTAAATGTCTGAGGAAACTGCCACATAAATAGCTCATTTATAATGCTGGACTTTGTATACAATCCTGGGGGTGGTATTTGTGAATAATCAGTCAGCTGTAATCTAATGTTTAAGACTTCCTCCTATTTCCTAACACTGAATTCTCGTCAGACTCTCAAGTCATGCCTTTTTTGATTCTAGGAAGTCTGAGAGAGACATTTTGAACAAACTGGTTCATAATAACAGATGACGTTGGTAAGAAATCTTAGGCATCAAAAGCATAGGAGCCTAGGTATATGAACTGTATCTACCAACATTGTTTTAATGCATTCTATAGCTGACTTCCGACTGCTTTAGGTGAATTTAACTAAAGGTAAGAGAGAAGAGCTCTTTGCTAAAGGGCAGTTTCGTTAAATATGGAGGCTAAAGGAATAGATCATTCTTGAGAAAGGTGACTAGTGGAGTACCACAGGGTTCTGTCCTGGGCCCAGTGCTATTTAACATCTTTATCAATGATTTGGATGAAATGACCTCTTACAAAATTTCCAGATGACAGCAAATTAGGCAGGGTAGCTAATACCCCAGAGGACAGGATCAAAATTCAAAATGACCTCAACAGATTAGAGAGCTGGGCAAAAACTAACAAAATGAATTTCAACAGGGAGAAATGTTAGCTACTACATTTGGGCAGAAAAAATAAAATCGACAGACATAAGATGGGTGACACCTGGCTTGACCATAGTACATGTGAAAGGGATCTAGGAGCCTTAGTAGATCACAACCTGAACATGAGACAGCAGTGTGATGTGTCAGC
The DNA here is from genome assembly GCA_948472985.1 of Iguana delicatissima. Classification (NCBI taxonomy): domain Eukaryota; kingdom Metazoa; phylum Chordata; class Lepidosauria; order Squamata; family Iguanidae; genus Iguana; species Iguana delicatissima. Next base: position 58,864 of record CAOKZL010002367.1, on the reverse strand, counting down.
TAAAATACCAATGTGATTCTAGGTTGTATCAACAAGAGCATGGAGTCTAGGTCAAGGGAAGTAATAGTACCACTCTATTCTGCTTTGGTCAGACCTCGCCTGGAATACTGGGTCAAGTTCAAGAAGCTAGACAAGCTAGAACGTGTCCAGAGGAGGCAACCAAAATGATAAAAGGCCTGGAAACCATGCCCTGTGAGGAACAGCTTAAGGAGCTGGGTATGTTTAGCCTGGAGAAGAGAAGGTTAACAGATGACACAATAGCTATCTTTAAATATTTGAAGGGATGTCATACGGTAGACGGAACAAGCTTGCTTTCTGCTGCTTCAGAGTCCAGGGCACGGAGCAATGCCTTCTAAATTCAGGAAAGGAGATTCCATGTAAATATGAATAACTTCATGACAGTAAGAGCAGTGATGGAGTTGCATCCTTTGGGTTTTTCTTTTAAAGCAGAGGCTGAATGGCTGTCTGTCAAGAATGCTTTGATTGCATATTTCTGCATGGCAAGGGGTCGGACTCGATGGCTGTTGTGGTCTCTTCCAGCTCTACAATTCTACGAGTCTATGATTCTAGATAACTGCTAGCTTAATTTTTTTATACTTAAAGCAAAGGATTTGAAGCAGCATGCACCCTTTGCATTCAACAGAATAATCTCGAAGAAAAGCAGTCTTAACTTTCTGTATATGTATGTTACCCTGCTTGCTGGGAGTCCTTAGAAGGTTTCCCAATGCCTGTCAAAATTATCACTTGTGGGGAAAATTAGCTATGAACACTGCTTTAGCACTGCAAAGAGGGCAGGGTAATTAAGGATCTTTTACCCAATGTTTACGGGGTCAGGTTCAGTCAGAAATCACACAAAAAAGTCCAATGAATGACTTTATTGAATAGTAATAGGTCGCACTAATGCAAACACGCAAACACACACACATGTATCCACGGGCTAATAGAAATAAAGAGTGGAAATAAGATAGAGGGATTGTTGGGGGATTCGCAGCTTGGGTGATATTGCACCTCTTCCTGAAGTCCTTGGTCCGGGAAGCAGCGATCGCGCAGCAGCTCTGCAAAGTGATGCTGAGGAGATCGCGCAGTTGTTGGGAGGGGGGACTGGTCAGTTGGTATGACGGGGAGGCATCATACTCCTTCTCCTTGCCCAAAAACAGGGACTATTCGGAGGAAAAATTTACTTTGAAGGCAAATCCTTTCCCGGGGAAAACAGACAGAAAAGAAAAACAACTCCACATCAGGCTTTTCTCAGACGATAACAAAGTATCATCTAAATAACAGGATCTTCCTCTGCTTTGGGGCTGCGGTGTGAGTTTCTGGAGATGGATTTGATAAGGTTTTATTGCTTCCAGTGCCCAACTTTCCAGGAATGCTTTTACTCCCTTCAAGTGGACTCCTTAAAGGTTAAGGACCTTTCGTCCACCATGGGTTATCACAACATGAGGTCTCCTGTGGCTACGTGACTGGGGAGTTTACTGGCCTGACCTGGTTAGTTCAATTGTACGACCATTATTGCCTACGTGCTCATCTGGGTGACCTCTCTGGTGGGTTAGATTAATTTTATATCAAAGTTGTAGACCCCGGGAAGGGTTTACCAAGGGGGCAACATGTATCTCTTCTTTTCATTTTCACAAATGAAAACCAGAACATTTGTGGCAAGTCTGGTCAAAAGCGTGTGATCAGACCAGGGGACAAAAAGTGATTAATAAGAAAACACAAAACTATTACTTTTTTAAAAAATAATCTTTATTGATTTAATTCATACAGAAAAGAAAAAAAAGAAAATGACAGAAAAAGAAAAAAAATTAACAAAAGCAACAGGTACAGTATCAACACGCACCTAGACAATGTATAAAGTATTAAGAGTTATACAAATAAGAAGAAAAAAACAGAAAAGAAAGATATTAACAAGTAATATTTAAGTTCTTTCCTGACTTCTTCATCAGTTGGTTTTAATCCATTTCTAATTCCACACCTCTTCCTATTATAAATATAAACATAAATATAGATATAAATACGTCTGAAAATAAACACTATAACTATTTCACTCCCCAAATTAACCCCTTACATCAATCTTGTTCCTTACAAATCAAATCCACTGATTGATAGGTTTCCCTTTTTTTCTTACATAATCCATGAAAGGTTTCCATGTTCTCAATGTAGGGAGGAGGTCAGAAAGGCTAAAGCACAGAACGAACTTAGGCTGGCCAGAGACATTAAAAACAATAAAAAGGGCTTTTTTAAATACGTCCGCAGCAAAAGGAAAAAGGAGACGATAGGGTCGCTGCACAGAGAAGATGGAGAATTACTCACAGGGGGAAGAGAAAAGGCAGAACTACTTAACACCTTCTTTGCCTCAGTTTTTTCCCAGAAGGATACAAGCACTCAACCTGGCGGTTGGGGAGCAGGTGAGGAAGCAGGGAAAATGAGGCACATAATAGGTAGAGAGGTGGTACAGGAATACCTGGCCACACTGGATGAATTCAAGTCTCCAGGGCCAGATGAATTGCATCCTAGGATATTAAAAGAGCTGGCAGAGGTCATTTCGGAACCGCTTGCTATAATCTTTGAGAAATCTTGGAGGACAGGAGAAGTTCCAGCAGACTGGAAGAGAGCAAATGTTGTCCCCATCTTCAAGAAGGGCAAAAAGGGGACCCAAATAATTATCGCCCAGTCAGCCTGACATCAGTACCCGGAAAGATCCTGGAGCAGATCGTTAAGCAGTCAGTTTCTAATCACTTAGAAAGCAAGGCGATAATCATGAGAAGTCAACATGGATTTCTCGAAAATAAGTCATGCCAGACTAATCTTATCTCTTTTTATGATAGAGTTACTAGCTTGATAGATGAAGGGAATGCTGTGGATGTAGCATACCTCAATTTCAGTAAGGCTTTTGACAAAGTTCCCCATGACATTCTTGCAAAGAAACTAGTAAAATGCGGGCTGGACAGGGCTACTGTTAGTTGGATTTGTAATTGGTTGACCGACCAAACCCAAAGAGTGATCACAAATGGCTGCTTCTCATCCTGGAAAGAAGTGACTAGCGGGGTGCCACAGGGTTCTGTCCTGGGCCCAGTTCTGTTCAATATTTTTATCAACGACTTGGATGAAGGAATAGAGGGCATACTCATCAAATTTGCAGATGACACCAAATTGGGAGGGGTTGCTAATACGCCAGAGGACAGGATCAAAATTCAAAATGACCTGGATAGATTGGAGAGCTGGGCCAAGGCTAACAAAATGAAATTCAACATAGATAAGTGTAAGGTCCTACACTTAGGTGGAAAAAATGGAATACAGAAATATAGGATGGGGGACAAGTGGCTGGATAGCAGTACGTGTGAAAGGGATCTAGGACTCTTCATAGACCACAAGCTGAACATGAGTCAGCAGTGTGATGCGTCAGCCAAGAAAGCCAATGCAATTCTCTGTTGCATCAACAGGAGTATGGTGTCTAGATCGAGGGAGGTACTGGTACCACTCTACTCTGCTTTGGTCAGACCTCATCTTGAATACTGAGTCCAGTTCTGGGCACCCCAATTCAAGAAGGACATGGTCAAGCTGGAGCAAGTCCAGAGAAGGGCGACCAAAATGGTGAGAGGCCTGGAAGCCATGCCCTATGAGGACAGACTTAGAGAGCTGGGTATGTTTAGTCTGCAGAAGAGAAGGTTAAGAGGGGACATGATAGCTATGTTTAAATATTTGAAGGGATGCCATGTAGAGGAAGGAGCAGGCTTGTTTTCTGGTGCTCCAGGGACCAGGACAAGGAGCAATGGATTCAAGCTGCAGGAAAGGAGATTCCACCTGAGCCTCAGGAAGAACTTCCTGATAGTCAGGGCTGTCAGGCAGTGGAATCTGCTGCCTCGGAGTGTAGTGGAGTCTCCTTCCTTGGAGGTTTTTAAGCAGAGGCCAGATGGTCATCTGTCGGGAATGCTTTGAAGGTGTTCCTGTATAGTAGGGGGTTGGACTGGATGGCCCGTGTGGTCTCTTCCAACTCTACATTTCTATGATTCTATGATTAATATTGTTAATTTATCCATTTCAGCTAATTCCATTACTTTATTTAACCATTCACTCACCTTTGGAGTTCCTTTATTTTTCCAATATTTCGCATATAAAATTCTAGCCGCTGTCACCATATATCTTATCAAATTTTTATGTTGTCTTTCTCTAGTATCTGTCCTATCTATCATATTGAGGAGAAAAAGTTCTGGCCTAAATACAATTTCAATCCTTAAAATCTTTTGTAGATGGTTACAAATTATCAACCAGAATTTCTTTGCTTTCCGACATTGCTACCACATATGATAATAGGAGCCCTCGTGGTGTTTACACTTCCAGCATCTATTATTCTTTTTTCTATACATTTTAGCCAGTTTACTTGGGGTCAAATACTATTTATATATCAATAGGTTTTCTTTGAGATCATTGTACCTAGTAAATTTCAATCCTTTTCCCCGAATTTCCTCCCACTGGTCTAATTCTATAATATGTCCTACACGTTGGGTCCAATATATCATACTGCCTGTTATTTGCTCCTCCTCTGTATTCATTTTTAACAATAATTTATATATTTTTGAGATTAAGTGAGATTCTTCTGCATATAATAGTTTTTCAAATTCATTTTTAGTAGTTTCAAAACCTTAATTTTTATTATCTTCCTTAAATTTCTCTCTTAATTGGTAATATGTTAACCATTGTAGTTTATGCCCTTGGGTCACTAAACTTTGCATAACTTTAATACACCAACTATCTCTGTTCTCCTTTAACATATCATTATATCTTAACTATGAATCAAAACTACCCATTTCTCTTCTATAAAATGCTTCTTGTGGCGACAACCAGCCTGGAATTTTAGATCCAAATCTATTTTTATATTTCTCTCAAATTTTAAAAATTGATCTCCTCACTATATGATTCTTAAATTCCACATTTACTTTTATTTTCCACAAATAGGCATGTCAGTCAAATTTTAATTCATGACCTTCTAATTCTAATAGTCTCTTATTTTCCAACATAATCCATTCTCTAAGTCAAACTAGACATGCAGCCTCAAAATAAATTTTTGAATCTGGGACTCCAAACCTTCCTCGTTCTTTGGTATCTATTAAAATTTTGCATTTTATTCTGGGTTTTCTTTCCGCCCATAAACATTTCAAAATTTCCTTCTGCCAATTTACAAAGGCAGTCTTAGAGAAAATAATTGGAATTGTCTGAAAGAGGTACATTAATTTGGGTAGGACAATCATTTTAATTATTGATATTCTCCCTAATAGGGAGACATTAGAATTCTAATTCTAAAACTATTGCTTTAAGCAGAATTTAAATCCTGGAATTTATGTCTAGGAAAGCCTAAAAAAAGGGGGAAAAATTAAATGAGTAAATACAGTACTCTTTATGTGTGTGTGTGTGTGTGTGTGTGTGTGTGTGTGGTACATGCATATACACAGCATGATTGGATTACTGTATTATATAATATTATAATACAGTAATCTGAAATCAAATGCCTAATCAAAATAACAGGTCTCTCTCATATCTATTGCATAAATTTTGTGGTCAATGCCCCCACGTGCCTCAAATAACAGATCCAATCAAATCCCAGCTTTCCCTATAACATAATACTCACATGGTCGCCTTGGGCCAACTGTTGCTTCTCAGCTTAGCCTATTTCATAGGGTTATTCTTAAAAATGGAGTGGGGTATTGGTGAAAAATAATATGCAGTACTTTTAGCTCTAGGAGATAGATGAAATATAATTAGTTAAGAAAGATATAAGTGGAAAAAACATGATTGTCATAAAGAAATATATGCATCCTAATGGCCTTTTATGATACCTCAGAGTAAAATCCTGTACACATTTATCTAAAACTAATGTATAGACCTGGTGTTGCCTGGGATTTTATTTTTTCATAGGTAATACTTGTTAGAAATACCTTAAGGTAGCTTTACAATTTTTGGAAAGGCTCCATAAGAAAGGATGAAAAGTATTAATTATGATTTTTTCCCTTTTCTTATGTTATTACTAACTAAATAAGGCAATTTTTTCCCTCTTCAGAACTCATTCTGTACATGTAAGTTTTCTTCATATTCTCCAATCCAATCTGTATTCAGAGTTATTAACATACACAGGTTGGTTTCCTGAGGGAATGCACTGTCCTCTTCCTTGCTGCTAGGCCTCATCTCCACAGTAACTGTTCTATTCAAGACAGACATAGTTGACTGAGGCCCAAGAGCTCTTTGGCTGAGAATTCTAAAGGCCCCTCCCTGAACTGTCAACCTGAGGATTCCATAGACTCTTCTTAGGCAGCCAATCATATGAGGTCTTCTCTGCCTGACACAGACAGACAAACTTTGACTTTTATATATTAAAAGATTAAGTCCCACTGAACTCACTGGGACTTATGTCTGAGAAGGGATGTGCATGACTGCATTGTTAATGTAAATGGCACACTGCTCAAACAAAACAAACAGACAAATTAGACACTTAAATCTCTCCCAGTTTTCAGCCTCTACAGGTTATATAGGCCATTTCTGCACGGGCTTAAAGAAATGGTGCAGAGTATCCTCTAGGGAGGACATCTGCACCTGGGAGCGGACTGAGTCGGACCTACTTAGTGTAGTTCTGCACCTCAGCCCGCTCCGGAGTGACCCGAAGTGGTTGTCCAGCGTGCTTGTGAAAGACCGCTTGAAACAGATCTTTCAACAGCACGGAGCGCGCCACTCTGTGCCCACGCTCCAGTGCAGATTTGCAGGCTCACACCAGTGCAAGCCTTGCGATCTACCGGGGGCAGGTTTTAGGCTGGCGAGCTTCAGCGGTTGGTGGAGAGCTTCGACCAACCAGAAGCTGCCATTTTCTTCCCCGGAGCAGTGTGGAGCGGCGGCCACGCACTGCTCTGGACCAGCCTGGACCCAAGCGTGGAGCCAAGAAGTCCGGTAAGTACCAGCACGGGGCAATTGCCTCGCCCCGTGTGGAAATGGCCATAGTTTCTTTCCTGAGGCACTGTGGAGCCTGGCACACACACGATTAGTAAATCAAAAGGAATGGGGTGGAGAGAAGAAAGCAATTAAAAATAAGCCTTGAAATATAACGTTTGTGCACATTTCAAAAAACAAAGAAATAAAGGCAGGAACAAATTTAAATTCTGAAAACTTCTCTGCAATATTGAAAAAATTATTTCAGGTAAATTAGAAGTAGAAGGGGGGATCCTTGTTTCTGTGGAAAAGAGACTGAGATAGTGCCTGATGCGCAGTTCTGAGCATGCTTGTATTCAGAAGCGGCCTCCTCATGGAAAGGCCTTCTTAACTGACAGGGCTCTGCCATCTCCCTGTTTTTTTACAGTTTGCATTATTCCTTTTGCTTACATCAAGAAGTAGTTTGGAGTCATACATACAGCACAAGATACTTGTTTCAAAGCTAGGAGAGACTTCAGCAATTTGCTTTTGCTTGAGCCTACTGGGAAAGACAAGACCACATCCCCTTCTCTCTCTCTCTCCCTCTCCCTCTCCCCCTTCCTCCTGCTGAGTTCATTAAGTGCAACTACTTTTGCACTTTTTAAAGGTGGCCTTGCCAGTTCTTCCCTCTGAAATTACCGACTACAGCACCAGATATTTGTTGGTGGTCTCCCATCCAAATACTAACCCTGCTTAGCTTCCAAGAACAGATAGGATCTGATCCCTTTAAGGGTATTTGGGCTTCACAGGAGGAGGATACAAAAATGGAATTCTAAAAGCAGCTGAGAGAATTGGCTGGCAGAGTCCTTGCCAAATCAGGACAATGAGAGGGTATGCTCTTAAGGATCAGCTGGAAGAGCACGACAACCCCAGGTCCTCTTCCATTCCTATGGTTAGAAGTCAAGCAACAAGACCACTGATAGATTTTGAATTGTTAATACTTGAAGCTAAATTCTTTCTAAAATGTGTTATATAGAGAAGTTCTGGCTGGGGACAACTTTAGTATTGAAAAAAATGTGGAAAAGAATTTTAAAGGAGATCAAATAATAGTCACTGAAATAACATGTGGTCTCAAAGCCTAATCCATTCAGAATCAACAGAAAAAAGGGAACACCACATGAATATTATTTAACCCCAGTCAATTTAAAGACATATCTGTTAAGCCTCACAGAGCTCAGCACAAATTATCTTGTCTTTTTTCAAAATTCCTAAGGAGAGAGAATCTTACTTATATTTGGAGGACAAACTCTCCTTCCCTTTTCTGCTCAATATATGAGTTCAATGGACCCTCCATTTCATGAGGGTTCAGGGTGCAGAGCCCTTGTGAATGTGGAAAAACCACAAATAACTCCCCCCCCACAATCCCCCTCCCATTTCCTTCTGGGACTCCCCTTCTATTCCCTTGCCTTTTCACTGAAGGGCCAGCGTCAAGGGAGATGAAGTGGGAGCTCTGGAGGGGAGAAGTGAAGTAGCTCGCCAAGAATTGAGACCACCAGATTAGAAAGCAAAAATAAAAGTTTATTTTACTGCAGGGATCTCAGTGGAATGATTTCCAAAGCCTGAGAGCCCCGATCCAGGTATTAGCTCTCTTTTTATACCCTCTTGTAAACAGGTTACAGGAAATGATTACATATGACCATATATGAAGTGTTTACAGGTCAGGCAGACCTGAGTTACATCTTTCAAAAATGATGTATTTTGGTACCAAGGGAGTATTTCTCCAACATCAAAACTCCCTAGGTTCCCGGCACTGCTAAGCACATACCTAAGCCTCTTGATAAGATAAAGGGCGCATCTGCTCACCTTATTTTTCTATATTTTTCTACCTTAGCATTAGCTTCTTCAACTTAACCCTTTCATTCCCCCCTTTATGCCAAATTCTACGCAATTTGACATACTTAAGCTTGCTTTTGGGCCATAACAGCAAAATGAGCTGCCTTCCCCTCCATAGCTTGGGAGAGAGAGGCATGTACACATTTCATAGCACAAGAAATACATATCATTACTAAGAACCCTACTACAATTAAAAGCACAATACCTAGAAACAAGGTTTTTAACCAGCTAAGATCTGGAAGCCAAGAAGTTAACCAATCCCAGGGGTTACTAATGCCACTGTCATTATTTTGTATCAACCCTTGCAACTGCTGTATCTCATCCTCTATAGTCTTGTTCAAATCATGAAATGCAACCTTGCATCCTCCTTTGACTATGGTACAAAACCCCCCTTTTCTGGCTAACAAGTAATCCAAGGCCATTCGATGTTGTAACAATAGCTGATTTAGCTCTTCAATTTCTTGTTGGAGGGCTTGTACCAATTTCCCAGTCGCATTTATAGTTTTCTCCAATCTGCAAGTCAATCCTATTATGCTCCTACAATTTTCTTGAGCCATAATTCCTGGGTAGGATCCCAAAGTGAGGACCCCTGTGATCAGTCCTCCTCCTACTCTACTACCCTCACTCTCAGACAACTGTGGCCTCACGATGACCAGATCCTCACATTGACTTCCCAGTGGTCCCACTAAATGCCGTTTCTTCCTACCAACTCGTTTGATCTGTCTTGGTAGGAAAACTTGGACAGGTATAGTCATATATCCTATTCCTATACACTGGTAAGTCCCTGGGTGGTAGTTGGTGGCCCACCCATTAAAGTAGAACCATAAATGCGGGTCTCTAGCCATCAATCCAGAGCATATACTACCTGACCCTGTATAATTAGGAGTGAACATGGGATATTCTGGGTATAAATCTCCAAAATTAGTTTCATTTAAGTCCCCCTTGGGTTGATAGGAGTTATTATATGTGCCATACAAATAGAATCTATCACTACATGCTGAATAATTTCCCAGTTTACCATAAAATGAGGAATATTTTATATATCCTTTCCACTTAGAATTCCAAGATCCACTATGGTGACAGCAAAAACACATTCCGGGGGAATAAGTATAAAACTTCAACCGCCTAAATCGAGTCTTGTTTATATTACTATCAACTTTGGCAAACATATTGGGATTCCCTCTCAATGCTGACTGTAGGGCTCCTACAACCACTCCCGGTTCACTAATAAGGGAGGGCATAAAACCGAAATCTGCTACAGTCTGTGGATGTTCATAGATCAGGGTGACGTTGGGTCCGTGTTGTTGGAACATGTGTGCAGCATGTCGTTTGAACCAGTTAGCCTCGACTACTCCACCCATCACGCTCCACATCCCGATCAACATTACCCACTTCATTTTCGGAGCCACTCAGGGACCCAAATCTACTTACTCCACACAAATTCCTTCTGTACATATACAAAAATACTAAAATACCAAGAAATATACACACTACTATTATTATTAGATCACTAATACTAATATTCATTGTTTCTCTCCCATATCCACTGTAGGGGATCTGGCCGTGCGTAGAATAGTCAGCCTCCGGAGTGACTACAGCAGGGCTCAGTCCCAATCTTCCTCCTCTGCAGTTGCTAGGTCTGACCGTACGTAGAGCTACCAGCGTCCAGCGGGTGGCAGCAGTAGGGTCTAGCCTAGAGTCTTCATTCACCTGTTGCGGATCTGACTGTGCGTAGAGTGGTCAATTCCCTGGTATGACCACGGCAGAGTCTAGTCCGAATCTTCTCTCCCCCTTTTCTTCTGGACAATTTCAGTTTCAAAGGGTTTTCTTGTGATGAAATTACAGCCCAATCAGTAAACGCCCTTTTTATCCTGGTGTAGTGTATCCAAGGTTTCAGCCCTGCTACTTTTACTGCAGTGGGGGTGACTAACAGCACGTGATACGGTCCCCTCCAGCCTGGTGATAGAGGCTCCCCTTTCCAATCTTTAACCCACACCTCATCCCCAGGCTGGAAGGAATGGGCCTTTGTGAGGAAAGGAACTCGTCTAACCTCTAAAGCATGGGCGTTTACCTTCTCTAGAGCTTTCCCTAATGCCTGCACTTCTTCTTGGAGGGTTAAGTTCCCCAGCTCTCGAATGTCCCCTCTCAATCCCTTCAGGATGGCCGGGGGTCTTCCATACAGCAGCTCAAATGGACTCAGCCCAGTCGTCCAATGAGGGGTGCATCTTATTCTCAAAAGAGCTATTGGGAGTACATCCAACCATTTGAGCTTAGTTTCTTGACACAATTTTGCAAGCTGAGTCTTCAATGTTCTGTTCATCCTTTCCACCTTCCCAGAACTTTGGGGCCTATACGCACAATGTAATTTCCAAGTAATTCCTAAGACTTCTGCCAAACTCTTAACTACTCCGTGCACGAAGGCCGGGCCATTATCAGATCCGATGTGAAGGGGTAACCCGTATCTAGGTACGATGTCTCGGAGTAGAGCTCATACTACTTCCTTCGCCTTCTCGGTTCTAGTAGGATATGCTTCAACCCCCCAGTGTGAGTGCACACCATTACCAACATATATCGGTATTGTCCCATCCGTGGCATCTCGGTGAAGTCCACCACTAGGGATTCGAAGGGAGTAGATCCTTGATGTTGGGTTCCCTCTTCCAATCTGGGTCCTTGAAGCGGGTTGTTCCGAGCGCAGAGTTGACACCGTGATGACGCCAGCATGGTGTACTGTCTCATTCCATCTATAAACACATCCTTTGCTAACAACTGGGCCAACGTTGTCTTTCCCAGATGTGTGGCTTCATGTGCCTTCTGAACGATTGGCCATCCCATAGATTGGGGTATGTACCGTCTTCCATCTGGTAGGACCCACCAACCATCTTTGTCACTTATAGCTTTCAGGTCCTTTTCAGCCCTCTCATTCTCCTGCTGGGTGTATCTAGGGGTCTGGTTATTCAAGGAGACTTGGAAAAGTGGTACTACCAATTCTCTGGGCAGGTTCTCCTTCCCACTCACTAGTTCACTCTCAGCAGCCTCCTTTGCAGCAGCATCTGCCTTCCGGTTTCCCCGGACCACTGGATCTTGCCCTCTCTGATGTCCTTTACAGTGCATCACAGCAACTTTACTAGGGGCCCACACCGCTTCTAATAGGTGCTCTATTTCTTTTCCATATTTGATCTCTTGTCCTGAAGAATTGATCAATCCTTTTTCTTTGTACAGTGCTCCATGCGCATGCAGGGTAGTGAAGGCATACTTTGAATCTGTGTATATGTTTACAGTAAGTCCTTCGGCCAGCTCTAAAGCCCTGATCAAAGCGATAAGTTCCGCCTTCTGGGCCGAGGTACCAACAGGTAGCCCTTTGGCTTCTATTATTTTATCTGCCGTGACCACTGCATAGCCGGCCTTTCGCTTCCCCTCTCGCACAAAGCTACTTCCATCTGTATAGTAAGTGACATCAGGATGGGGCCATGGGGTATCCCGCAAGTCTGGTCTACTTGAGTATACTTCATCCATGGTTTGAAGGCAGTCGTGGTGTATATTTCCAGATTCTGCTGGGAGCAGTGTTGCAGGGTTCAGGGTGGTGCACAACTCCAACTTCACTCTAGGGTTTTCATACAACATTCCCTGATACTTGGACATTCGGCTATTCGTGAACCAATAGCTACCTTTGTACTCCATGAGGACCAGTACAGAATGTGGAACCTTTACCATCAAATTCTGGCCTAAGGTTAACTTATCTGCTTCTTTTACCAACAAGGCTGTTGCTGCTATAGCCCTGAGACACCCAGGCCATCCTCTAGCGACTGGATCTAATTGCTTAGAGAGATATGCCACTGGGCGATGCCAGGATCCCAACATCTGTGTCAGTACTCCCACGGCTATTCCATTCTTCTCATCAACAAATAAGGTGAACTTCTTTGTTACATCTGGCAGACCTAGCGCCAGAGCTTCCATCAGCGCCTTCTTTATCTGTTCCCAGGCGTTCTTTTGTTCTTTCCCCCACACAAATTCAACTTCTCCGGACCTTTGGTAGCTTCATATAATGGTTTGCTCATTACTGCGAAGTTAGGAATCCAGATTCTGCAAAACCCAGCTGCACCCAAGAATTCTCGCACCATCTTCCGATTCCGAGGCTCAGGCAGAGCACACACAGCCTCCTTCCTTTCTCGGCCTAGCGCTCGTTTCCCTTGAGTCACTTGGAATCCCAGATATCGCACCTCTGTCTGGCACAACTGGGCCTTCTTCTTAGATACTTTGTAGCCTGCTTCCCACAGAAGCTGGAGCAACTCCATTGTGGCCTCCTTACACTCCTCCTCACTGGTGGCGGCCAACAGTAGATCATCCACATATTGCAGCAAAACTCGTCTCTCGGGTTCAGTTGGAATTTTCTCAAGTCTTGACTCAATGATGTCCCAAAAATCGTTGGCGAGTTCTTCCACCCCTGAGGCAAGCGGCACCACGTGAACTGGGTCTTCTGGCCTGTAATGCTGTCTTCCACCTGGAAGGCAAATATGTCCTGGCTTTGGGGGGCCACTCGGATACAGAAGAAGGCATCCTTGAGATCCAAAACAGTGAAGTGAGTAGCTGCAGATGGAACTAGTCCCATCAGGACATATGGGTTTGGTACCACTGGGTGTAGGGTTACTGTAGCTTTGTTTACCATCCTTAAATCTTGTACTGGACGATATTCCTTCGTCCCAGGTTTCAATACTGGGAGTAATGGAGTATTCCAGGGAGAGCGGCATTCCCAATTATATTGTACTTCTTCAGCCGTTCTAAATGCTTCTGGATCCCTTCCAGGGCTTCTCTGGGTAGATCATATTGCCTTACACGAGTGGGCATAGCATTTGGCTTTAATTCTACCACTATGGGGGCCACGAACCGGGCTAACCCAGGTGGGTTGTCTTCAGCCCACACGCCTGGGGGTCCAAATATAGTGGGTTGCTCTTGACAAACCATGATCTGGTACCTTCGCCACTCCTCCTCCATTGGATAAGTCACTGAGATATTCTTTGGTCCTCTAAAATTTATTTCCATCGTCCCATCTTCTTCAATAGAAATTTGAGCTCTCAATTTAGCCAACAAATCTCGACCCAATAAGGGCACAGGGCAACTTGGCAAATACAAAAACTGGTGAGTGACTTGATGTCTTCCTAGATCCACAATCCTTTTTTCTAAGAGGGGGTGTTTTTCCAATTTCCCCGTGGCCCCCACAATTCTTATGGCTTTCTCAGTTTTTGGGGCTATTGCAGAATTTAATACTGAACGGGTGGCTCCCGTATCTACCATCATGGGGATGGCTCGGTCCCCTATTTGTGCTGTGACCATAGGCTCCCCGGGGCCGAGAGCAAGGGGGCCCGGTCTGTCCTAATCGTAAAGTTCCATTTCAGCTAGTCCAATGAAGTCCTCGAACCCTTCGTCCATCCCCTGCTCATATCTTCCATCCACTACTCTTCCTCTTCCTCTTCCTCTTCCTCTTCCTCGATTTGCTCCCCCTTTCCCCTTCCTCGATCCATTCCTCTTCCCCTGTTCGCCATCCCTCTCTGTCTGGGACATTATTCTTCCAATGCCCAACCTGTCGGCAGAGGGCACACTCATTGCGTCTCAATGGAGGTCCACTTCCTTTTCCAATTTTCCGCCCCCCTTCCTTTGTCGCCAAAGCTGCAGCCAATAATTCCGCTTTCTTATGCATCCGCCTTTTCCTTCTCCCGTTTCTCCTCTTGGTCTCTATTCACATATACTCTCTGGGCAATTTCCAACAATTGGCTCAAATTCATACCTGCAAATCCCTCTTGTTTCTGGAGTTTCTTCCTTATATCTGGATAACTTTGGGTCACGAAGGCCAAATTCACCATCTGTTGGTTGCCTGGGTCTTCTGGGTTCACAGGAGTATACTGCCTATAAGCATCAAGCAATCTTTCCAAATATGTTCCTGGGGGTTCAGTGGGTCCCTGAAATATCTCTGATACTTTGGACATATTAACAGGCCTCTTCATTCCTTCTCTCATAGCTTCCACTAGTAGAGCTTGATAATAGTGAGCATAGCCAACTGTGCTGGGAGGTTCGGGTCCCATCCTGGGTCCGCCAAGGGGACCCTACCTCTCATCCACTGCTCAGGGTTCGCCTCTCCAGGAGGTGCCCTGTCTCTAGCTATCCGTTCTGCATGCTGAATTATTCTCCTCCGCTCTTCAGTAGTGAACAAAGTCAGGAGCAACTGCTGACAATCTTGCCAATTGGGGACATGTGAGGCCATAATACTGGAACAAAGTTCAATTACTTCTTGTGGCTTATCTGTGTAAGTAGCATAATGGGTCTTCCAATTAAGGAGGTCAGACGTGGTGAAGGGAGTATATTGGTAACTCGGGACTCGCCGATAACCACCCTCTTGGGTGGGATCTGGCACCAATTGACTGATTTGTCGCAATGGTGCAATCACATCTCCACTTTCCTCATCCGAATCATCTACTTCTTCTACTTCCTTCTGGGGTTTTGTCTGTTTACTCTTGACCTGCTTACTCTTGGATTTTTCTTTTGGTCCAGTCTGTTCGGGTTTGGGTCTGAGTGTCATCTTATTCTGGACAGCCAAACTGGAACCTGGCAACTCCTCTGTCATTTCCTCTTCATGGGTAACTGGGGCCAAATCCGGCCCGTCCCCCCGCCACTCCCTCTTGTTGTGAGGCTGCCTGAGGTACTGGTGGCAGTGGAGCAGGCGGTGGTACTTCCAAAGCCAGTGGTGGCGGGGCTGGTTGCATCACCACATACGGTGGAGGGGGGGCAGTGGGCTCTTCTGGAGCTGAATCAGGCAAAATCTGGGCTTTTCCAAGCTTTCGTCTGGCCCTGTCCTGCCTCAGCACCATAGCCTTACAAATTTGTTCCTGACACTTCTGCAACCAAGAGGGGTTCTCTGTAACCACTGTGTCCCATGAATCTATGTATGGATACTGATCAGGATGGCCAGGCTCACCCACCACTACTGAATACACTGCCTTGATTCGAGCGGGTTCTAAGCTCCCTTCCGGAGGCCACCCCACCTTGAAAGAAGGCCACTCCACTTCACATAAATTCCGTAAATGCCCTGGCGTCATTGGGGGGTCCCCATAGTCCCCACTGAATCCTTTCTTGAAATTCTTTAACATACAACCTAAAGGGGTTTGCCGGCTTTGCCCCCCACCCATTTCCTCCCAACGTGGACAAGACACACTAGGAGAAAGGGATTTGGCGCGTGAGTAAGGGGTCTCACGCGCCAACACGAAGGGGGACAGACACCACTCTCTCTGTGCCGACCCACGCACCCGGACTCTCAACGGTATGCAATGGGAACTGCGACACCTTGCGCCCCTCCTTTCACACCACATTCACGCCAACAAACTACCTCCCACCTCTTTTTCCACCTCCAAAAAGCCTCGCGGTTTCACCCACAACAGTGGGGTACTAAGGCAAGACTTAAGGGGTTGATCAGGCCCCTCTTCTCCCTGAAGTTGCAGGGAGGGCACTCACCAACAGTCATGGGAGGGTTCTGCTTTCTGCTCCGTCTTCGGGTCCCTGGGCTGGAACACCACCGCCAGAGCCGCCGCCTCACTCCGAGTCAATCCTTCTGACAAAAGTAAGTCAGGGGCGCCCTGGGTCGCGTCGGAAAGAGGTGACGGCCCCGACGTCCTGGCGTCCGCCAAAGTGGGCAAAACGCCCCTCAATATCCCGGACGAGCCCCCAAATTGAAGTAGCTCGCCAAGAATTGAGACCACCAGATTAGAAAGCAAAAATAAAAGTTTATTTTACTGCAGGGATCTCAGTGGAATGATTTCCAAAACCTGAGAGCCCCGATCCAGGTATTAGCTCTCTTTTTATACCCTCTTGTAAACAGGTTACAGGAAATGATTACATATGACCATATATGAAGTGTTTACAGGTCAGGCAGACCTGAGTTACATCTTTCAAAAATGATGTATTTTGGTACCAAGGGAGTATTTCTCCAACATCAAAACTCCCTAGGTTCCCGGCACTGCTAAGCACATACCTAAGCCTCTTGATAAGATAAAGGGCGCATCTGCTCACCTTATTTTTCTATATTTTTCTACCTTAGCATTAGCTTCTTCAACTTAACCCTTTCAGAAGGAAGGCTAGTGTGAGACCTCCCCCCATTCTCTTGCCTTTAGCCTCAGTGTGCGTTCTCAGCACAAGGGCCAGAGGCAAAGGGAGAAGGAAGGCATATGCACCTCTCCTTGCTTCTCTCACCTTTTGCCCAGATGCACTTGCCTTCCTTCTCCATGCCCAGCAAAATAGGTGAGTTTGTGTCTTTTGGATTAAGCCTTGATATTTATCTGAACTGTTTGGAAGTTTGTTCATTGTTCCGTATTTTGGGATATCTTGAATGTCTTAGTAAGATAGCATCTGATTATAGTCACATTGGGCGAAAGGTTTCATATCAAATAAGTCTTTGGAACAGTAGTGAAAGGTTAATTTTATTTCTTCCTGTTCATTGAGAGTTTTTTTTACTGTTTTTTTTTTATTTTCAAAATTAATTTCTTCTCTTTCTTCAATTTGTACGCCAGCCATTTGCCTGGCTTATCTGCTTGTTTAAACTATCTTTGGAGTGCTAGTTTTATCTTATACTCAATTTCTATTAGGTTTTCTTCTTTCAGTTCATTTTCAAGAATTTTGAACTCATTTAAAATTTCTCTATTTGAAGGGTCTTTTCTCAATTTTTAATATCTTCAATCACTTCCTGATTTATAGAAGAGTTCATAATTTTTCTCTGTATGCCAGATAATCTCCAATATACATTTCTTTCTTTTTCTATAATATCCTTTTCTTCAGTGATATATTTAAATCTTTTACTCCAAATCTCAAGTCAAGTCTCAAGTCTCTACCTTCCAGTCTCAAGTCAAGTCTGGGAGCAAATTTTGTACTCCAATCTGTATTCCAGAATTTCTGGACAGAGTCAAATAAAGTCAGTTTTAACAATTTAAGTAGAATCGGCCCACCACTCTTGTGATTTTGCCATCTGCAGCTTCAGAAGTGGAGAATAGGATCCTTCTTACTTCCCATTTGTAAAGCTGGGGGCTTTTTCAGAAGTGGGGAATAGAATCCTCCTTATTCCCCCTTACTGAAATTTCAAGAGTTTTAGAAGGAAGGATCCTTCCTCCTCAAGCCCATTGCCTAATACATTTTCTGTTCCCCTCTGAGATATGCACCCTGCACTCTGGGAATGATTCTTGCCTTCTGGTTTTAAAAGAGGTTTTAGAAATCTCCTATATGTACTGGGAACAGGTTGCTGAGCAGATCTCAACCCCATTGCTTAACGTACTTGCCATTCCCTCTGAGAAATTTGTCCACACTTTGGGCTTGAGACAGATTGTCATGTGATGCGTAAATTGTAAGACTTCTGGATGAATGTGTTAAGTTACTGAACCAAGGGCAGCAAATCAGTCACTAAAAATAAGCAAGTCTCAAATTGAGTCGAGTCAGTGTGTAATTTTTGCCAAGTCAAGTCTGAGTTGAGTCACTGAAGTGACTTAAGTCTAACTTGAGTCCGAGTCAATTGATTCAAGTCTACATCAGTGCTTTTCTTTATATAGTTTTTCATAAAATTTAACCATTACATTCCTAATCTTCTCCTCCTCTCTCACAATTATCCCATTTTCATCTTTAAGACAATTTTTAAATACTTTTTCTTTTTCCCAAGGCATCTTACTAGGCTTTTCATTCCTTATATGTCCCACATTTGTAATTTATTTTTAATCAATAAATGCTTTTTTAAAAGTTATCTGATCTAAATCCTGTCTTTCTTTCTATTTCCCCATAACAATTTATATTTCTTATTATTAGGTTTTTTCACATTCTTTTTGCAACTTTTCTGCCTCTTGTATTAAACTCTGACTATATTTCAATTTATACCCATTAATACCCGCTTCCATATTTATACATTTATCCCTTATCACCTTTTTAAAAGGATCCAATAAAATATGATCCTTTCCCTTTCCTTTCCCTTACTAATATAACTATTGTCATTTAACTTTTCACCTTAAGTCTCCTCATTTATAATAACCATGATATTACACACACTCATGATTCTTATCCTTGCTTAATTTCATTTATCCTTTCACCTTGGATCTCCCATTTTATAATAACCATAATATTGCACACATACTCATGATTCTTATCCTCCTCAGTCAAACCTTTAACCCTGAGATTCTTCCTCCTCTGATAGTCCTGGTCCTCCAACAGTCCTTGCCGGACTCACTGACACTTCTCCACTGCCTGAATCCTCTCTGCTGCTACACCTCTTGATGCCTCTTGGTCCTGCCTCCTTTCCTGCATTTCCTACTCCCTCAAAATCAGTTCTCTTCAGACTCAGAGGTGTTTCAGCTGCTGCTGCGGCGGCAGAGTTGTAAGGGTTTGGGTCCTTTACTAAGTCTTCGCAGAATCCTGCCTGCAAGGATCCTGGCCTTGACTACAGTCTTCGCAGAATCCTGACCTGTACCTCAGGCCCAGCTGGCTGCTCAGATGCAGGGCAGCTGGAGCAGCTAGGAGCCAGTTATATAAGGGCTGGGCTTTTTCTGCAATCTTTGCTATAGTAGTGTGGGTTTCTGTGCTGTGTGTAGTTATGCTTGATGCTTCACTGGTCTTGGGTTTGCTGACCCCTGCACTCTACCTGAACTCTGAGCTGTTTCCTGGCCTTGCCTCTGGCCCCTTGGGCTCCTGATACCAGGTCAGTCCTCTGTTGCTGTGGACTCTTGCAGAGTCTGACCCCTGGCCACTTGACCTGGTACCTGTTTGTTGTCCTAGCTCCCGCTCTTGATTCTGATAACTCTTGCTGCCCATGCCCTGGACTCTGATAATGGTGAGCATAGCCTATGCCTTCCCCAAGAGACTGAGTAGGGTAAGAAGGCCTATTTAATTAAGTCAATTAAAATTTACCATAAAAAATATCAATTGTACGATTGGATTGACTTTAAGTTTCTGACCCCTGGAGAAAGTCAGTAATGAACACATTCTTTCTTTGAAATTTATATTCCACTTGTCCCTTCAAAATACACGTTCAGATCCCATAGATTGTAAAACCTGCATGTAGACACATACAAAAGCTCCTGATCTTCAGGACTGCATTACAGCCATTTTCCCTTCTCAGGGAGTTAAAATGTTTATCTTCCAGCACAGGCCAGTTAGTAACAGGTTGTTTTTCACTCTTGTGTATCTTTATCTTTTTTAACATCCTATTAAGATAGGTACTATCTTACTGTTTTACTGTTCAAAGCATGTTTCCTTGGTTATACTGTAACACCCATTATCTTGCTTAAAGGCACTTACTCAATTACTAACTTCATCTGTTAAACAAATACTAATTTTTCAACTATCTAAAATTCATTTTTTCATATTGTGCATTATCAATAGAGATTTCAGTGAAAGTGATTGTATCTTCAGTGTTCTACTCTGAGGACCATCATTCCTCGTCGTCCTCTGTCTGACTCACTGATGCTGCAGCTCTTGGAGCCCTTAAAAAGGCTTTCCCAGTAGTTCCCAATGCTGTTCTCACAGACCTGATGTGAATCCCAGCTCTCCTGCTCCCCTTGTGTCCACTGTCAATGATGCTCCAAATGAAGTGAGTGAGTTTCCCTGGAGCAGCAGAACTTTACCCCCCACTCCCTCAACCAGGCTGGAGTGAAATCTACAATTGAGTCACTCCTGTCAAGTTACATCAGACAAAGAGTTCAAACCACAGTTTGAATCCATTGGCTCCCTGCTCCCCTTCCTCACAGGGGTGCGCCTGGCCACATTGGCCCCTGGGAGGGAGCCTCAATGGCCCACCATGCCAGAGAAGGCCACTGTCAGCTATCTGCCACCCCAGCCCACAACCTGCCTGCACAGTAAGTCACACAGTTTTATTCTCAGAGGAAGAAGATACGTATGATCTCTGATGAAAGGAGCAGAATCAATGGTGTGTGGGCCTGACAGGATGTCTAGAGACGTGTGCCGTAGGGAAAAATCCATGATGTAACACAGACACCACAACTTCCTTCTGATCCACATAGGAACAAATGGTACTGTTAGATATAGACTTCAGCAAGGCTAATATTGCAAGGTACTGTGAGGCTCTGGTTAGGAAGCTAAAGGAATATGGAGCACAAATTATTATTTCATTCCTCCTTGTTGAAGGGCATGGCCCAGGAAGAGGGAGAACAATTCTAGAAGTGAATACCTATCTTTGCAGATGCTGTTGTTGGGAAAGATTTGGCTTCTTAGATGATGGATTGCAATTTCATAGAGAAGAACTTCTGAAAAGGGAAAGTTGTACCTCACAACAGCTGGTAAGAACATATTTGGAAGGAGTCTTTCAAACATGGTCAGGGCTTTAAACTAGATTACGTAGGGAAGAAAGACAGTATTCCAGAAGGCAGGGGGATATCAATTATTGGGGCCAAAAGCCTAAGTGATACAGGGGGAATTGGGGTGATAGAGAATGCCCTATAGTCTTAGATATTTTCATACTAATGCATAAAGCATGGGAAATAAACAAAATGAACTTCCACTCTTAACACAGCAAGGTATGTATGATTTAACAGGCAACATTGAAGCTGGTAGGATGAGTTTCATGACCACAGTGCAGCAATGGAAGGGTATAACCTATTCCAAAGAGATAGACCCAACAAGAAAGGAAGGGTGCGTAAAATAGCTTTATATGTGAAGGGTGTGTACATCTGTGAGGAGATCTGTTACTTAAAACATTGAAAACAGTTTGAGAACATCTGAATAAAAATTAAAGGAGGTGTGTGTGGAACAATAGCAGCATCATTATCAGAGTCTACTGTAGGCTCCAAGTCAGCATGAAGACTGAGATGATGCTTCCTAGAACCAGCAATCAAACACCCAGAAAGAAGAAATCTAGTAGTAATGGAAGACCAATCAGTGAACACTCTGGTATTTGTTGAAGGATAAATTCTGCCAAGAATGTAAGCCCTCACTTGCCTTCCTGACAATTTATTATCCAGAGTGTGGAGGAGGCAACTGTCTTTGGAACTGATGCTAACAACCAGGAAAGAATTGGTCAATGGAGTGGAAGCAGTGGGATGCTTAGGGGGGAATTACCACATCCTACTGGGATTTGTTATACAGAAGAAAAGATAAGCCAATTGTCATCATTGTTCTCAAAATTTCATTGTCCAGAAGGTGGAGTATTAGCTATTTTGGATCTGCAGCTAACCAACAGAGATTAACCAGTCAATTGGGTGGAAATGACCTGGAATGTGTTACACAGAAGACAGGGGAAACCAAATGTAGTCAGACATGTACTCTGAATTTCAAAGAAGTTGATTTCTGTGAACACAGGGAAATTCCATGGTCAAAAATGTTGCAAGGTTGGTAAATGAAGGGAATGCTGTGGATTTAATATATCTTGATGTCACTAAGGTTTTTTTCAAAAGTCCCCATGATATTCTTGCAAACAAGCTGGTAAAATGTGGGCTTGACAATCCTATTGTTTGGTGGATGCTTAACTGGTTGAATGACCAAGCCCAAGTAATGTTCACCAATGGTTTTTCTTCATCCCTGGAGAGAGTTGACTAGCGGGGTATCATTAGGATGCTTTCCTAGGTCTAGTGTTGTTGAACATCTTTACAAACAACTTGGATGGTGCTTATCAAATTTCATTTGACACCAAATTAGGAGAGGTAGCTAATATCCTAAAGGATAGGACAAGATTCAAAATGATCTTAACAGATTGGATATTTTGGCCAAAATAATGCAATGACAATGGCCATTTCCACACTACGCTCCTATAGTGCTATTATCCCACTTCCAACATCCTGTGGAATCCTGGCGTTTGCAGTGTAGGGAGGGGCCTTTAGAATTCTCAGCCAGAGAGCTCTTTGGGCTCAGTAAACTACAAACCTCAGAATTCCACAGGATGTTGAAAGTGGAATAATAGCACTATAACAGTGTAGGGTGGAAATGGCCAACGAGCAGAGCTATCTTGCTTCAGAAGATCTAGCAAGAGATCCAGACTGACTTATAAATTATACATGGTCATAGCTTGTATTATTCCTTTTGCTCTTAAATTGCTCCTTGATCAGTGCAGCACATACTCAAAAATGGGAAACAGTTTCTCTCTGTTGCTGGTTTTCTTCAGGAAGTTATGCCATAAGAAAGTCCTTGGCCAAAGATTGCTATCTACTATCATCCACATCATTTTGATAACTTTCATTATATTGTTATCAAACCAGGGAGACACTATACTTCCAAATGACAGAAATATAAAAATCAATAAAAATTCTTGTGAGGCTTACATTTCCCTGTTTTCGGATTGTTTCTCTAGATTAACAGTTTTAACCGTGGAAGGTTAGGGAGGCTTGGCAAGATATTCTTAGTGGGTCCCTTCCTCCACTTGCTTGTGCCCATTCACTAGTCTTTTCCTTTTGTACCCAATCCCCAGATATTGAGGAAAAGGCAAAGGAGGCTGCTGTCACATTTTGCTTGCACAGAGAGTACCTGTGCAATAGTAATAAGGAAGAAAACTAGGCCAGGTGCTTCCAAATGCTTATACTGGGTTCCCTGCTGGGGAAAGAGGGCCTCAGCAGGTATCCTAAATTGCTAGCCCTGCCACCAGGCCCGCTAGCGGTTTGCCATGAAGAGGGCCACTGGTCTGTGCAGAAGGTATGGGATCCTATCAAGAAATAAGCTGAGGCAACCTAACAGTTGTTAACAGTTACATCAGAATGACATCACAATGCCTAAGAAAGGACTTGGTTTTTTCCACTGAACTTGCATCAATAGGTAACTTGTAAGAATGACATGTACATAGGAATGGGGAATGACTATTAACTAACTTAAATATAAATGTAGCAATTTACTGCAATATTTAAATGTAATAACTTACTCCCATAAGATTGGTAACTATGACACAGGATAAAAGGGAGAAGATTGGTGTCAAAACAAACTCCAGTTCAGCAAAATCAAAAATCTATGATCAAAGAGCCAAAAAGAAGCTTTCTGCTACTCTGTTGTAAGTATAGCACAATTTCTTTTGAGCAGAGGAAGGATCACCAGTAATGTTGGGAATTCTGCTTCCCTGATCACTCTTACTGTTGTAAGTGCTGCATCAGACTAGAAACTTTGGCTGGCAGCTTATTAGTGACTGATGCAAGTGTTATGTTGTGCTACCCAAATGGAATGATTATTTGGATACTGTGCCATAGCCATTTTCAACTGGTGATGCTGGAAGCTGAGTTGTGCATACAGACTCCTAATTCACTGTAGAGTGGTTATCCAGACCTATGTGGGAGTCGTGCTGTGTTACTATTTTGGTTGAGTGTTCTATAATGCTAGCATAAATCTGTGGGCAAATATTTACACTGTGCTGAGACCATTTGGGATATCAGCCATTGCCTGATAAGAACTCTGCACCTATGCCATCCATATTGTTCATGCTCTCCACTCCTCTGAACGATGTGTCATTGAAATGAAGATTATATTAACTAGTTACAGTAATCATTTTTTAAACTTTTAATAGACTGAATATGTACCCTTGATTAATTGGGCAGATTTTTCTTTTCTTCTCTCCCGCTTGCTATGTTCCTTCAAGTCTCATGGGAGTCCTAAGGCAAACCTATCACAGGGTTTTCTTGGTAAAATTTGTTCAGAGGATTTGCCATTGACCTCCTCTGAGGCTGAGACAGTGGGACCTGACTAAATTCACCCACTGGGTTTCCAGGGCTGAGCAGAGATTCAAACCCTCGTCTCCCAGATTCCCAGTTCAATTCCCAAATTCCTATACCACACTGGACCTTGCTGTTATGTACATAATTTTAAATACAAGTGTTTATAAAAATATAGGATGAAAGAAACCTAGGATGAAGTACAAGTTGATGACAGACACAAGGTGAGGAGGAGGTTTTGCAGTACTGGACTTAAATTGGTACTACGATGCAGCCTGTCTTCTATGGATGAAGCCGTGGATTCTGTTGGATGACAGGAAGCTTCTGATGTTGGAAGGACAAGACCTTAATTTTGGCTGGTATGCATACCTATGATATGGCAAGTCCCAAGTCCAAAGTTCAGAAGTCTTTTAAAAACCATATTTAAAAACCATGGGACAGATGTAAACCCCTGCTTTGCCCAAAATTACCAGCTTGGGTATCACCTGTGGAAGCGCTGTCCATCCCTGGACTCAGAAGATATGGTAACGGGATTACCTATAAGGAACTGTTAAAGCAAAATGGAGATTCCATTCTGTTGAAAGACCAACAACAGCTGGCGGAAGAAGGTTTTCCAATACAGTGCTTTCCATACCTGCAAATAAAGAAGAGATTTTAAAAAGATCTCCAAACCGAAGGGGTTGGACTAATGCCTACTGAATTGGAAGTTTGCTTGTCAAAAAGGGAAAAACACTTACTCTCCAAGCTGTACAGAATGTTATTAACTTTTAATTTAGAGGACGAGGCTATAAAAGAATGCATGATACAATGGGCAAGAGACTTAGGCTGTAACATCTCGCTGGAAGAGTGGGAAGCAATCTGGAAAGACAACATGACAAATTCTAGATCTTATGCATTGCAAGAAAACACTCTAAAGATGGTGCATAGGTGGTATCTGGCACCAAACAGACTTGCAAAGATGGACAACCAGATGAAAAATCACTGCTGGAAATACGCAAATTAAGTTGGCACCTTTTTTCACATGTGGTAGGAGTGTGACAGAGCAAAGAAATTCTGGCTTGCTATCTGTTCTAATATACAAAAGATTCTAAAAATGAAGATTGAACTAATACCAGAACTTTTTTTACTGGGTATATGGAATGCTGAACCAAGGCCTGACTTCCAGATTAGAAGATTAATGTGGACTTTATGGCAGGAGCTAGAATAGTTTTTGCCAGACATTGGAAATCGACTTCTATCCCCACAACTGAAGAGTGGTTAGAAAAGGTTATGGAGATCGCAAAATTGGATAAGATGACCTACAGATTAGAAAATATGTTAGACAGTAAATTTTATATGGCAGGAGAGCCACTAGCAACATTTCTACAAAGTAAAAAGATTTCTGCACTTGCCTTTCACTGTTGATCTGTATTCCCAATTAACCATTCATGTAGAATCTTAACTGAAATCTAATTTCTCAACTGTTTCTTTTTTTCTGTGCTGGAGTAGATCAGAGTAGTATAATTATAGTTATTTATTGTATTCATACTCACTGGTGATTAATGCAGTGGAGGGCAAAAATAGTAGAAGATAAGTCACCGCTTGTTTTGAATTTGGAATGTTAAGGGAAGTATGTTTTACATGGTTACCATCCAATCATATAGGATAAAGATGATGAATTACTAATTTTAACAGTTTTAAAATCAATTAGCTGTATTCTAATAGAAGGTAGTGATTGAATGATTGGTATTGATTCCTTGAGGCTATTCATGTTTTTTAAGGGTATTTCATTGCAGCTAAGTAAGATTCTCTCTTTTCTTAGGGTGGAAAGGTTACTATTTTCTCTGATTGTGAGATTTTATTAAGGCAGTATCCGCATTCCAGATGGAATCATCGCAGTGTTTGTAATTATTTTTGTAAACAATTTTGTTCAATTGTCTTTGTTGCAGTTCTTTTCCTATTTATCCCTCTAATTCTCCCCACCTTCCTTATATTTCTTTCCCCTTATATTTTTGTAAGTTGTGTTATAGGATTTGTTTTAGTATCTTATGTTGATTTGTATATATATCTTGTCATTAAAAAAATATTTTAAAAAAACAACTACAGACTTGTGGATATCATGTTAAAACAGCTATTTCCTATTCTCTTGAGGTCAAACAACAAATGATCCTATGCACTTGACTTTCAGTTGCATGGATATTCTTACAAATGCATTTTTACAAATGCCTGAAATGCTCAGACAACACAAAGTAACATGTGTTTAGCATTATGTGTACTTTTGACATGCGTAAAATAAAGTGTGCTACAAAATATTTATCAAGCATCTACAAAGAAAATACACTTTAGAAATTGTTTAATGTATATAAAAATGTATGCACATTGAATCAATAGACAGATTGATTGTGTAAAGCTGAGAAAAAGGAGGAGGAAGAAGATATGAACTAAGAAGCAGGGAAGTAAACCTCCACCTTGCAGATCTAATCTGTCCAAAAGAGGTTCCCCATCCAGGCTATGGAGATTCGTCTGTCCTTATTACTAATTGGTACCAGAGATAAAGAACTATTCAAAACCTGAGAAGTTTCTGTTTGAAGGTTTTGGATTGAGTAGGAGATCCCATTCAATAAAGTTTTGCATGCCTGAAGGCTATTGCACTAACCCTGGCATCACTCATGTTGCTTTGGTCTTAATATTGGTACCTATGACACTTCCCAAGTTGGAATTCAGGTCTTGGGCCAAAATAGTCAAAACTAGGGATGGGCCAACCGAATACTCAAATAAGGATTCAAGATTTCCAAATCCCTGTGCCAAAATAGACAAACCAAATATTTTGAATCCGCCAACTAAATAGATTGTTGGAGACCGGGATGCCTGAAAACCAGAGAGACTGGAACACCTGAAAATTTGAGAGGCTATACATACAAGGAAAGATAGTAAGTAGGTGAGGTTTTCCCTTGGAGTAATAATGGCTTTTGCTAACAATTTCAGGAATCAGCTGGGCTTGTATTCTAAGTTATATAAATTGAACATTTCGTATTTAAGTTCAGTACTTGACTGGAAGCTGCAGGCTTGAGATTTCAAGGACAGCTGAAATATTTGAAAGATTCAAGATTTGTGAGATTCATGGATTCCCAGAACCTTCCAGGGATTCGGATCTGGAAAATGTTGGATTTGTCCCATCCCTAGTCAAAATGCATGGGAAGGAAATAGAGTGGTGGAGCTACCAATAGAATTATTTGGGGGGGGGGCAAGAAGATGGTATGGTAATGGGAGGTGGAAACAAGGGGAGAGATGGCAAGTTAGATGTGTACCTACTACCTACACTTCTGCCCTGCCTGCCAGCTTCATTAATTTTGGTAGCTTAACTGCATCCCACTTGAGTGTGGAAGTACATTTATGACATGCCTTCTTCCTCAGTGCACTTCTGCATCCTCAAAAATGATTCCTATGTTTGTCAAAGTTACTCACAAAACTTTCTAATAGGTAGGGATCTGGCTCTCTGATCAGATATCCTATCCAATCCCAGTGGTATACCCAGCATATTTGGTGCTCAGCGCAGATAACTTTAAAAACAATCCCCCATCTACAGCAACATTATTTTCGGTAGTAATCATGAAATGAAATGAATCATAATAATGAGCAAAAAAAAAATGTAGACAGTGAACATTTTCTTTTAAGTCCTGACAACTCTCTAAGGCCCAACAAACATACAGAACAGAGTAAAAGAGCCCAACTTCCAACTAGGCCCATCCCACCAAACTCACCAGCCACACACAACTGGATAGGAATGATATAACAAGTTCCTGTGTCAGAAAAATGACATTCTGGGCACAACATCTGGATATATAAAAAAAAAAACACCACCTTCTATATCATGCTAAAGGGCCCAGAATGCTGATTTCTGAAATATTCTTACAGATCATGTAGGGCTCCATGAGAAAAAGGTGGGGGAAAGCACAGAAATCTCACAGGAACAGCCCTTGAGTAGCCATACTGAGCACAACATGTATATTGTGCAACTGGCAACTGTGTTGGGCAAAAGAAGTTGGAACACCAACTTCCACAACACTCACCCTCACCAAATTCACCAGTTATTCAGGACTCCATAGGAATTATGAAAACAAAAAACAAGGAAATCCCACAGGAATCACCCTATAGCCATTCCAGGCACAAACTGTGCTTTCTGCAAAAGAGTGTGAATTTGGTGAGAATGGATATTTGAGAAGTGGGAATTCTGGGGTTTTTAGAACACAGAGGCTATATCCAGAATAGCTACTAGAAGCTGGTTTCTGTGAGATTCCTCTGTTTTTTCCCATCACTTCCATGGAGACCTACCTGGCTGGTGAACTTGGTGAGAGAGCATAGTTGGGAAGTGGGTGTTCTGGCATTTGCAGAATACAGTTCTGGGCTCTTTTTGGAGGGTACGGTATGCTATGCACAGAAAGGGTAGTTCTAGTGGACAGCACATCCACTAGAAAATTCTTTTTCCCTAGAAAATACTACATAGTGAGCTTAATTTAAATTCATTCACAGTTAATTGTCACAAATATCTATACACCTTAAATTCTCCCCAGTTAAATTTCTCTGATGTTTAAACAATCAAATTAGATACAAAGAAAAGAGAAAAGGGGAGAAAGCAAGGAAAAACAGTAAAATACTTTTAACCTCTAGTATAGCAAAATAGAATTAATAATTAGTTCAATAACTTAGGCATAGAAATTCATATTGTACAGCAAATTAAATATAATCTTATAGTACTGCTATAATTCTTATTTATCAATTGGTCATTATTTGATTCGCTATTATTTAATTTACATATCTATTCTTTGTCCTTAGCTTATTAACTTTGCTTTGCAAACATTCTCCTTTTGCAGCTCTTCAACACACTTTCTTTCAGTACTCCTTATTGTTAAGTTTTTCTATTGATCTTATGTTGCCTTTGTCTCCCTCATCTTCATTCATTAAGTCTTTATTAACCTTGAAAGTCTCAAAATCATTTAGTCAGATCTCTTTCCCTCTTTTCTTTCCCCGTCTCTTCAGTTACAGACTTTCCTTATCTTTTCCTTGTCTTTCTCACTTTCATTCTTCATGTCTCTTTTCCAATCTGTTCTAATCATCATTAGTCCCAAGATTCTTACTCCTTCTTTGTCTTGTCTCCTTCTCCTTCTGTTCCAGCCACTTCTCCAGACACACAACTTTAATGTATTAAAATCCCAAAAAACTCAGTTCCTGTCTAATTTCCAGTCAATTTTTATCCATAAATCTCATTACAAATCTTCTTTCTCTTTCTCTATTTGTTCAGTCATTTACAGTTCCATTCAAGCAACATCCATTTTTGAATAGCCTTTCCACATAGCAAACACTTTTCTTCTGTTAAGTGATCTTAAGTCCCAGTTTTCATCCCTGTTTGTTTGTTTGTTTGCTCTTTAGTTTAGCCATTCTAGTCCTTTCGGTCTCCTTATTCTCTCTCCTCCTTTTCTGCTATTTTCTTTCTCTGTCTCATTTGAATGTCCTAAATATCAGTGAAAATCGACTTCATACTTTAAACTTTAAATTTTAGTAGACAGTCTTTTCTGAAGAATGTTTATCCTATATAATTGAAGTTACTCATCTTTCTTCTGTTACACTTTAAAAAGGATGGCAGTGGCAGTTTTGCAGACCCTGAGTCTGCCATTGTTGCTCAACAGTAGTCTGCTCATGATCCCACACTCCCATCCATTAAACTACCAGACCCCTCAAAATGAATTTGAGATTGAAATAAGAGACTGAAAAAGAAATATAAGATTAAGTTAGAAATAGTGGTATATGCTGATTTATAAAAAGTATCAAGATATAACAAGATAGCTTGAGAGACAAGGAAGAAGAAGAAAACAATTACAGGATTTCAAGGAGTATAGATATATCCTCTATATAAGGAGTATAGATATAAGGTTGAATAAGACTTATATGAATTAGAAGAATTTTATTAAGTGCATACTTGTGCCTATGTGAATTATAAAATCAAAACACTTGGGAAATTTGAATAACAATACTTAATTTGTTCAAGGTCATTAGATATGGTAGTCTCAACTTTATACCATAGAGACTATAGAAAGAGACATTTAAATCCTAAGAGAGATACCTACTGACAAGACAGATAGATACAGATGTAAGTTTATATTTCAATATACAAATAGACAATTATTAATAAAAAAAGAAAGACTAATTAAAATGGTGATGGAACAAGAAAAGTAACACAAACACAAATGCAAACACAGACATAAGCAAGATCTTCATTAGATTTGAATGTGAACGATATGGATTAGAATATAAAAATACTAAAAAATTTTTTTGAAGAGATTAAAAAATTCAGGTTGGAGATGTGAGAAGAAGTAAAAGGTACAAGAGCAGAAATAAGGCAAGATTTTAAAAGCAAAAAGGAAAATTTAAATCAAACCCTGAAAAAAGTCACAGAAGATATAGCAGAAATTGATTAAAAAGTGAAAATGCTACAGGAGAAAGCAAAAGACTTGGGAAAGGAGACAGAAAACCTGATGAGTGAATAGAGGACTCACAGAGAAGCAAAACTGAAGTTGGAGATAAGACAGAGGAGTAAGTATTTAAAATTAAGAGGCTGCTCAGAACAACAGCAAAATTTATATGAATGAGTGACAAGAATATTCAGTAATCATATGGACCTAGAAGTGGGAAAAATGGAATTAGAAATTGATAAAATGTTCAGAATTAATTCAGTGATAGTAAAGAAAAAGAATCTGACAGGAAATATAGTTATTTATTTTATAAAAGAAAGGACAAGAAAGCTATAATAAAAAACTGATAATAGAGGGTAGAGAGATAAAGATCTACAAAGATATACCTACATAGGTTCTGAAAAAGCGAGAATTTTCCCCCCACAAACCAATTACAGAAAATGAACATATAGATGGGAGGAGGTAGAAGCCCTGTCCTTTTTCTTTAACCTACAAATGAGTACATTAGATAAAGCAAAAGAATTTTGGAAGAAAAAATTAAGACATGTAGGAAGAGACAGTAATGAAAAGGATAGAGGGAAAATGTCAGAAATGGCTGAAAGATAAACAGAGAGAGACTGAGGAAGAAAAATTACAAGACCAGGGAGAACAAGAAGTAATAATATCAGAACAGAGTTAATTAGACGAAGACCAAAAAGAAGGACAGAAAGGGGCTAAAGACTATAATATAGAAAAAAATTAAAAGAATCTTAATATGAAGTTAATCTCACAGAAACAAGGCCTAAATTCAGTTTACAAAACCAAACAGTTTACAAATCAAGTGTTTCATTACCTGGAAAAGACTACAGTGGATATCTAGGAGATCCACATAAGGGAAAAAGATCAAAGGTTTCTTCAAACTTTCATCAACTTTGCATCAGCTATTGAAAAGAAGAGTCACAATTTATATTGCCAAAGAAATATTTAAAAATGAAGATAATCAGATTAGAAATTCAAATACAAAGAATGAAAATTCTGTTGATCAGTATCTATACATCATGTGAAAACAAAGTCAAGTTTCTTTAAAAACTGCAAGGAAGAATATTCAGGAGAGAGCAGAAGGTGAACTGTGTCAGGGAGGACATGCTTGATTGTTTGGCTGTGTGTTTTTAAAGGCTTCTGTGGGTGTGTTTGTTTCTGGCCTTGTGTTCTCCCTGAGTGAATAGTCTAAGGGGGTGGGGCTTCTGCTGAGTCATTGACTTGCTTGGAGTGGAGCTAGCAGCCACTAGTTCTATATAACAGCTGCCTCTGTCTTTCAAGCTCAGTCTCCGTAAGCCTGAGGCACATGCAGTTATATTATAAGCACTGAACAGGAGCTCTGTTAACAGGCAAAGCCAAAAGGCATTGGATGTGGGTGATTGGTGGGGGACTTTTGAGGAGGAGGCCCAAATTTCTGTTTCAGTGCCTACTCGAGACTATTGAATATGGAATATGAAAAAGCTGTTATAGTTTCCTGCAATAGCTGTGGTATGTTTGTGTTCTTGCCAGAAGATGTGGGTGACTATACCTAGAGCAAGTGCAAGTTGGTGGGTATTTTGGAAGAGAAGGTCCAGTAACTTTAAGCCTGAGTATCTACTCTTTGACATATTTGGAAGCACAAGGTTTTCTTGGATAATACAGAGCACACCATCCTGAAAGAGGAACAAACAGGTGATTTCTCTAAGCAGGAGGTCAGTTCCTAAACACAGGAGATTGACACTTGAAGGAATGTGACACATAGAGGTAGAAGGACCAGGGATCATTCAGCGAGTTCAGAGCTACAGAATCATTTTGAAGCTCTTTCTTTTATCAGAGATGACAAGGAACAGCAACAAGAGCAGCAGTGCCAGTCCTCAGAGAAGGTGCAGTGTCCTTGGAAAATTCAGGACAAGGAATGGCCCCTGCCAGTCCTCAGAAGAGACAAATGGTGGTAGTAGGGGACAGTGGTTTGTAGGCCTGACAAGATGGCTCAAGAAGTATGTTGTCTTCTGGGGGCAAAAATCAATGATGTCACAGAAAGGCTGACAAGACTTCTGAAGCCTACTCACTGTTACTCCTTCTTTTTGGTCCAGGTGGGATCCAATGACATGGCAAGGCTTGGCTTTTAGCATATTACAAGGGATTATGAGGCTCTGGGTAGAACGCTGAAGGAACTTGAAGCAGAGGTGGAAATTTCATCTATCCTCTCAATTAAAGGACACAGCCCAGGAAGGGAGAAAACAATAGTGGAAGTGAACAACTGGCTTTGCAGATGGTGCTGTCAGGAACGATTTGGCTTCTTGGATCATGGTCTGCAGTTTCATGAAGATGGACTGCTGGCAAGTGATGGGTTGCACCCCACAGCAGTTGGCATGAATGTTTTTGCTAAGAGCCTCACAAATCTGATCAGGAGGGCTTTAAACTGAGTTATGTGGGGGAAGTTGGCACTATTCTTGAGGGCAGGAGTTCATCAAGTGCTAGAGATAATAATCTCAATGTTATTGAGAAAATAAGTGAATAGTACAAGAGCCTAACTGTAGGAGAAGAGAAGACTTAAATAAGCAGCTGGAGGAATGACCCATGGTCTTAGATGTCTCTACACTGAGTCACAGAGCATGGGAAATAAGATGAACTTGAACTCTTAACGCGGCAAAGCAGATATGATATAATAGACATTACTGAAACCTGCTGGATTCAGTCTCATGATTGGAATGTAGTAATAGAGGGGTACAATCTTTTTCAGAGAAATAGGCCTAACAGGAAGGGAGGAGGAGTAGCATTATATGTCATGGATGTTTACACCTGTGAAGTGATCCATGACTTAAATCATAGAAGCCAGGTTGAGAGCATCTGAGTAAAAATTAAGGAAGAGAGAAAAAAATAGGGATGCCATTTGGGAGGCCTACTATAGATCCCCAAACTAGACTGAAGACTTTGATGAGGTCTTCCTCAAACTGATGATCACACATTCAGGAAAAAGAAAAAACAACAACAGTAGAAATGGGAGATTTCAACTATTCTGATATTTATTGGAAGTCAAATTCTGCCAAGAATATCAGGTACAACAAGTTCATCACTTGCCTTGCAGACAATTTCATTTTCCATAAGGTGAAAGAGGCAACAAGGAGAATCACTATTTTGGACCTGATCTTATCCAAGAGTGATGACCTGGTTATTGAGTGGTAGTGTCAGGATCATTAGGGGGAGTTCTCCTGAAGTTTGTTATACAGCAGAAGGGGGAAGCCAAGCATAGTCAGACTCACATTCTAGACTTTTAAGAAAGCTGATTTCAAGATTCTGGCAGCTGGTTGCATCAGTGGCAGATACAATCTAGTGAGTTGCACTAGATCACAGTTCCCAGAAGTGTCATGCCTGATGAGTGGGCTCCCCTTGTCAAGCTAGTAGATTAGAGACCTGGACCAAAACTAACAAAATGTATTTTAACAAGGAGAAATGTAGGATACTACACTTAGGGAGAAAGAATGAAACACACAGATATAGGATGGGTGACACCTGGAATGAAAACCATACATGTGAAAGGGATCTAGGAGACTTTGTGAAAACAAACACAGTGTGATACAACAGCTAAAAAACCCAATGCAGTTCTAGGTTGCATCCATAGGAGTATAGTATTGAGATCAAGGGAAGTGATAATATCACTCTAATCAGTTTCAGTTAGACCTCACCTGGAATACTGTGTCCAGTTTTGGGCATCACGATTCAAGAAGGATATTGACAAGCTGAAACATGTCCAGAGGGAGGGTGACTTATGAGGAGTGGCTTAGGGAGTTAGGTATGTTTAACCTCATGAAAAGAAAGTTAAGAGATAATATGATAGCCATGTTAAATATTTAAAGGGATGTCATGTTGAAGATGGAGCAACTTTGTTTTCTGGTGCTCCAGAAACTAGGACACAGAGCAATGGATTCAAACTTCAGGAAAAGAGATTGTACCTAAACATCAGGAAAGACTTCCTGACAGTAAGAATTGTTTTATGGTGGAATACGCTATCTTTGAGTGCAGTGGAGTCTCCTTCTTTGGAGGTTTTCAAACACGGGCTGGATGGCCATCTGTCGGGAGTGCTTTCAACATGTATTCCTGCTTGTCAAGGGGTTGGAGTGGATGGTACTTATGATCTTTTCCAACTGTATGTTTTTATGAAGTTCTTCTAGATTATATACCCCAGAAGCGTTGTGCCTGACAAAGAGGGCTCTCCCCATCAAGCTATCCCTGATACACTGAAGACTCTGTTCAATCACAATTGGGACTGGGGAAGTGTCTGCTCAGTAATGGAGTGTCTACAGTGGGTCCTGAGGCTTCAGGATGATTGTGTACCTTGGTGGAGCCAGGGGGAGAATTTCACCCCCGCCATAGGGACCTCTTGTAAAATATATAATTTGATTTGTTACATCTTTTCTTATAGAAGTCAAGAAGGTCTTTGTTTGCAGCAGCTTGAACTTTCGTATAGTGTTAGAGCTGTCTTATGTTGCGCTTAAAGTGACAGTACCTTTTTTTAAGTGCTATTGGGACTATATATGAATTAAGTTTAAGTACTCAACCCCTCTTCTTTTTTCTCTTCTACCTGTTATTTTTGATTTTTGATTTTTTTTACTTGGAATTTGATTAGATTTTGTATGCATTTTAAATGTCTGTTTTTTTCTTTTGAACTTTTAAAGGATTAATCTCCCTTCTGACATTTGACTGTTTGTGCTATTTGGTTATTAATTGGATTCTCTTGTGTCTCTGATTTGCATCATGTTTATACTTGTTTCATATTAGTAATGGACTAAGACTGTTTTTTATTACTAAGTCAATCATGCTTGATATTATGAAAATGGGTCTTGTAAAGTTAGTTTCCCAGTCTGTTTGCTCTATAACGCAGTGCTAATTGTAATATCTCTGGGAAAGCTTACATGAGTTCTCCTGTTCGCTAATGTTTTGAGAACACAGCATTATTGTTTAAGAATACTGGAAATACTGCATGGGATTCATCATGGCTCTAACTATGGATTGTGACATTCAAACTAAAAATTATCAAGGAAAGTCTGAGGACATACCTGAATTTTTTTTGAATTTCTTGGCTGAATTTAGACAAGTTATCTACTGAGAAGAAGTTTGAAGTAGTTATGTAAAAACTGCCAGGACACTTCAAAGATGGGCCAAATGAAGATGAGGATTTTAAAATAAAATATGTGGTCAAAATGACACATTGGCAAATGGAGGGAAAAGAAGATGTAACAACAGCTTTGCAACAGCTGACCCAAGATCTGGAAGTTATGTTTGTACAAGATGAGATAAATGCTCAGCAAACAATGAAGAAAGTACAGCTGATGTGAGAAAGACAAAAAGCTTAAGAGATGCCACAACTCAACTTCAACTGGAAAAATGAATGGCCAAAATTTGGAGTGTGATCAGATATTACTTTGGAGAATATATGACAACTGGTCTGGGAACTGACAAGAAGTTTTCTTGGGGAAAAAAGAGAACAATATACCAATGGACTTATTGATGAGCAGACTTCCCAAGAAAAATTATCTTTCAGCAAGGATTGACTTGAAGAATTGATTATCATGTACAAGGATAAAAGGCACAGATTATATATGGCTGCCTTGATAAAAGGCTTTTTAGGAATACTTAAATATGATTCAGTTCTTGGGGAAAAAAGAAAGAAAGAAGAAAAAGAGGAAGAAAGTGTTTGACGAAGAAAGAGGTTTATGATCATGAAGAAAAAGAAAAAAATATGTGCCTGAAAAAGAAGGAGATTCAAGTTTACTAGAGTAAAAGGAAGAAGCGACTGAAGGTATTTGATGATGACACAGACAGCTTTTATTTCTTTTTTAAAATGTTAACTCAAAATTTTCTGCTTTTACTATCACAAGAAGAGTAATTGCAGTTATTAGCTTTACTTTGTTGCTTTTAAAAAGTATTTACTACATAGAGAATTATTGTTATAAGAGTTACTCATCTGAATATAGAATAGAATGACAATAAGTTAGTGATGACTAACATAAGATAGAATTCGTTAAGAAAGGCTCATATATTATGTTGTCAGTAAGTAAGGAGTTAAGTTTAAAAACAACTTTGTTAAGAAATATTTTGTAACTGACAAGTAATTACTAAGTGGTTAAAAAGATTCTTAATAATTAAGTTAGAATTATTATTAATAATGTATTTAGAGTTATTAACTTTCAACTAATTTTGTAAGTTTATATTTACTATGAAAATATGTAATAGGCTATAAGTATTAACTTTAATTCAAATTTAAGGATCTAATAATTAGTTGCTACTGCTTGTTAACTATTCACTGTTTGCAACAAGGGTGGGAACCAACTTTTAGTTATTTGTCATTTTGTAGATGTCTTGTAGTTTAGTTTAATATTTGTTATACTAGCTTTTGCCCCTGCCTGCCCCAATTGCCACAGAGCTCTAAATCACTTCTACAGTTGTTCCTCCCTTCAATACAGCTAACAGAGGCTGGATCAATCCCCT
This sequence comes from Iguana delicatissima, assembly GCA_948472985.1. Taxonomy (NCBI): domain Eukaryota; kingdom Metazoa; phylum Chordata; class Lepidosauria; order Squamata; family Iguanidae; genus Iguana; species Iguana delicatissima. The sequence continues at coordinate 21,501 of CAOKZL010002367.1, read as the reverse complement.
CACTTCCTCCAGTTCCTCCCAGAGGTGCCGGTTCTTTCATTCCGTCCCTTCTTCCTCCATAGTTTGTTAAAAAGTGCTGCTGATTGGGACATCCCAATCCATCAGCCTGTCAATTCGGCATCTGTGCCATCAGGTTTCTGCCTGGGAGTCATGTGCCTCCCATGCCTTAGGACAAAGTAGGCATCTCCATCCATCCACTAGTAGATGGATCATCACCATCACCTTGGGGGGAGCACTGGCCAACACCTCACCCAACTGGTCTCTGCTTGGGACCAAGTATATCTCTGTTCCTGTATATGGAGTCACTCTCACTGCCACATTGGCCAGGAACCTTGGTTCCTCTGCAGCTCCAGTAGCCACCCCTCAGTCTCCAGGTGCTTCCTGGGATCAGGGAGTCTCTGTTTTTCCATTTGCTGTTCCTCTTCCCAGTTCTGAGGTTTACCTTCAGACTGCATCTTGCAGCTGATAAAGCTATCTCAAGGTTCTGGCTTAAAACAAGGAGTTCTAGCAAAATGTCATGTACAAGGTAACTCCCAACTCCAATGAACACTCAGGAGTTTTGAGAAATTTATTCAAAGGCAATCAACGTAAGTTTCCAGGTGCACATTTCAGCAGATTGCTAGTAGTAAATGCTTGTTGGCATTATATTTTCTTATTAGCAGTACATTACCAGTTTGCACATGCTAAGCTACCATTTGTCAGTTAAATAAAACAGTCTCTTTTTGCAGGCTGGCTTCCTTCCCAGACCTTTCTGACCTTGTGCTGCTTTTGATCTCTCCTCTTAACAAGGCCCATTATATCAACATTCACTTATTTCTGAAACATTGTTCTTACTTCACATACCTCATGGCTTCCACCCAGCTCTCCTCCAGCCTCTTTCTCCATTTGTCTCATTATGTAAGCATGTTTACATACAGCAATAATATTACAGTGATAAGACAGGTGCTATCAGATACATAAAGCATCAAGCAACATATAGTTGTTATGAGGATTAAATGCAGAGTAATACACACAAACCTTCATACCATTAATGAAACATGAATCTACTAACCATTACTTTAAAATACATCATTGCTTAACAGAGATGTTATCATGGCTGGGAAGCAAAGTGACACTACAACCCATTTCAAAACAGCTTCAGAGCAGGAGACAGAATTGAGATTGCTATGGTTGCCTTGGTGGATGACAGGGGGAGTGTGTCTACTTCATCATAAATAAGTGACTAATTATCTTTCCTTCTTGTTAGAGTCTTTGGAAGCTAATGTGAGAAGTGGGATATAAATGATTTTAATATAATCTCTTGCAGGAGCCTTTTGGATACTGAAGATGAACTGTGTAATACCCAGTGGGATACAGTGCCTATCGATGTACGGGAATGGTTGGCTGTTACCTTTACAAGGAAAAAAGATATATACAAAGCCAAGGCTGCAGAGAGCATTCCTACTATTGCATATGCTTTCCAGACTGGTGTTTTGGTAGAAAGGTAAAATTTGATAACAAATGCTAAATAGATTTAATAATAAATGATGATGTTATTCCTAAGATAATCCTTTGTTTGTTTGTTTTCACACGTTTCTCTCAACATAGGACTCAAGCTTACAATAAGGGAAAAATAAGACAAAGCTAACATTATGCAGCTGATGATCAGGAAAATTAAAGATCAGCCTAACTCAAACTGTTGGGAAACTTTGCATATCTCTTAGAAATTAAGTAAATTTCCAGTCTCCATGCTCACTTGTCAAAATATAAAATCATAAACCTGGGGGGCAACTCCTCCCGGTATACAAGTAGCTGTCTTTGCCCAAGGCCGAAGTGTGATGGGTCCAGTGACCTAGTCCCCTTCTGCTTCTTCTTGCCTTGGACCATCGTATACACAAGATCTCAGACTGGGGAAGGAGGACTGTTTCTCACTACTGACAAGTATATAGACAAAGTTATGGCCCATGAGACATCCCTCAAAATGCTCTTAGACAACAAGGTGCACCTGCTAATAGATTCCCCTGAAAAGACCCCAACCCTATCCAGAGCCCGACAAAGCAGAGAAAAATGGTTACTTGGTCACATGTCACAGCTGGGTGGTATAAAAAGAAGCTTTTTAAAAAGTGCATAACTCCCCTTGTTTAAGTTACCCTAGAAAGCACAAAAAAGTGGTTCAACAGGAACAAGCTTCTTTTCTGCTGCTCCAAATACTACAACATGAACCAATGGACAAAGGACAAGAAGAGCGATTCTACCTAAATACTAGGAAGAACTTTTTAACTGTAAAAATGGATTGAGCATGGAATACATTGCTTTGAAGGGTGATGGACTCTCCAGTATTGGTTGTCTTTAAACAGAGATTGGATGAGCATCTTTCAGGAGTGCTTTTGTTGTGTATTCCAGAAGGCCCTTGTGGTACTTTCCAACTCTTACTATTCTATGACTCTATGGACTTAAGTCAAGGAAGGAATCAGAAAGGTCCTTGGAAGGAAGGACTAAAGAAAATCTCAAAAATCCTGTTGCTTGATTTGGCCAAGCAACGTCAGATTGTAGTCAGGATGGCAAAACTTATTAATAAGGAAGAACACACAAGCTAAAGGAGGCTGAGTCCACTGGAAATGGTGAGATTTTTGCCCCCTTATCTCCTCTCCTCCCTGCTGGGTTAAACACAGCAATTTGCAATAATTGAAGTAAGCTGAGGACAAAGAGGGAACATGAAAAAAAAGACAGAAACTGGAACATTCTAGAAGCATTTGAAAAAAAGGACAGCAGAGAATGGATTAAGCCAGTCCTGCCAAATCAGAACAATTCCACAGTATGCAGGCTCTATATATCAGTGCTTCTATTGTCTTCTATCATTGTTCAAACTGAAAGGGACTTAATGATTTAATGAGATAACTGCCCAAGATGCTTTTTGAATGAATGAATGAATGAATGAATGAATGAATGAATGAATGAAAAAGTAACTAGGCATAATAATGTAAAAGACTGACAAGGATGGGAAAGTTTTCCTTTTTCTTCATTTATATTTTTTAAATCCCAAATTCTTGCTTGCTTACATATGAAGAAATCTGTGGGACTTTTAGAAGTAACTTCTTTTTAAAATGAATAGTCGCTTAACTTGATTCAATGCATAGGACTTGGAAAAGAAGATAACATATCTTTTATTTCTTTCCTCAGGAAGTTCCATACAGCCACTAGTCCAATTGGATTTCCTTATCCATCAGAAGTCATAGAAATATTCAAGGTGAAATCTGCTGTTGAAATAAAACAAGGGGACAGGACCATTTCTCAAATAAGATAATTTCAAAGGCTTTAAAAAGAAGGATAGTAAAATAACATTTACTTTACCTAAACAGTGTGGAAAATATCCTATTTCAGTGTAGTTATGGTGATGATATATGGAAAGTTCATTTGAATTAGGATAAAACTAGATTCTACTGTGTATCTCATTCTATACACACACACACACACACACACACACACACATATGAGTATATTGTTGTTGTTATCCCACGTTTTCCTCCAAAATTGGGACTCAGAGTGGCTTACAATTTAAAAGAAAAATACAATTAAAACCATACCAAAAATGAACATTAAAATGGAATTAAGCTAGTTGCAGTATTAAAATAATTCACACCTCAGTAAAAGAATAAAGTGCAATTTAAAAAACATAAAAACCTCCAATGAGTGTTGCTATGAATATCATATGAAAATCAAAATCTCATGAGATTGCCTTACAATATAGTGAGACAAATATACAAGGAAGTTAGTGTGATGTGCCAAAAGCCCAGAAAAAAAATAAAAACAAGAACAAGAAAATAACAAAGGCACAAAAAAAATTGCATATGTTTTGAAATTTATAAAAAAAGACCAAGGATACAGCTGCATTGACAGCAAAAGCAATACAGTCTTAGGTCATGACAAAGTACTATGCTATAGCTAAAGGTTAGCGCATGGAAGATGCTGTGTGGAAGTTCAGTTTATAGGATAAATAAAAGGAATCTGTGTGATGGATCCCCTTGCCATTCTGGCCCTGCAGTTCCAGCTCTGGGTTCCTGTCACTCTCCTTGCTCTTTCCAACCCCTTATTCCCTTCCTGGATTGGGTACTTGGGCTTCAATATGACCCCCTATTGAGGACCAGTGGCTGTGTCATTTTGGTGGGTTTGACCAGCCCTTCCACCAAATGCAATATGAACAGATAGAAGCAGTGGTAAAAACCAACAAGCAGAAGTTTATTAAGACACAAGAAAATAATACACTAACCCTTGAACTACTAAATCATTTACAGCTCCCCAGAGCTATAATCAGTCTTTTCCTCATTCTGACCCACCTATCTCTATTCCATCTGTTCCTATCCCTCTGAAATCTGTCCCTTATCTCTGTGTCAGCTTTCCCCTATCTCTATGTTATCTTTTTCCTGTTTGCAACCTCTGTCAGAGACAAGCCTCCCTTTTGTAACATTTCTTCCTTGCAGGCCTCCGTTTACAGCATTACCTGAGCTGTGATTAGCTGCCTTCAGCTGGGCTTGCCCACCTCCTCCCTTCACTGTCTGTTAATGCTGTATCGTTTCTGAGAACAGCTGTCCTGGGTCTTGGATCAACCTATAGTTTAGGGTTGTCCCCTGACTGTCAAAGGTGCTCTAATTCAGAATCTCTTCTAGCCCAGAGAACTGTGATTGGGTTGTTTGCTGCTTTAAACAGGAGCAAAGACTGGCTTCAGGAAAGGAAAATTCAGACTGAGATGCTGTTGCTGATGAAGAGGAGGATAATATTTTCCTCAAGCTATTTCTCAAATTATGAATTAGCCCTCTTAAATTCATAGCAAGTAGGAACTTCAAGAGGACAATCAAAATGAATGCACAAGGTTAACACTCCTCCACCACTGTTGGATTCCCAACCAGAATTCTACCTCCTTTCTTTCCCCAAAACTATTATTCGTTATTATTTGTTAAACTATTTGTTGCTATTATTTGTTAAAATTGAACTGAGAGATGAAAAAGCATAACTCTCTGCCATATCATCATTTTAATACTGTGAAATCTTGATTAAGTAATGCAATGAATGTGCCCAACTTTCAATTGAAACCCAAGAAAGTTGGGACCTAATTTATCACCAGGATCTGAGGCCTGAGTTTGTGCTCCCAAAATGTTAACATGCTCTTTTCAGCTAACAAAGAATACTTCAACATAGAAAAGCTGCAAAGAATCACTCAGTCACCTATCTATAACACCATGAGAGTCTTCCAACAGGTTTATTCTTTGGCCCTTTCTGCACGAGGCGAGGGAATCACTCCATGCCATTACCTACTGCTTCTTCTGGGGTCCGAAGCAACACGAACTGTCTCTGAAGCCCTTCTGCAGGGCTATGCCTTGGTCCAGGACGAATCGGAGCAGTGCAAGGTTTGTAGATCCGCACTGCTCCGGCTTCCAAAACGGTGGCTTCCAGCTTACAAAATGGCAGCTTCCAGTTGGTCGTGGGTCCCAACCAACCGCTGAAGCTCGCCACACCTAAAGCCTGCCTTCCGCAGATCGCAGGCTCGCATTGGTGTGAGCCTGCAAATCTGGACAAGGGAGCAGGAACGCAATGGCACGTTCCAGGAAAATAAAGACCTGTTTTTTCCGGTCTTTCAAAAACACGCTGGAGGATCACTTGGGGTCATCTTGGAGTGGACTGAGGTGTGGATCTCTGGTAAGTAGTCCGCTCCTAGTCTGCTCCAAGGTGCAGACGGTGTCCCTGAGAGGACTCACTGCCCCATTCTAATTGCCTGGTGCAGAAAGGGCCTTTGTCTAGAGCAGGGGTGGAGAAAGACCGTCTGTACATCACATGCATCTTCCAGGACAGTTTTTGCTCAAATCATGCCTCCAGGACCTCCCTTGAAAAAAAAAATCACTCCATCTTGCCTGGAACTCTCATATGCTGCATACAAATGCACCCAGAAAAAGCAATCGTTCCTGCAATATGAAGCTAACTTTGTTTTGCTCTCACAGTGCAATTAAACATCCATGTTTACATAGATGATAGTCCCACTGTCTTCAAACTGCAATTTCTGTTTAACACTAAGAATTTCAGATTTGAATTTTATAGTAAGTCTAAAGCAAATCCAGTCAGGATGTATGAAATCACCTTTCACTTATAAGTTTGCTTGTACTGGGAAGATAATTTCACACCAACGGATAATTTCACACCAACTGTTTCCAAGTTTTCCAAATCTAAATTTTCCAATTTCAGAATTGTTGTGTTTTTGGACCCATAAAAACCAGCTCTTATGACTATGAAATCACACTCAGTAGAAAAAAACAAAGACATTTTGAGCACCTAATAGAGTAACAAATTCAGGCTAGGATCGCCTTTTGTGGGCAGCAGACCACTTCATCCTAGGCAAGCAGCTGTACAGCAGAGTGGTAGTATTTGTTCAAATTACTTAAGTTGCTTCATCAGGACCAGTTTATTTTATAATATTTGGAATAGTTTGTCATAGATATATTCATCAGTATGTAATCTAACTTTAGGTAACAAGAGTATTTGCATTTATATTCCTTTTTATTCATCTAATAGAGTTTAGCAAACAGGTTTTTTTTTTTTATTTCTTACCAACAGGATGTTGATAAATGGGGGTTTGATGTGTTTACCTTAAATGAAGCTAGTCAAGGACACAGCTTGAAATTTCTGATGTGTGAGCTGTTCAACAAATATAATCTTTTGAGTCAATTCAAGGTGAGGATCTTACTAGGGATATTTTTTAAAAAGAAAAGAAAAAGAAAATGCATGGCTAGTCTGCACTGTTACCAGATTCAGAAAAATTAATTTTCTCTCTAAAATGGCTCAGCATAATATAGCATTGTCTACACCAATAGTTGGACAAGCAATATTAGTAGACAGTACATAAACAGCCTTCTGTGCAGAGAAGAAATTATGGCAGGTGTAAATAAAAAGCATCTCTTAGAACAGGAAGCAAAAGAGTATAGGCATAGCATTTGTACCATGCCCTACTCCACAAATACTATGTTTACTGTGACATCATAAACTGTACATTTTAGACATAGTGCAGGAAAAGGATAGAATGACATCTTATATTTTGAGGTAATTAGCAATTTCATTCAGCTGCTTTAGAGATTTGGGAAACTATTTGAAGGGTAGGAAAGAAGCTGGAACGGAAATAATGGGGATTCCTTTATAAAGTCCATTCCAAAGTGCCTTAACATTCTACTTGTTTCTGACTACCTGTTCACCTAGAGGACAAAAAAAAACACCTCCCATGATCACCTGAATATCTGAACCTCAGTCTTTAATTTTATTTGCCCAAATGATATACCTGAATTGTAAGTTCAGAACAGTGTTTTGTTGGTTTTGCTAGTGCTTGCTACAAAACTGTTTATATTTGTTTCTTGCATCCTACAGATTCCTACTGCTTGCCTAATTTCATTTGCAAGTGCTCTGGAAATTGGTTACAACAAATACCAAAATCCATATCACAATTTAGTGCATGCCACAGATGTCACTCAAACTGTGCATACCATCTTGCTCCATACTGGAATCATGGTAAGAAATACCTCAAGAAAACAAGAAATTCACACACACACTTTTTAAAATAATGTGCATTTACTTGCTTAGGAGAATGATTTGACAAAAGTCATGGCATGGCAGTTTATAGAGGAGCCCTAGATGAGGAAAAAAAAATCTCTGAAAGTCCAGGTTCCCGTAAAAAACATAATCTTTATTTTGGAGATCCACATGTTTTCTTCATCCTGAAATATTTATTGATAACTTCCAGCATTAAGAAGAACTTTTCATTCCCAGGCCAGTTTAAATTAACCCAGTATTTTCCAAAATTAAATTTATCTCTGCTTGGCTGGCTATCTGTGTTATCTTGGAACTAGCTAAGATGAAAGTACAGTTGTGCCTCTACATCCATGGATTGTGCATCCACAGATTCAACCAATCACAGTTTGAAAATATTCAAAAATAAATAAATAAATAAAATTCAAAAAAATAAACTTTGATTTTGCCATTTTATATAAGGGGCACCATTTTATTACACCATTGTACATAAAAGGACTTGAGCATCCATGAATTTTGGTACCCACTGTAAATGTAAGTAAGAAATTTGTTAGATGTTCCCCATTTTTTGAAAAGACATGCTCTCTGCTCTCTAGTGCCTCTGTCCATCCCATATTTCTCTTTTTTCCTGTCCATTCAGAAGGGGCTGAAGCTTACAGCAGGGAACTTTGCTTTCTATAGGTGCTATGAGGCACCTCTCATTGGGATGGTCCAGTCTTCCTTGTACTGACTGGCTGCCTTCTTAGGGAAACCATTCTTTGGGCTATTGTCTTTGCTCTAGTTAGCCATGGCACCAGTGTCTGTTCTCAACTGCCTCCATTTTCATCATCATACCTTGTCCCAGAACACATTTAAAGACCCAAATAGCTGCATTCTTCACTCCAGCCTCCCACAGCCTAATCTCTTTATCTTCCCATACCTCCTTTGGTTTTCTCTTCTAAAGCCTGTGCCTCTAATGTTAAGAACTGCCGAGTGCTCTATGTGGAAAGGAAAGACATAAATTGAAGTAAACAAAACAAACAACCAAAAAAAAAAGTTTCAATTCAGGAGTGAAAAATACTCATTGGCAGAAATAGGGTTACCTGGCAGAGGTGAACTTTTCCATCGCCACAGTTTTAACATGTAAAAATAACCCATTGGTGGTTTGTTATCCATGTATTTAAACCTGTGTGCACTATCAGCCTAAGGTTCAAGTAATTCACTTTAAAAATTACAGTGTATCCTTGTAGCCAAGTTGATGGATAAATTTAATTTGGTAATCAAATACCAAATGACTGGGGACATCCACTTTAAATTTTTTAAAAGGAGTAGAACCTCTTTCATTCTAGATCAGTCCTAGCTTAGAAGTTTCTGATTAAAGCATTTGATGTTGCTCCCAATAAAAAATACCAAAAAGCAGCCCTTCTAAAGAGCTTTACTGATTAGTAGCCACTTATCTTATTAGCATATGATACATTGAGCAACTGTGGCCTTCTACACATTATAGAATTGCAGTTCCCATAATCCCTTATGCTGGCTAGGGTTGATGGAAGTAATAAACCAGAAACATGGGGGAGGGAGAACAGCTGGCTACCCCAATAAGCATGTAATGCATGAACAGAGAAACTTACATATGACTCAGGAGATTCATGAATATCTGAATGACCAGACTATCTGAAAGATCTTATCTCCCCATACAAACCTGCCAGAGTTCTAAGAGAAGTCTTTCTCTTGGTCCTGCCACCATCACAGGCTCACTTGGTGAGGACCCAAGAGAAAGTCTCCTCAGTGGCTATTCCCACCTTTGGAACTTCCTTCCATGGGAGACAAGGCTGGCCCCCTCCCCACTTTCGTTTCACTGGCAGGCAAAGACCTTTTTATTTAAGCAAGCTTTTAATGCATCTTATTGGGCTTTTTATATTTTTTAACTTTTTGTATGCTTTTATATTATTTTATACTGTTTTATGTGGTGATTTTAACTGTTTTTAAATTTTATTGTGAAGATTTTGAATTGACCCTCTCTGGGAACCACCTTGGGTCCCACTCTGGAAGAAAGTGGCATAGAAATGAAATTAATAAATACAATGGGATCTTTCATGGATAATGGCACTGGGGAAAGGAGGCTTAATTCAGTGAAAGCTACCCTCTAGAGAAAAGGTGATCACATGTATACCACAATATCAGTCCAACCCTTCTCAACTGTGTTAACATCTATTTAACCATAGGAAATTCTGTATCTTAATGTAAAGTTGCCCTAAAAATTAGCAGTGTACAGAATATGACTGTTTTTCATTTTTCTCACCAGCGTGCATTCACTGACTTGGAGATATTAGCAATTATTTTCAGCACTTCAATCCATGATTATGAACATACTGGGACCACAAACCATTTCCATGTTGAGACAAGGTAAGTCTTCTGTGCTAGCTATATCATATTCTAGCATAGTTATTTCAGCTTCACTGGAAATGGAAAGGCATGAGTGCCTGTGATGTACAGGATAGCTCTGTGTTTGTGTATTTAGGCTTAGAAATTTCAAAAGCTTTATTCGGGAACATCAAAGAAAACAACTGTATATCTTGGCAACTGTCAGGACTAAAGAAGCATTGGATTTGCAGCCCCATGTAAGCTGTAACATTTCAAATTAGTCTGTGCTAGTCTATTTGACAGCTAAACATATCAACTCCTTTCCCAGGCTCTTCTGTCCCCTTCCCATTTCTCATTTAGCTTTCCAGTGGTTTGACCAAGCAGCTGAGTTTGTCTGCCTGCACTTGTACCCTTATCACAGTTTGTTACAATAACATTTCCTTGTTTCCAGTACATGGTTTCCCAACCGATCCCATCATCACTTCATGGTACAGCAAGCCCAATAAAGCATCAAAGCAAGGCAGCTACCTAAAAGCATGGCAGGGAGAGCAAAGCCAACCTAACAGTGTCTTAGACTTCAATCCTACACCTAATCTTATTAATTTCAATGGGACATAGTTCTTAATGAGCATGTATAGGATTGTACTTTTTGGCTGATTAATTTTGTGCATATTTAAGTCCAGCACCAAAGTTAAGGACATTTGCTAGGAAAGAGTTCCAGGCATAGTTCTGGATTTATGAGGAAGATAAAACATGGGCATATCATGGGGACAGGCAATGGTAACTAACAAGAAGGAAGCATGAAGGTATGATGCTTATCTTAGGCTTGGGAAATAGAAGTGACAGCAAGGAAAGACAGTCACTTGGTAACTTTTTTTTTGAATATATATTTATTAATCATATACAAATAAAATATAACAGGATATTTCAAATAATGTTCTTCATAATTAACAACAAAAATCAGTCATCCATAACAAAGAGTTTAAAAACTCCCCAGATAGTGAAAGTTGCATAAAAAAGCTTAAAACAATAGATCAAACAACATTAGGTAATATCTGTTTACAAAGTTATAAGATTCTTATTTAATATCTATACCACAATTATTATCTTTTAAATAAAATTATAGCTTATTTCCAATCATGTGTATTTTAAATTTAGCACAATCGTTAATCATGATTCAAGATCCTTTATCTGACTATAACTTCCATTTCTAAGATTAAGAGAGATAATATATTTGTTTCAATAAGATTAAAGGATATTTGTTTCAATGGTAACTTGAGTGCCCTGCTTTCTTGCAGAGTATCTTATATGCTGAAGCAATATTGTTCTTCCTTCAGGGAATCTTTTCTACACTGACACACCTAACCTGGAACATTTCAGAGTATTCTGGCGTGTCTGGGGTACATTCTCCATTCACCTAATACACTGGCCGGGCCTGCTGTGACCTCATGGTTGCACTGCAACTCATCCAACACTGGACTGCAAAAGAATATGCATAGCAAAATGAAACAAACTTAGGAAATTGTCTTTCCTGAAAAAATGCCATTCTCTTTGATACTGAGAGACTTTGATAAAATCCCAAGGAATCCCATGGTTTATTTGTTTATTTAAAAAGAAAAAAAAACCTAACTGGCCTCCAAAGAAATTTTTCTTCTGACAAAATATCTCCTTAATGATGAAACCCATAAACACAAACAGTTCCTGCCTGCATGCTTGCAGTCTGCATATTTGCACAGACAAGCAAACCAGCTTAAATGTAAACAGTTGAGAGAAAGATGGAATCACATACAGCAGAGTGAACTGAGTAGACATTGTTTACCATCTCCCTCTGCTGCAGTCATTATAAAGAGAGGAGTGGCTGTTGCTAGATAATGGTTCTCCAAGGACAGTTGGAAAACCGCTATTCTGAAAAGTGAATAATATTTTAAAATAGTATTGTTTCCTCTCTTGGGATAATTGATCCCTGAGGAAATATAAATCTATAGTCCATGATTACATAGTCCTTTTAAATTAAGGGTTAACATGACAATTTTGTTGATTTTATACTAGGTCAGAAACTGCTATGTTATATAATGATAAATCTGTTCTTGAAAATCATCATGTGAGTGCTGTTTACTATCTTATGCAAAGTGAAGAAATGAACATTTTAGCCAATTTAACTACAGATGAATGGAGGTAAGACAATATGGAGGAATGTAGACATTACATTAATTACGGTGAGTGACATTCTTTTCACTCACTAGTACAGTCACTTGGAGGCCTGCAGCAAATTAGAATTGTCTTTGGGAGACTAAATTCAGAGGACCGACTAACCTCTTTCTAGCTATAAATGACAAGCACAGCACTATGTAGGCAGGTAGGCAAGCAAGCAGAGCAGGTGTAGAGTAGTGGTTTGAATGTTGGACTGGGATTCTGGAAGACCAAGGTTGGAATCCCCACTCAACCATGGGCATCCACTTGGGCAAATCACGCTCTCTTATAGGAAGACAATGGAAAACCTTCTCTGAATAAATCTTGCCAAGAAAGCCTCATGATAGGGTGGTCATATATCAGTGTTGATTTCAAGGAATATAATAACAGAGGCTAGATGGCCATCTCTTGGGAGTGCTTTGATCATGTTTTGCACTCAGATGTGTGTACCCTCTGCTTCCCTTTAGGTGTGCCACTGCAGTTTCCCTTAATTTTTAGACCCACTGTCATTATCCCTTAAGTGTACACAGAGTTCTGTCTATTATGAGAGTAAAAAGTAACCATAGCAGATGTTCTTAATATGGCATTTGGCAATTTAATATTAAATCAAACATTTGTCCACATCTGGTACAGCATCTAGCATACCAGCCCTTGCAACTGCCTGTGAATTTTACGTCTTTTAGTGAAACATTTTTCTTAATCTGAATGATCAGGTCATTTAGCCGTACCATACTGAAGTACAAAAACAGAGCAGGGAGTGACAACATAGCTGGAATAGAGAAGATACCGATACATCAAAGATGAGCATGTCAGTGTTTCAGGGTGTGGACTTTTAATTGCAGTGTCTTTCCCAGGGTACCAGGCACGACACATTGATGGACAGCACAACATTTGAAAATCCTTGTTTAGAGAACATACCAAACAAATTATTAATCTTTTTGCCTCAGGGAGTTACGCCGCCTGGTCATTGAGATGGTTTTATCTACAGATATGTCACAGCATTTCCAGCAAATGAATACCATGAAACATGTTCTACAACATCAGAGGGAGATGGAAAGGTTGGTTATGGAGGGGCAGTGGCTGACTAAGTGGGGAAGATTAAGAATTATAAAGCATTTTAAGTAAAATAGTTTTCTGCTGAGATAATCAGAGAATGTCCTTTATTTGATAGGATACACAGAGATAAAATTATGTCTCTGATCGTACATGCTGCTGATATAAGCCATCCAGCAAAGCCCTGGCAGTTGCACAAAAAATGGGCAGAAGCATTAATGGAAGAATTCTTTCAACAGGTGACTTTTCATTACTAAACATGTCATAAATCCATTCCTAGATATTTCAGTTGTTCAGCCCCAGAGGGAGGCAAAGGCAAACCTCCTTTGAACAAATCTTGTCAAGAAAACATGACTTGAAGGCTGTCGCCACTGCCGCCATAACAGCGCATGCATACATTTAAATATGTCTTTTTTAAATATTTCTCTTAATATATTCTATTCCTTCAAAGAGATCCCATGGACACCCACTCCTCCCACACAATTTCATCCTCACAAAGAAACAGGAGTGGATTGAAAACCTTTGAAGTACAGGTGTTCATCATGACAGTTATAATAGCTATACCCCTAAAATAGTTAAAAAATCCAGGCATCTGTCTTGATTTATGTCTGCAAACCAGTTCTAGTAGTTTCATCTCTACTAGGAACTAGAGATGGAAAGAATATTTGAAGAAGTTTTTTTTTTAAAAAAAAAAGTTTAAAAATGTATTTCTTGCACTCCAGGAAGCCCTGATGAAGAGAATCTTGGACTGATGAGAATCTCCGTAGTTTAGGGGAGATATTTTTGCACACAGTTTTTTGCAGAGATAACAGCGTTTTAAGCACAGAAATATTTGTATGTTCAGAGGTGAGACCCACTATGTGTGAAATAACACTCAGAAATAAACTTCTGGTTATGCAAGTGAGCAGGTAGATTCATTCCTCCTCATCCAATTGGAGTGAAGCCTGGGAGCAGTCATTCTGGCTGGGCCCCACCAGCCAATGAATTCAAACTGCAGTTTCAACTCATTGGCTGGTGGCTTCTGCTTCTCCAAGGGCCACATCAAACCAGATAGCCCCCTGAGAAGAAGGAGCCACTACTGCCATCAGAGATGGACACCAGCTCATGAGACTACCATGGCACACAAATATATTGCGTGCTAAGCCACCCAGCATCCTTTTACTCAGAAATGTTAGTTTCTGTGCAGAAAATGTTGTTTTCTGAACAAAATGTGCAAATGTTGTGCATAGTAAGTCCCCAACTACAGCATTTTCTGCACAGGAAACAATATTTTCTGTACTGAAAAATTTGGCACAGAATAAGTCTTGAGTTGTGAGTAGTCCTTGAAAGCTGTGCAATCTTCAAAGACTTTCTTGCATCCAAAAGAGAATTGCTAAAATTGATTGTTGTTTCCTTTGAGAATGAAATTAATGAAAAATTACATTCCTATTAGGAACATATGTTTTTTAAAAATAATTGGTCTTGATTGAGTAAACCACACCAAAATAGTGTACTGATTGACTAATTTAAAGCATTTATACTCCATGTTATAGTCAAAACAAAGGCTCTGAGAGCATCTTTCAGATAGTCGCTATGACAATCCCTCCCCTTAGGTCAGGGCGTCAAACTCAATTTCATCTTGGGCTGCATCAGTATCATGGTTGCCCTCAAAGGGCTGGTTGTATATGTGAGACTATATAAATGTATCTACTCTTTTATCATATTAAATAGTTGCCTCTGCATTTGATCATTACTGGTTTTAGTAATAACTAGCTCTGAAACTAGAAGTCTAGGAAAAATAATGGCAAGCAGATACTTAATTGTGTGTTTTAGGGGGTTGGTTTTAGGTGGGTTGGTGGGTGGGGAAGATTGGGTATGTTCTTTAATGTTTTTTAATGTAATTAATGTATTATTGTTGTTCACTGCCTTGATCCATGGGGAGAGGCGGGATAGAAATAAATTTTTATTATTATTATTATTATTATTAAGTGTACAACTATTGTACAATTTATTGAAAAATGAGTTTTGAAAACAGTATTTTTTTTAATCATCAGACGAATATTACCTGTGCTTCTTTCTGCTTCCCCCTCCCCTGTGGCTTTTTCTGCCCCCCTGCCCCCTCTCTGTACCTCGTGTACCTGATCTCCACTTTGGGGGGCCCCCGCTGCCAGTGTTCTGAAGAAGGGTCCAGCAGCCAGCACTTGCAATTTACTTCTGCTTCTGACTGCTCCTCTGTCCAACTCTTGTGAGCCATGCAGAGCATTGCCATGGTAACCCATGGCAATGCTCTAATGGTGAGACTTGGACAGAGGAGCAGTCAGAAGTAGAAATAGATTGTGACTGTTGGCTGCTAGGTGGGGAGAGTGCCACAGCTGCAGGAGAGGTGTAAGGGCCACATGAAATGGCCTGGTGGGCCAGATTTGGCCCACAGGCCTTGTGTTTGACATATGCGCCTTAGGTTTTCAGTCTAAATATGACATGACATGCAAGGGAAAGGGGGTGGCATTGGGGGATTAAGTTCAGCAGCTACTAATTCTTAAAACAATGGATATGTGCCTGGCTGCTCTTCTTTTCCATCAGAGGCCAGAACAATGACATTTGGGACCTGGAGAATGAGGTTCATGTCAGCTGCTGGGCCCAGACACAATTGAGGTGTGCCTGGGCACTCTAAGCTGAAAATAAGGGAGCCAGGAAGGTTGATAACAGAAAGTCATCAAAAGTTAACTGGAAGTGCTTCCACCCACCAAGCCCAGGATCCATTATAGACCTACAAGCAAATCTCTGTGACATAGCTAGAGTGCAATGTCTAGACAGGAAATTGCTACACAGTTTCTCAGGTCAAAATCTAACATGATAGCTGCTATACCAGGGGTGGACAAAGCACAGCCTTCCAGATGTTGCTGTTAAACTGCAACTCCCAATATTCCTTGTCGAGCAGGATTTTCCTCAGCATCAGCCTCCCAGTCTTCCTTGGAAGGGGGGCATTGCCAGGCTGTCTTTTCTTTGTCTCCACTCTTCAGGCTGGTGTTTACTCCACACATCTCTAGGGGAACTTTATTCTCACAGGTTTCAACATGTGCGTTGAACTCATCCTTAGGAATTCGGTGATGAGCATTATAGGGGCAGGTCATTAGTTGTCTGGCAATCTTCAGGTTGTTCTGCCTGCACTTCACCAAATGGTAAGGGAACCTGGAAGCTCTGATCTGGTGGTTTTTGTCATAGGGGCACTGCAACAGTCTAGCTGGATCCATGGAACAATGTGGGTGGGAAGACTGGTGGGATACAGCACTCCACTCCACAGAAAAGCTCTCTCTAAAAATAAAACTCCAGTCCAATATTCCTTGTCATCAGCTATCCCAGCTTGTGCTAACAGTAGCTCATGGTAGCTTACCTATCCTTCTGCAATACCACACTGCTTCTCAATAACACTTTCTGAAAAGCAAGTGGTATAATGCTGAAGAGCAGGAAAGGAAGGAAGGAAGGAAGGAAGGAAGGAGGGAGGGAGGGAGGGAGGGAGGGAGGATGTGATTTGAACCCAGCCGGAGATGCAAATGAGCTACTAGGTTTAATACATTTAATAAAGCAACTACCTGGCTAATGGTACCTGGCTAATGGAGGAGGGCAAATGTTGTCCCCATCTTCAAGAAGGGAAAAAAAGAGGATCCAAATAATTATCGCCCAGTCATCCTGACGTCAGTACCTGGAAAGATCCTGGAGCAGATCATCAAACAGTCAGTTTCTAATCACTTAGAAAACAATGCCGTAATTACGAAAAGTCAACATGGATTTCTCAAAAATAAGTCATGCCAGACTAATCTTATCTCTTTTTATGATAGAGTTACTTGCTTGATAGATGAAGGGAATGCTGTGGACATAGTATGTCTTGATTTCAGTAAGGCCTTTGACAAAGTTCCCCATGACATTCTTGCAAAGAAGCTAGTAAGATGTGGGCTGGACAGGGCTATTGTCAGGTGGATTTGTAACTGGTTGACTGACTGTACCCAAAGGGTGGTCACCAATGGCAGATTCTCATCCTGGAGAGAAGTGACTAGCGGGGTGCCACAGGGTTCTGTCCTGGGCCCGGTGCTGTTCAATATCTTCATTAATGACTTGGATGAAGGAATAGAGGGCACGCTGATCAAATTTGCAGATGACACCAAATTGGGAGGGGTTGCTAATACACCTGATGACAGGATCAAAATTCAAAAGGACCTGGACAGATTGGAGAGCTGGGCCAAGGCTAACAAAATGAATTTCAACAGAGAGAAATGTGAGGTCCTACACTTAGGCAGAAAAAATAGTATGCAGAAATATAGGATGGGGGAGACGTGGCTGGCTAACAGTACATGTGAAAGGGATCTAGGAGTCTTAATAGACTACAAGCTGAACATGAGTCAGCAGTGTGATGCGGCAACCAAGAAAGCCAATGCAATTCTTAGTTGCATCAATAGGAGTATGGTGTCTAGATCGAGGGAGGTATTGGTACCACTTTATTCTGCTTTGGTTAGACCTCATCTTGAATACTGTGTCTAATTCTGGGCACCCCAATTCAAGAAGGATATGGATAAGCTGGAGCAGGTCCAGAGGAGGGCAACCAAAATGGTGAGGGGACTGGAAGCCATGCCCTATGAGGACAGACTTAGAGAGCTGGGTATGTTTAGTCTGCAGAAGAGAAGGTTGAGAGGGGACATGATAGCCATGTTTAAATATTTGAAGGGATGTCATGTCGAGGAGGGAGTGGGCTTGTTTTCTCCTGCTCTTGAGACCAGGACAAGGAGCAATGGATACAAGCTGCAGGAGGGGAGATTTCACCTGAACCTCAGGAAGAATTTCCTGATGGTCAGGGCTGTCTGGCAGTGGAATGTGCTGCCACGGAGTGTGGTGGAGTCTCCTTCGTTGGAGGTTTTTAAGCGGAGGCTGGATGGCCACTTGTCAGGAGTGCTTTGAGGGTTTTCCTGCATGGCAGGGGGTTGGACTGGATGGCCCTTGTGGTCTCTTCCAACTCTACATTTCTATGATTCTATGATTCTATGGTACTGTTATAAAGCTACCAATTTAGCCGCAGGTGACATCCAGTGCAAAAAAATGGGACAAGTCTTCCCTGCTATGCTGCATACCAGTTACAATCTCATCAAGGCAAGAATTCCTGTGAAATAATAGGCCCTGTTGCCGCTAAAGATAGATTGGTACTATCCTTTATCACCTATTTATATACAGATCTATTTTAAGGGTGAATAGGTATCATTAACATTTTGGTATGAAAGAGTAACACCTCACACCGACATCATGAAAGTTTTAAAATGTTTCAAAGATCAGTTGAGGAAATGAATAGCCAACTTTTGTACCTGTGATGCAAACAAGTACAGGTTTATGACAAAACCCCACATTTCACTTGCTATGCCCCACATTAAATATTTGGGAGCAGGTTTGGCTTAATTTCTTGTCATACTATGATTCCATTGTGACAGCAACTGAGTGAATGTTACCCTGTTAACTGGGGGTCCTGGGAGGGGCGCCCAAATAACCAAAACACCAATAACACAAAGATGGGGAAATTAACTGGAGCACTCGCTTTAAGCTAACGAGAGGCAGGGTAACTTTAGCAGGGATCTTGTAACACAGCTTCTATGGGGTCAGGTCAGTCAAGCAGTCAGACAGTTTAAAATAGCAAAAATGATGTCTTATTAAAGACAGACAAACACTTAAGGCAACACAACCACACAGCTAACTAGGAAATACGAAATAAGAGTTTTTCGAGGGATATGGGTGATACGACACCTTTCTCGTAGTCCTGAAGAAGTAGCAGATGGAGAGAAGAAGCTCAGCGTCGTTCGCTGAGGGGAGCTCGCCAGGCAAAGCAGCAGCAGGGCGGTCTGGAACTCAGGAGTGATCCAAGGAAGCTCTCGGAACTGGAGGTTTTTATAGGGAAAGTATGACCGTAGGCTAGTCTGGACTTGGGAGAGAACAATGAGGTTTGGGCGCAAGACAATGTCTCCAAAAGGTCAGAATTTAACATGATTGAGTTAAGTTCGAATTGACAATAGAATGGCCAGTATGCAGATGCAGCTCACCTGGGCAGTTGAGCTTCTAGCTCGCCAGGGTGCCTGCTCGGGGCAGGGGGCTCTTTGTATTAGCGTGCATCCTTAATGAGGTGTTTGTCTACGGAGGTCTCCTAAAGCAAGATCTGGCTGATTCTGGCTTGCCTAGGTGGAGAAAGGAATGTTTCAGCAATTAATAGCCATGCCTAGCTCCGTGCTCGTTCGGGGGCCTCACAAACACTTGGCTGAGGGTGGCAAAATGTGGCCAAATTGTGATATCAAAATGATATCGAGTATCTACCGAAGCCAGTCCAGTCCACGGTGATAACATGAAGCTGACAATATACAGTACAATTAGACTATCTATCTACGTAGCTTACTTGCATCTCCAGCCAATTATCTGGGCAATAGTAGATGAAATTTATTTTCCCATTGGGTTTGCCATGAAAAGAAGAAGTAATCTCTTCTGATATATGGAGATTTAGTGTGCAAGGCTGATCATATCAGTTAGCCTTTTAAGTTTTTGGGGGGCAATAACCTTAAAAAAGCAAGAAACATAAATTAGCTTTCATAAGAAGACACTAGTCTTTGATCAGGAAGCAACCATTGCTTCCTGATCAAAATCTCAGAACTGTCTGAAAGCACAGTATCTGTTACCTTATCCAAGGAATATGATGTTGATTAAAAAATGTAAGGTCCCTTTAAATAAACTTGAGTTCTTAAGACTTGGGGAATAAGATTAATAAATAAGATTAATAAATAAGAACTGCTGATTGGGACTTTAATAAAACTTGATAGAATCTGTAAAATTCCAAGCTGATGTGGCATTCCCAGAAATATTTTATAATTTCATTATTAGAAATATAAAAGGTAACCCTTCATATTACAAATGTACAGTGTGTCAAACAAGCGGTTTGGATGTTGTAGCGCTGGGGTAATATGCCATTTAAAAAAAACAAAAACAAATCTTGAATAAATCCAGCACTTTCCCCTTGACTTCATGTACCAGGTCAATGCTTTGATCAGTTTCATTAAGCTATCATTGTCCATTATCATTGAAACAAAGCTTGTCTTAATGTTGCTTTACTAGCCAAGATATGAAACCAGGATCACATTATATTTAGTAATTCCTTTCAAGTCCTCTTGAAAACTGGGGTTTCATATTTTGACATGTATGCCTTCGTGTTAACATTTTGCTTTCTGAAATTTGGGTGCTTTTCCTTCTGCCTTTGAAGATAAATTTGGAACCAATGCTACTTTCTTTTAAACTATTTTTGTATAAGAATAGATGTGACTTTAATGAGCAAGTTATTATTCATGACCTCTTACATCTGTGCCCATTCCTTTTAACTCCAGGGAGACAAGGAGGCTGCATTAGGATTGCCAGTTTCTTCACTCTGTGATCGCAAGACTACCAATATTGCTGAATCTCAAATAGGTGAGATTCATTTAAAAGCAGGGTGGTGGAAGGAGTCGTTCCTTTTGTTTCTGAAGTTTAGATACTTGACCTTCTGTCTGTCTACCCTAACAACAAATGGCCAAACCTCAAGAGAATGCCTTTAGGGCAGTGGTTCTCAACCTGTGGGTCCCCAGATGTTCATGGACTTCAGCTCCCAGAAGCCCCAGCCACTATGGCCAATGCTCAGGGCTTCTGGGAGCTGAAGTCCAAAAACATCTGGGGACCCACAGGTTGAGAACCATTGCCTTAGGGTAAGATCTTGAAATATTTTCTTTGTACATGGAATGTGTTTTGGCTCCACCGGGACTTCCTCAGGAAACTAAAAATGCAACATTTTCAGTAATGTCTACATACTGTTAATGTTTTATACTTATTTGTTCTTGTCTCACCGACTGTAAAGCTGAATCCCAGATGATCCCCAAATCATCTGGGATAGCTCCATACTTATCTCTTACCTCCATACTTACCTTACCCTTGTCTCACAAAGCAATCCTCTGCGTTTGGCACATGAGTGTTGGAGACCCTCTGTACTGCCTCCATTGTATCCAAGAGGTTTATTGTATCACGATGAGCTAGTGGGCGTAATGGCTTATTTCTTTTCTGTTCATCTTTTCCTGGGTTGTTCACCTTTTTTTTTTAAAAAAAAAAAAAGTTCTGTCCCACTGAAGCTGGTGGATTTGGGGCCTGATCCAGGGGCATATGAGGCAGAGTGAGCTTTGGATTCATCAGATCCACAATACACACACAAAAACCAAAAATTTGAGGATCTACTGCTCCGAGAATCTCATCAGGTGATAGGTTTACACATGCAAAACTTTCTGTGGGAATATCAGGAGTCTCCAAAGCAGACATGCTGCTCTTCCTCTAGCAGATTCTTTTCTGTCAACGGAGCAGCAACCA